>VXBX01004617.1:264458-437122 GCA_013400415.1 Scytalopus superciliaris | reverse complement strand
GGATAGTGACAGGGATAGTGACCGGGACCGGGATCGGGACAGTGACCGGGATCGGGACTGGGATAGTGACCAGGATCGGGATAGTGACCGGGATCGGGACAGTGACCAGGAACGGGATAGTGACCGGGACCGGGACCGGGATAGTGACCGGGGTAGTGGCNCGTGTGTTCTGTCTCGTCCCCAGGTCCGCCGCGGCGAAAGGAAGAGCCAAGCCCGGGGCAGGAGCGGGCGGGAAGCGCTCCCCGCGGACCCTCAGCCTCCTTGGTGCAGTGGTTCTTAACAGTTCAACAGTTCTCTATCATAATTGTGAAATGTTTAGGACCACTTGACCAGCGAGGCGCGGGCATCGGGCCGGCAGCGCCGGAGACCTGCAGCGCCGGCGGGGGAGCGACCCGGAGCGGGGCCGGCCCCGGGAGGGCGGCGCGGCCCCCCCGCCGATCTAATCTCCCCGAGTGCCTCGGCCGTGGCCCGCGTTTGAAACCTGCCGGGCTGCCGCGGTTCGGGCTGTGGCTGAGCCATTGCGGGGCTCGGCGCTGCGCAGCCCCGCTCCCGAGACCGGCCAGCGCCGCTCGGGGGCATCGCGGCCAGCCGGCGTGCGGGTGAATTGGCTGCCGGTAACTTAATTCACCTGTGGAGCCAGCTCCGCGTAATGCCCGCGTTTAATGTGCCTGGGGCAATAAACAGCGTTATTAATTTAGTGTGTTGAGCGTGGAAAACGTGGGTGACGGTGTTTGATGTAAGAGCCGGGGAGAGCAGGAGGTGCCTTTGCATGGTACTTGTGTGCTTGAGCCTCTGAATTCCCAGCTCCGTTTTATGCAGTCTGCGCTTGTAGCAAACTGCCTTTCTGCGTTTCCAGAGCTTTTTCATTGATTTGATTTCTTAAACAGCTCACCGCATCTTTGCCTTTGCTTCCCTCTAAATAAAGTGTAGAACAGCTGCAGGAGCAATAGCTTTCAGTGATCGCAGAATCATCAGTGTTGGAAAAGACCTTTAAGATTATCAAGTCCAACCATCAATCCAGCATTACCACTGCAACCCTCAGACCAACTAAATCGTATCACCCAGCACCACAGTTCTTCTTTTGAAGAAGGCTGAACAGTCAGGACAGTGGTAATCAGCTTTGTTAGACCTCATGGCAATCTTCAGTGGCTGAATTAAGAATTTGTTTTTCACAGCGAGGGTTTTTTGTGTGAGGCTCAGAGTTTTTATTGTAAATTTGCTTAGATCAAGAGCCCCATTTTAGTGAGACATGTTGTTTTGTAGGTGTTCGTTTCAAAATACAGTAATTAGAATTTTATTATGGGGTATTGTCCTTCAGGTCCCTTTTTAGGAGGGATGTTTATATTTTGGCCATGTTTATATGAATATCTTAATTTACACCTAGGTTATACACTTACTGGAAGTGTTGTTTGCTCTTAATTAATGTGGATTATCAAGTCGATAATCTTACTTGGAATTAACATTAGGATTTTGCTAGATGTCACTGTTTGGATTGAGTAAGGGGTTTTTTTGTGTTCAGGATGTGTGATTGCATGTAGCTTCTAAAGACTGTCTTAAAGCAACAGTTAATTTAGGGTTTGGGATTTAATCTTGTAGAGCTAGGAAATGAGTGAATGAGAGTCATCAGTTTCAACCGTGCCTGCTTATTCATCATTATGAAAAGGAGTAAGGCAGTAGCCTAAATGGTGAGAAGTTGATTTAAATGATTTCAGACATCAAATAGCTTTGGACTTTATTGTGGATGTATTTGCATTTACATGTGCACTCTTAAAAGAAGACAGAGGAAGTCCCAGAGCTGCTAGTTGCTGTCAATTGGCAAAGTACATCAGGGAAGGGTTGCTGTATGTTTACTCTATTCAGGTTCTCTTCTTTAGTCATCCACTAGCAGTCCTTATTAGAAACAGGATACCGTGTAAGATGGACTTTGAACCTGAGTTAGTATTGCATTTTCATGTTTGTAATAGAATGTTTTCTGTGTAGTAGTGTGCCATTAGGAATTTAAATTGGGCAGGTGTCAGAGCTGTAAGTTTTTAAGAACACAGTTAAAAAGTCAATTCTAGGTGCAGAGAAAGCAGGCTAATTTATTTGCAGTGTTGTTAACGTGTTTAGGACACCCCAACTCCTGATAGGAAATGGTCACAAGTATGGTTTTTAAGTGGCAACTTCCAGTCCTTTCCTGAGTGCCTTGTGGGAGTACTGTGCTTCTCACGAGGATGTTGCTGAGTCTGCTGCAACTCTTGTCTGTTCTTACGATGTTGCAATGTTGCTTTTCACCGAAACTCCAGCCTTAGTTCTGCTTTCCTGCACTGCATCTCCCATTGTTGTGTTGCAAGCACCTGGGCCACCTGTGAGCCTTTCATTTATTTCTGGCGTATATAAAGGAGCAGAAGGGACCTATAAAAACTTGTTCAGTGGCTTCTTGCCTCCAAACTGGTTCTTCTGTGTTAAGCAGGAAAAAAAATCCAGTCTTGGTGCTAGCAAAGTGTCTGTTTGTTGTCTTCTATAGTATCTTTTGGAAAGTTGTTGCAGTGAGTTAAGCAAGTTTCATCATCTAGAACTACGTGAATTATGTGTAGGAGTCATGAAAGCTTCCCACATAGTTGTGCTAATGCAGTTTAATCCCAGCCTGTGGTGTATATACTCTTCCTGACCACATCTCCTGAAAAGTTTTCATCCTGATTGCTGCTGGGTTTTGTTTGTTAAGGAAAAGATCCAGCATACTAAATTGTCCCTTCCTAATTTTAGTCTTAGGAGTATAATAATATAGCCAAATGTATTTATACCTGGATCATGGGCATTTATATCACAAGTGATACTGTACTTCTCTAAGAAAGTGCCTTGCCCTGTATTACAGAAATAGAGACACGTGGAGCAAACATTACTTAATACACTTCAAATAACTGACACTGCAGTATCCGTAACATCCCTTGACAGTTCAGACCTCTAGCACTGTCCCGTGTCATATTGGTTGTGTGGCAGGTCTGAGAACAGCTTTGATGCCACGTGTTTGTATTTTACTGGACCATTTTTGAGCATTATTATGAAATATTCATTAAAGCTCTCTGACAAGTGAGTTTCCAAGACAGCAATAAATGATAGATACATTGTCATGCTCTCTATTTTAGCTAGCAGTCTTGCATTTAGAGGAAAAGCAGCAGAAAGCAAAAATAAGGCATGTCTGAATATGCACAGAACTTTACTTTGGTGTTCTTGGTTACCTGTGTTCATTATGCTTAGCTACCAAAGAACACAGCTTGGATTTTCCCATCACTTTGGTAGGCTAACAGATTCCATATGTTCTTAAGCAATAGCATTAAGCAGACTAGTCTTTGGGACTCCAGGTTTTGTCCTGAAAATGGTTTATCAATCTATATTATGAATTGTGGCTGGACCCAACCTTATATCCCAGTTGCAAGCTCTGGAGGAAAGATGAGCTGCTAATATATAGGGTTTTTTGGTACATTTAACCCTTGGCTGAATGTTGGTGTGCACAGCGTGTCATGGTCTGACTTTCAAAGCAGAGTGATTAGCTGTCATGAAGCAAAGAAATGAACATCTTTACTACAGGCGTGAAGTCACAAGTGCTTAAGGGGTTTTTAATATGGACCTATTAAGTGCACTGGTAGAAGGCTTACACCTAAAATTTTCTTCCAGAACTTGCATATTTTTCACGTATAAAATGGAATTATGTGTCTGAAGTTTTACAGATGTTGATACGTTAGATAGAGCTTACCTGTACCTGTTTTGATATCATTATTTGGCTTAATTACTACTTTGAGACCAGTTTATCTAGGACAGATGTGGAGGCAGAAGAGATATACAACTTGAAATCCTCTTTCTCTGCAGCTTAAATAAATCTTTTTTTGTTTCTTCAGGGCTTTGTAGAGAGACAGTTTTTGGGAATTTAACTACTTTAAACTTATTGTCCTAACATTTAGAATATGTAAAACAAATGAAAATATGTAGAATTTCCAACACAGACTAGAACTACTGTCATGTTACTATTAGCCTTTCCTTTTTTTTTCAGGCTCCAAAGATTCTCAGTTTTGCAGTCTGGAAAATGCGTATTTTAAACCCCCATTTGAAGTGAAGACAATCTATCCAGGTAAGACTACCTTATGATGACTCTTGCTCATTGTTTTCTGATACTGGACCAGGCTGTTGCTTGTTTTCTACAGACCTGAACAATGTGTGGATTAGTATTAAAGACCAAGAATAATTTTAATATCACATTTAGCATCAATAAATAAAGCTGTGAAACGGTGTTGTACCATTATGTAGTCTAAGAGTTGTATGTTGTCTAATTGTGTGTTTCTTGTTTTGAGTCAAGAAATTCGTCATGTATGATAGAAGTTTTGAAAAAAATAGGAAAGTATTGCAAATACAGCCAACAGTTAATGATGACTGACTATGAAACACGTTGCATTATAAACTGTGTAATAAGTTTAGGTGTAGAGCAAAACTGCTTCACAGCTACTAATTGTGTCTCAGAACTTGGAAACATACACATCCATTTATATAAAGAGCACAGAAAACCTTTATTGCATTCATTATGTATTGTTTGGTGGGTTGTGCTTGGCTTTAGCAAATGAAGTTGTTCCAAGAGGAACAATGTAGTTTCAGATATGAAATGTAGAGCTGCTGTTTCACAGACAATATGCCATGAATGCTATTTAAAGAAACAGACTTGACATTGCTAATTGTACACAGGAGACTGAAGTATATTTATTTCACACATTACATGTGGCAGAATAAGAAGTTTCAACTAGCAGATGGAGAGGGGTTTTTCATGTTTTTAGAAAACCCTTGCAAGTTCAGCTGATGGAAAGTCTTACTTTCTCATCACAGTTCAGAAGAGCTGCAAAACCAGAACAGATCTGAAGAAACAATCTTGAATTTCTTCTCAGAGGTTTGACAGATAGAGTAATGAAGGTTTTCAGTGGCTTAACAGATATTGTGATAGAGGTTTTCAGTGAATAGCTGTTCATGAGCAGTCAATTATCTCATTGTAATCTGGGTCATCTGGGAAGCTGTGAACACAGTTAATTTATGTGTTAGGATTGCTTTGTAAGTGAAATGTGCATGTGGAGGGGGGAACGCTGAAGCTGCATCATCATACCACTGGCAAGAAGGGAGAAGCGACCAAAACCAACTTCTGAATGAGGAGCTTGCTCCCTTGTTAAGGCGAATGAAGGCTAAAGCCTAACGAGGGTATGTGCTCTAAGTCATATCTAAAAATCCTTGCTCCTCCCCTAATGATTTCCCGGCTACCAGCCCCAGGCAGTTACTGCTGCTCCCACCAGGACGAACAGCAGCCCTTTGTTAGCTGCCTTGCCTGGGGCACACCCTATCCTCGCTTTGCTGCTGCTCTCTTGCCATGTGGGGATCCGAGAGACCCTGAAAGGAGCCTTTTGCTGCCTAATCTCCGGGGGCAACTGATTCAGTAAGTCTGTGTTACCTCCAGTACACCTACAGCTACCCTGTGACTTCAGTCCCGCCTACTGAAGTTCTAGTGTTTAATTTCCTGTGGGGAAAGGAACATCCAGTTTGTACCACAGAGCTGATGTAGGCTTCTTATTCAAATATTAGTTACTTCTCCAAAGATCCAAATCTGTGGCGTTAATAACATCAAAATTATATGTGCTAGAAACTTTTGGTATCGAGAGGACACTACAAGTACTATAGCCCAGCAGGTCTGAAACACCCTGGTTGAGCTGCAGTGCGTGACTCCCTGCTTTGAAAGCTTTTGGAGTGTTTGAAATACGATACAGACAGTGACTTGAAGCACCTTCCAGCTGCCTTGACCAGTCTGAGCAAGGGTATCAAAATGGCAAATAAACCTCAGGGGATAAAACTGTGAATGGCATGCTTTGAGCCGAGTGCTCAAGGGTGCCTTTGGTGCCTCATCTGACTGCCGTGAGAGTCATGTGTCTGGGTCGTGGGACCTGGAGCAGGTCTGGCAGGACACCCTGGGTGCTTCGAGGGAAATGTCCAGCTTCAAGAAATGTTGGTACTTAAAATGAAGGGCAAAAATCATGTGCAGCAGCTGAGTACTGAGACAAGATAGAAGTCAGTCATCCAGCAAACACATTTTTGGATGAAGTGTAGAAAAGACAGACGTTTTTCCTTTGTTTAGATCCGTGGCTACAGCTAGCAAATGCAGGCGGTGGAAAGCTGCTGTAGTTTCTCTCTTCCTTTCTGCTGGAAGATACTGCTTCTAGTAGATGGTAGGCATGCTGGCACCCAGACTGGAGGAGAAATTGCCCCTGGAAATAGCATATTTCTGCACTGCAGCAGTGGAGGATGTCTTCCTGGGCAGTTAGGTATACAGAATTGTGCTGAGTGACACAAAGGGAAGGATTCCCAAGGCAGTTACTGCAGAAAATGGCAGTCAAAGGACCAGACTGACAACAGAAAAAGAGTTGAAAACTTTATTGTGCCAGCTGTGAAGGCTTTTGTTTCCCAAAGGTATGAAAACTGTTTTGCTAACACTGTGTACTGTATTAAATATTATTTTACCTCCTGGTTTCGTAACATATGCATTTATTACTTAATAAAGATAATTAAAATTTCTTCTCATTAGGACTTTTTATTGAACTCATTCATATTGGTACATGCAGACTGTTAAATACCTCCATTTCAAAAGGAAAAAAGCTTGGTTTCTAACACCTTTCTGTGTTAGAAATGCAGAAATTTGTCTATAAAGAAGAATTTCTAGCTGACATGGTTGTGGAGGAAGAGTTTAAATATTTTTAGGTGCAGAAGGATATTATAGTGGAGTTGTAAAACTTTTTTTTCCTAGGTACCTGATTTAAAAAGTAATTTGCAGACATTAATATGACAAGTATTTGAATTTTGTAAAGAAACAGACCCACACATTTCACACGGCACTGGAGTCTTGATACCTGTAACAAAGGGTTTGCAAACTCAGTAACCTTTTCTCAGAGTAGAACCTGAAAAGCTTACTAAATTACATTTAATAAGTCACAGAATATCAAGGAAACTTCAGAAACTTTGCCAAATGCAGTTTTTCTTTTCATGTTTGGAGAAGAGTTGTGTGGGGTGTGTGTGACCCAAATCATTACTGGTTGGTTTATCACCATAACTGACTGAAAAAAGTACAGAGAAACATAATAACCAACATCTGCACTATGAAGATGGGTCATCTCACCCCAGTAACCTGGATCAGTGGCTCAACAAACCAAAAGTGGTGTTAGATTTTTCATATGTTTCAGAATTAAAACATCCTATAGGGAAGACAGGATTATGTGAATACTCTATTCAACTGCTCTATGAATAGAGGCAGACAAGGAGTTGTAACACTATTTAATTCTGTAGCTTTGTTGTGTAGGTGGACATATGTAATCCATGATGGTTGTTGAGTAAATGCCTCTTCATTAATGTTGAATTTGTATTTTATTCTTCAGACTTTCAGCTTTTTATCACACTATTTCATGAGTTCTGGCTAGTGGTTTTGACTTGCTATGGGTGATAGCAATTAAATTTGAAAGAAAGCGAGGCATTCTGGTTTCTTTATCCAAGGACTGAGCTCACCATTTTAAATACTGCTAACTTGCATCAGGGAATTAAATATCCCACCTTATTAAATCACTTATTCTGTCTTCTCTAAAGCTTTCATCTATCTTTGATATAGCATTAATATTTAAAATGTATCTATCAGTTCAACAGACGCATGCATTACTTATCAAAACACTGCAGCTTATTAAAACAAACCTGCTGTCATCACAGGTAAAAGTCTAGAATGACATGTAGTGCCAGCAGGTGCATTGTACATTTTCACCAGCTGGTCAGTTGAGATGATGGTGGCACTTCAGGAAGGAAAAACAGCTGTGGATACCCCAGCCCTGGCAGCATTCAAGGCCAGAGTGGATGAGGCTTTAAACAACCTGGTCTAGTGGGAGGTGTCCCTGCCCATGGAAGTGGGCTTGGATCTAGATGATCTTTGAAGTCCCTTTCAACCGAAACCATTCTATACTTCTATGGAAAACCACCATTTTGATAATACCAATGGAGTATCTCCAGGTTCCCGAAAAGAAAACATGCATGCACATTAATATCATCCAAGACTAACAGACTGTAGTAACAGAGAAGTGTTAAGTAATTGGACCTTCTGTGGGTGTTCAGTTTGTATTAACAGTTTCTAGTATGTCAGAGCAGCTACATGTTTTAATTGAGATTTCTTATATTTGCCCACGTTGTGAAGATCTAAATAACAAATTCACATTATCTTCCAAGTTGTCCAAAAGCAAATCTTGTCTTGTGTGTGATACTTATGGTTAGACTTTTGTTTAGCTGCTAGTTTGCAGCTCATAAATTCCCTCATCCATGGGATATAAATAAGAGTGTGTCCTTCTTCCCATGCCTGCACAGGAATGGTCGGAGCTGCTGCAGTGTCTGCAGGATTCCAGCACGCTTCTGTTGCTCCTGGCTCCCAGGCTGCACAGACAGTGTCCTCAGCACAGAGGCCAAAGTCTTCATCCTTGTCCTTGCAGGGCTGCTTCTCATTCACTGGCTGCTCAAATTCAGATGGTTTCCCTTATATTTAGGTTGCACTTGAGAGGACAGTGAGCAACGAGCCAGACTTTTCCTTTTTGCCCTCTAATTAGTGTGGGCCTTAGTACCTATGTGCTGGCCATCAAACATGAATGAAAACCATACTGCTGCCTTCTTCCTCTGTCAGGCAGGGCTTGGTTTTGATTCTGCCTCAATAAATGTTAATGTCTCTCTCCTGTTGTTCCTTATATAATCTCCTGAATAATGGAAATTACTCAGGAGACTGTGTATCTTCCTCTGTATATATTTGGCTGCCTTTAGAAAGAAACAGATTTCTCTGTAGTTCTTGACATCTTAATGTCTTTCTAGAGACATTAAATAGTATATTGTTCTGAATTAGTAGGTAATAATACGACCTTCTCTTCTGGAAAACTCATTCTCGAGTAGTATGCCAAGATGTTATCTCCCTGCTTGAATGCCTGACTAGAGATATGAGATTTGATATGGGCATGTGTACAGGCACACGTAGCCCAGCTCCCCAGCAGAGAAGTAAGGACATGCCACAGCCTGACTGAAAGCCTTGTGTCTAGTTACCTTGTGCTAAATGTTGTGGTGTTTTTTACTGTATTACAATAGGAGAGCAAATCCAAAATCCAGTGTATACATGTTGCAGATCCACTCACAAATCTAGAAATTAGAAGTTACAAACACATGGAAAGCTAAAAATTTTTTCTTCTTTGTAGTTCGATTATTTTCTTCTGGGATTGGATGTTTTTATGCATGAACTCTCTCTTGTATACACATCTACTACAATATATAAAAATTATTTCATGGTGTGTATACTCAAGTACAAGGCAGCCTTCACTGCAAGGAGACTGAGTGTGTGTGGATATGTGTGTGCATCTGCAGCTGTTACCAAGAGAAACATCTGACCTTGAGTTTCAGATAATTGTTGCAGCAAACCTCTCTCCCTAATGAGTCTTCCCCACCTCCCTTGGCAGCAAAACCTTTCTCAGGCCGAGGAAAAAAGGCAAAAAGAATGACAGGGTGAAGAAAGGAAAGTGTCAGATGCTTACCGTTCTTTTAGTAGAATTAGACATATCAGGAAATTTTTTGCTTGAACTGCTATTGGAAGGGAACAGAGTAATAGTACTGTACCCTTGGACTTAGTAAAGCTAAGGGAAAAGCCCATCTAATCCACTGGATCCTACAGGAATCTTGTAACAAGAGGGGTGGTAAAAACTTTAAATAAAAGCCTCTTTCTAAGGAGTCAAAGGATGAAGTATTCGGGTCACGAAGTAGGAAACTGGCTTCAGCCCTGACATGAACTGATGTAAAGGTACCCCTGTCTGTGTCAGTGATTCTCAGTCAGTTGCATTGTCATGGGGCATAGTATTTGTTCTGCATTTCCTTTTCTCTGTTAGACAGTACTGAAGACAGAACAAACAGTATTGTCAGGTTGGATTGGACTTCTTGTAATAGTTCCTTATGTGATTCTGAGACCTTTCTCCCATGGAGCTCAACTAGGCTGTGTCCGGCAGTCAAGGTGAAGCAATTTCTTTCTCTGTTGCTGGTGTCTCACCATAGGGTTCCTGATCTGACCTTTTTTCATGGGAATCTTTGTCTTGTGACTTGGCATGGGATTGTACCAGCTCCCAGAATGTCCAGTGTAGTTAGACAAATTTGGAATTAAATATAAATTAAGAAAGAAAGAAACTCCTGATAATAACAACTGTAAGTTTGTGTGACTTTATCAGCCTGAGACTTAGCATAAACTACCCCCGAGACCCAGATTTTGTACAAAGGAATCCCCCTAGCCATATTTCCAAGATAGTATTTCAGAAAGTGTTGTTTCAAAACAATATACTAAAAAATGGCTGTGCTACTTGGGAACACAGCATTCCTTTGCTGTCATTGCAGTGACATAGCAAAATCATTCAGGCTGGCTGGAAACCAGCCAGGGGTGAGCATAGGAGAGTAATCAGAATATCCGACAGGGAATTCTGTAAATTGTCTGTTGGTGCAGCTTGGAAGAAGCAGAAGACACAAAGCAAGTGCATTTTGAAATGGGTAAAATTCTTAACGGCTCTAAGTTAGTTTTGTATAGACAGCTTTTCCTTTTGTATGCTTTACAGTGCTTACTGTTTTTCTGAAGAGTTCAATTTGCTTTTTTAATGCTTATCTTAAGGTAAAGACCTTTTAGGATGCAAAATATTCCAGTTTAAGGTAAGTTTGTGAAAAATTGAATTACACTTCGAGCAATTTGTGTGTTTACAATTTTGTAATATTTAAGGAATGAAAACCCATTCAAGTAGATTTCATCCTACAATTTATCTGCTTTTGTGTCAGAATGACGAGTGTCAAAATTTAATTGTCATAAGGCATGTATATTACATGGTTGGAGTTTTGTATTTTGCTGTCTAATTCTATGGCAAAATGTTCAGAATGGTCTATGAACAGCTAAGATAACTGAAATTTATCTTATCAGTATCCAATATATCCTTTTTCTATATGTCATGGAGAGAAATGCAGCTAAACTTGAGATGAGTATTCCCACTTTGTGGTACTAGGGAGATCAGCTGGTGGATTATGAGGAAGGCCAGGAAGCAGAAATCCATTTGTTACTTCCAGATGAGAAATGATCAAAGACTTGAGGTGGAGTTGCAACAAGGATTTGGAAGTTGTCATTTGAGCTTGGCTAAGGACCAGCTTGCTGAGATTAGTAGGGTAGGTCAAGTAAAATGTGTCCACTTATTCTCAGCAGGGCTAACGGGAAGTCTTTGGCTGTATCTTCTTTCAGCATACCTTTTTTAAACTTGTCTGAATTATGCAGTCATATGTCTGGAATATACTATAAATCAGAGCTGCAGGCTCTCATAGTGAATAAAAGTGTATGCTTTTTTGATGACAAGTTTAAAAAAGGACTGGTATTCTAGTATAAGCAGATGAACTAAAATGGTAGGAAAATGCTGTAGTGTGATATAAACAAGCTGAAAATGGATTGTAATGCTGTCTTGCAGCTACCATGTTCTGTGCTCCACTCAGAAAACAAAGCTAAGAAAATACAGATTGAGATTAATTTACATAAACTGTACGGCTTAGACACAAGTTTTATTCTTGTTCTGAAAAACTTTTCCATGGGTTTAACCACAGTAGTCTTGCAAGGGATAAGGATAGGGGAAATCAACCAAAAAAAGGAAATACCTTTGAAATCTAAATTTAAAATGAAGCTGTGTGTTAATTAAGGATAAATTACATACTGTAGGCCTGCTGGCGAGAATGTAGGAGCTGTTACTTTCTTCAGAAGTGACCAAGAGAGGGTGTGTAGGAAAAGAGAATAACAAAGAGCTGTAAAGCAGACTTTGTTTTGGAGTAGCAGCCTAGCTGTTAACAAGAATTGATACCAAAATTACTGCATCGGACAGGCTGTGTCTGGACCAGTAGTTTGATAGCAGTCAAAGAATCTGTTCTCAAAGTGTGTTTTGTGCACTTATTTTAATAATTGGATTTTGGCTATTACAGCCTAACCAGGTATTGTATAGGCAAACATATTTTCTATAGTTTGCTCTTTATGCTGCCAGGTAATTTCCTTGAGTGCCCTGAGCTTGTGTGTGATGAGAAATGAATGGTTGTGTTTGCCTTTGATGCACAGCTTCTGAGGAGTGCTCGTACTTTCCCCTGCTCTGCGATTCACTCAGTTGTTGCATTTCAGAGTGAGCCTTTAGAAGGGAACAGTAGAATGCGGGATGCAATCAGAGACTTTGCAAATAAGCAGATGGCCAAAAGCATTCTTCAGTTTGTCTTCAATTTCAGATGTGTAGCAATGATAAGGATGTAAAGATACCCCCTAGCCAGGCCTGTACCTGTTTGTGTAAAACAGCCTCCTAGCCTGAAAGACTTGCAGGGGCAGGTAGTAGTCTTTCTTTAGATCAGCTTCTGTACTTTGTATATCTTTACATATCAAGCAAGTTGAAAGGCTGGTGTTCCTGAAAGACTGTCTGCACTGTAAACTATAAAAGTTAGCCTAATAGAATGTGTTATTTCTGTGAGTATTCTTGTCTAACCAATTGTCTTACCTTCATGGCTGCTGCAGTTCTGCTGGTTAATGATAGGAGGGCAAAAGTGGCAATTTGAACCTTTCAATAGCAAAGCAGTTGACAGACAGTTTTGGATCCTCCTGCCTGAAATGAACATAATAAGGATTGTGGCAAATAAAGAGCCCGTTGAGAATGCTAGACGTCATATTGTTTTGGGTAAGTTGATCTGCTGTGTGTGTGCAGAATGCTAGGGGTGCAAATGGTAGGACTGCCTGATTGCATAGAGACCAAATAAGCTGAGCTCTTTCAGATTAGGGAGCAAGTACTACATGAGGTGTCCTTTGTGCAGAGGGAGCGTGGGATTACGAAAAGTGAGGTTATGGGTCTATGACATTCTATGAAGAGATACTCTGTGAAGTTTATTCTTGGCAAAGTTTGTCCTGCTGTGGTATTAATATCTCTTTTTGCTATCTATGGTGCAATTATTCTTGGGTATTGCCTGACAGATGGTTGTATCTTAGAGTTGTATCAGAATGATGTTATTTGCTTGACAGTTATTGTTCTCTTAGGAACGCAGGACAGGAAAGGACCTGCCTATTCATCAAGTTTATTTTCATGCTCTTGTAGGCTTTATGTCATATAGACATAGACATATGGAGTGCTGTCTTAAAAGCAGCTGAGCCTTTTTCCCTCACTGTTTTAATTGGAAGCCTGTTCCAATGCTAAATTGCCCTAAACATGAGGAAACTGCTTACAGTGTTCAACCTAAATTTATTCATCATCAGTTGGTAATAACCAGTTCTTGTGCCAAGATTGTCCTTTTATTTAAAATAGATTTTTCTTACTGTTTTAGAATTATCTCAGTGTGTTTATACACAGCCCTTGCTTTTCTGCTCAGCTCTGTTTTCACTAGGCTAAGGCCAAGTCCTTGCAGCCTCCCTCGGTTCTGTTGAAAGTAGAGCAAAATGAAGGTATGGGTAGTCAGAGACTTTTCAGCTTTCACATAGCAGGTTTTTCCAGTTCCCTGAGAAGGGTGTGTCTTATTCTTTGTAGTATTGCTGATAAAAAAGTGAATAGTAGCTTCCTTGTTATTGCAGTGCACCAACAGAAACACAAAGATTGAAAATTTTGTATTTCAAACTCCCTGAAAGTTGTGTTTGAGGTGGTAGGGTTGTTCAAACAGCAGGGACCGGTGGTACATCTGGACATTCATAGGAATGCAGGCAGTCCTGTGAAAGCGGTGTTGAAATGCAGGCAGATGTTTGATTGCTTCAAGGGCGTGGGTTCCACTTTGGTTTTTTCGTTTTTTTCCTTAGGCTGCTAAATGTTCAGATCAGTATTGTGTGGCTGATCTATGCACAGACAGATTCTTTGTGCATTTTAATGAGTTACTGCTAAGATATGTGATCAAAGATAAGTCAGACCTGTTACAAAGGAATCAAAAACTGGAATTACGTTTAAATATTTTTCTGACCAATATTTGTAGACCCTTGCTACTTGTAAGCCTCTCAATAAATCAATGTGCTCTTCAAAGACTTGTGATATTAATGGAATATATAAAAGGAGGATACATTTTGCAGAACTTTAAGATAAAATCTAGGAAGATTTTAAGAAAAAGTAATTTGAAAAAGCTTTAGTAGGAAGACATGACCTACTTTCTTCCCATTTAAAATCCTAAAGGCTGTTGTGTTGGAAAAAATAAACCAAACACTGTTTAAAATGCAGTAGAAGGTTTTATGTCTCAGGTTTAAGAAAAAACATAAGCCTTCAAATGTTCAACACCACAGTTAATAAAGATCAAGCTTCTGGCTAAGAAAGTATGGAGGCAGGTATCTAAGGACCATATGATGATGGGATTCTGATTTCCTGATTAGAATTTGAAATCCATAATGTGGAGTGCAGGTACAGTGAAGCTGGTTGGTAGGAAACCAAGGTATACCTTAGACATTCATATAACTCTTATATTAATCAGAAAATAAATTCCATACTGCCTTCTGCAGTTTTCTTTTGGAAATATGCTTTTGGTGCTCATCTTGCATGTAGTAGACTAGCAGTTAATTAGAAGAAGTAGGAGGCCTTGGTTCTAGGTCCTTCTCAGCCTGAGAGATCTCAAGCCCACATTTTTGTGTTCTTACAAGAGTGCCATCACCCATTTGTTCATGTTTACTCTTAAGTAAGTGATCTAACCATCAGACTGCAGCTTCAGACTTCTTGCCACTGTCTCGAATCCATCAACATGTATTTCTGACTGCATTATACAATCATTGCATCATTAGGGTTAGAAAAGACCTCTGTGAGCATCGAGCCTGACCATTAACTCGGCACCACTGCGTTCACCACAGAACTGTGTCCCCGGGTGCCATGGGCAGCTGCATCAGGAGGGGTGGGGCAGTCCTGTCCAAAGTATCCCTCAGGTATTCTCTGGAAACATGCATTCAATTTTTTCTTTTCCAGGAAAGCAAATTCTGCTACTGGACAGTAGAAGAATCAACATCTAAGCAGTCTGGTTTTTATTCTAATTTAATGTTAGCAACTGAGTGCTGTTTTCTACTTAATGCTTGACCAGAAAGTTTTTTAACAACTTGAGATACAGTAATAAGGAAATGAAATAGCAATGTCTGTCACTGATCATATCACTTCTGGGCATGAAATTTGAGTTGTTTCGGTTCAGGCCTTTTCCCCCCTGTTTTTGTTGATTTTTTTTTTTTTAACCTCATGGTTTTTGTTTGTTTTTTTTTAAAAACAGACATTGTGAGTTTGAATCCTGATACACACACACAAAAAGGCAATTTATAGATGTTATGATTTAAAATAAATTAAAGTATTTCTGTATTTACATGCTGTACTGGGAAACCCAACTATTAATTTACTTACGAAGTTAAATAATTTTTTTTTGTTTTGTTTTAAGTGGTGACACAACATTTGTGCAAAAAAATTCTTACTCTGTTCAGTTAAGAAGGCAAGGTAATAGTGAATGGGAGACCTGAGAAGGGAGTGACCTCGTTGGGAAACTTACTGACTGTTAAACTTCCAAAGCATTCAAAAATAAGTTTTTTTTGCATGTTTCCACGTTATTTTGGTTCCCTCTGTGACAAACCTCAAAAGCTGGGCTTCTACCTGGGCAGAGTTGTAATAGAATGAAATTTAGCCAGCTTTGGCTCCTAATGAGTTATTTAGCTTGAAAGTGAAAAAAACTGGGGAAAGCTTTCCTCAATGAAAAAATAAAAATAATCATACTAACTGTTGGGTTTTAGCTCCAACCTGCTAAATCTTCTGGGTTTCTCAGTGTGAGAGGATGGTGGCCATCATAGGTGAGTGACCTCTTCAAATATGCAATTCCTGGGTACTACAAAGTAGAATTAATGAAAAACACTGAGCACAGGTATGATTGCACACTTTTGGGTTTGGCTGTAAAGCAGAAGCACAGATGTGTGCACAGAGGTCCATTGAGGGATTGTTTTTGTGTCCTGTATTGTGTGGAATAGGAAGAAAGGGCAGTCCGTACATCTGATCTGCAAGACATCTTAGCTTAAAGTGGTTTAGTTTTCATAGCTGGCACAGTTCACAGCAAGGAGCACATGTGCAGTGTCTGAGATACCTCAACATGGCAGCTTCTGCCAAATTTCACTCATGTTTCCAAATGTAATATTATGCTTATGTCCTATCCTGTCTCTGGCACTGAATTTAAACAGCACCTGCTAATATTAAGAATAAATGAAGTTACTGTAATACTGAGGATAAAGACATTTTGGTGAAAGAAAATTGGATATGAGATTTCAGTTTCCTGCCTAATTAAATATGTCAAGTGGAGGTGTTCTACCTCAGTTTTTTTTAGAAGTCAGAAAGCAAATAAAAATGTTAGCACAAACATTTTTACTTAAATCTTCGTTCATGAATTCGTGTTTACTGATAATTAGTTCAAATGCTTTTAATGAATAACCTGAAAAACTCTGGAACATCATTTTTTTTTCCTGAGAGATAAGTGGGGTTTTTTTCAGAAGCTTGTTATTCCTCTGCATGTTGGCTGAGTCTCATTTGCGTTTCAATCAGCTTTAGCAGAGCCGTGTAGCTCATTGGTGTTCTTCAGTTTGACAGCTGCAGAGCAGCACATGCAAGTATGAACATTAGGCTGTCTTGCATTACAGCCAACAATCATTTGTTCTTGTACTCTGCAGTGGAAAAGCAAAACATGGATTTCTCACTGCTTCGACCAGTGACCATTGCTGGGCTCAGTTCTGCTTTTGCAGAGCGTTGGAACTACTGAAAGCAGCGAACATCTGTACTGTGGATGTTACTGCTGTGGGCAAAGAAGGGTAATGTTATTGAGGCATAACTTCTTCTGACACTGCAGCTGTCTTTTCAGAACATTGTTTCAAAATAATGTGTTTTCTTTAAGATTAAAGAATATCTTGTGGGCCAAAAAAAAAATCTCTTCTGGACTTTATAACTGAACTTCTCTGAAGAGTGGTAGGTAAAGGACCATCATCATGTAAGCACTGCTCTAGTTCTAGTGGGAAGAAGGAAGTAAGGGGCAAAGGAGTTGGCAGTACCTTTATTAGGATGTAGTCAGGGAGATGACCGGGGAAAAGAATCCTCCCTTGCTGCTCAGAATGTACAGTGTGCAGCTCCTTGGATGGGAAAGGAGGAGTAGCTGGTTGTCAAGGACCAGGAGATCCAAAGGAACCTGAAAGAAGTTGGGCAGGGTCTACCTTGCAATGAGAACTGTGATTAATATGACAGATTCTCCAAAAGGGTAGTTGTGGAGGAAGCTGTCTGGGGAGAACTGAGATAAAGGGGGAGAGCTGTTTGTGTTCCTTGACATGACAGTTCAGTACTGTCAGAAAAGGAGCAGGAGAACTAGTGATTTTAGTTAAAGAACACTGTTTTATAAGTTCTTGTGAATGTTCATTGCTTTCAGTGGAATTAATGAAGGAGAGGAAACCTGTCTCCTGGATTTTATGTGATGGTAGAAGTGCCTTTGTTGTCCTCATTGAAAACTAGGCTTCCTTTCGTTTGATATACTTGTGCCTGGGTGTGTCTTGTTCAAATGTCAGTCCTAACTTAGAAACTACAGAGGCATCCTCCTCAATAAATCATTACTTGAAAGTAATACACACTGGGATTTTTTTTTAAATGGGAGTGGATCTTTCTAGAGAGATACTATTTTAAGAATATTTTAGTGGAAGGTCTTCCTATTTTTTCAGTTGCTCACTCACTAGTGACAGTAGCAGATGAAAGTATTTCATTAGTTGGTCTATTGGGGTACAGAAAAAGTAAGAATTGTAGTTTGATTTGAGGGGAGTAAAAACTCATGGTTTTTGATTGACCATGTTGAACTCAATGAAAAACTAAAAAATAGTATTAGCAATAATAATAATATTTTTGTGCACAAAGCTAAGTTTAATTTAGAAAGGCTGAATTATTTGTGCATTGTTTTCCTGGATCAACACTAGCACTTCCACCTCTTTTATTTGTTTGGGATGCAGATTGCACAATAATTTGTTCAAGACTGGTTTTTGTACATTGCCATCCTGCTTAAGATTAATTATTCTGACATACAATCACTAGTTAAAACCATAATTGCATCAATTACAAAAACACAAATTAATTTTTTCATTGCTTTCAATGTCTGAATATATATTGTCAACTTTTAAAGAATAGTGGTGTTTAATTGCACTGGGAAGTATTTTATTATTATTATTGTTACTTGTTTTCAAGTAAATTATTGGAAACTCTTAACTTGTAATTTTAAAAAGCATATTGCTTTCCTGAATAATGCAATTCATACCATAATGTCATTACCCTTTCTAAAATTCCTTTTATGTCCTTTCATGATTTTCTGTGAATGATAGCATTGTTCTGTCACTCACTTGAACTCATAAACAGGAAAATATTTTCCAAATTCAGCATCATGTCAAGGCTATATTTAAGTCTTAGTAGTTTCAAATCCTGCAATGATATCTGTAGAATATATTCTTTCTTAGGGAGTTAAACACTGAAAGTTTTCTGGATACACGTAATCTGTTTTGTCAAGTACTGCAGTATTCATCTCCCTTGTAAAACACAATTCTGCTGCAAGGACTGTGCAAGGCTGTTGATTCTATCATGTCATTCTTTTTTTGTTCTGCAGGATCCCTCTTTCTTACTGAGTTATATACAGGGCACAGACCTCCCCCCTCAAAGTCCCTCCCTTGTCTCCCCCTGTCCTGCCTGTCCTTCGCTCACCAGCAGTCTGCCCACACACAGGCTCTGCCTCCAGCCAGCCCTTCATCACTGCCTTTAAACCTTCGAATATCTTGGAGCTTCTCTCAGAGAGAGAGAGTATCTTAAACCAGAAGGCAGGCTGGAGTCCAGCTTAAGGGTGATGTTGTTTGCTGCAGTGGAGTGCTGAGGGAAGGTTTCTGCATGTGCTGTGCAGAGCAGCCCCACAGTCATGTCATGTGTCTGGGTGGGTGGTTTCTGACTGCTCACAGCACACAGGTACTTTGGATTTCAAGTAATCCTGCACTGTAACTTTTGGGGTACTTACCTTAATTTCATAGTTGCAGTTAAAACTCTTCTGTCTTTTTGAAGGTGGGTGGTATGTAGTTTGTTAGCCTTGAAGTAGGTCTTAATCACAGGTAGAATTTTGAAGGATCTGCCTTGAAACTGTTGATCAAATACACAGTGTGTCCAACATTGTGTCAAGGGATCTGAAGTCATAAGCTGCAGTGTTAGTTACAGATGCTAAAGGCTTAAGTGCCTGAATGTTTTCTTACATAGGGCTTAATTACTTTAGCAATACAAACAACTTCCATGTTGATATTAAATTGCCTTTGTCAAACAGTCAGGTTGATCAGGTGTGGAGAAAATAAACAAAGACATGATTGTACTAGACACTAGGATTATATAAGGCCCGAGAAACACAACAATCAAACCAGGAATTTTCTATTTTTTGTTTTTTTGAACAGTCATATAAGAAAATCTGGTTCTTAATTATTTTTAGTGTGTGTAAACTTCTACCAATTTGTACAGAAATTGGTCATAAATTCAACATAGGTATGTGTGTAGGACAGATGAAAGAAGAGAGAGAAAGGCAGAAATCTAGAGGGAAATATAGAGAAAGGCAGAAATAGTCACATTTCTGTGCCTCTGTAAATATATTGGCAAAGACAAGACATTCCAGTTCAAAACAGAAAAAAAATGGATAGAAATGCATCTGCAGATTTCTTTTGCGTCATGATGTCTGTATATTAATAGAATTCAGAGAAAAGAAGGCAAACTTAATTTGCTAATTTCAGTGAATAGTTGTATTCAGCTTCCTATTGAGTAATCACAGAAGGCATTTTTCATTTTAATGAGCATTCTGAGTTCTTTATGTCTTGGATTTCTCTGTTTTCCATCAGAAATTAACTATCTTAAATGTGTTTTTTAGCACTTTTGTCAATATTGTATTTATTTCTAGATCAATTAAGGAGTGTTTGTAATGTGCAACTTGTAATGACCAGCTCAAGGAAGTGTTGAATTTGAAGGACTCTATATTATGTGATGGAGAGTTGTGGTTTAATGTGTGAACTTATTAAAATCTTCTTTCCTAAAAGGGAAAAATCTTCTTTGACAGAAATAACTTACTGAAAGTGCCAAATGGTAGCTCTCGGGTTTTAGGTTAGAGAGATACATGTGTCAGAACTTAGTTTGTTTAAAAATAACAATTTCCTTGTTATGCCATGAATAAAATGTACTCTGGAGAGACAGCTTTTTGTAATAAATTACTTTGGTTGTTGCTTTCTAGACAGTTCACAAGTTGCAGGTGGGGATCTTTCAATTCCTTTTGCAATACTCAACCGATGCGTCAAGGAAAATGAACTTACACATCTATGCTTAAACATACTACTAAAATACCATTTTTTATATGTTTGTTTCAGAGCTGATGAATGTGACAATCTGTTTGTTGTTATGACAGGTTTTCTGATTGTGCTTACTTTCATAATTAGTCTGGAGCTGCTGTACTTGGCACAGTGATGCCATCTCTCATCCTGCTGTAAATGGTTTCGTCACACTTTTATCTGGGATAAGCATAGAAAAATGTTGTGTATGTGCATATCTTAGGCTTTACAAACTGTTTTCTTTTAACATATGTTGTGAAGGCATCTTTTTGAATTGCACTATGAAGAAAAGGCTCACTTTTGAGGTTTGGGTGACAGGAAAATGGTTGGCTTAGAAAACTAGAGCCCAGGATAACTGCAGCAATGTGGTGAGGCTGTGGAGTTGTTGTTTTTCTCTAATCAGGAAAAACAACAGAGATGCAGCACCTTGTAATCAGAGGTGGAGCACGTGCCCCTGTTCCATCACCCAGTGCAAGTCTCATGATGAGACGGGCGTTGAACTCTGTGACCCAGTTATTGTGTATGGGCAGGTTGGGCCCTGACTCCTGCATATGTGCTGAAATGCTGCAACGATCCTGAGCTTCTGTGCAGACAGAAAAGAAATGGAAAAAAATCTGTGGCCTGTCTCTAAAATCCTGGGCAAAATTATTTCCAACCAAAAAATTTCATGAATGCTTGAACACTTGCTTCTTTTCTAGGAGTGATGTAATTCTAAATCTTCTGGGATACTTAGCCAGTGTAATGACAAGAGAAAAATAGGGAACAACATAAAATGGCTTTCCCATTGAAAGAGAAAAAGAAATAAATAAACTTATTTTTCTTTGGAATAGAGGTGCTTGAAGAAAGACATGAAAGATAATATAGTGGGAGGAAATTAATAGGAAATTGTTTATTCCAATTTCGGAGCATTTGGGGTACTGAACAAAACGCAAAAAATGCTTGACACAACATAAGTTACAGAACTTATTTTCACAACATATTGTGAAGAGTCACAAAACAGACTCAACAAGCAGGTTTACTAATCTGTCAGTATTAGTGGTGGTAGTCCAGTCGGTCTGACCCAAGCACATGCTGTGCTGCTGGTTGTTGGGGGAGGAAATAATTTTTACTTGTGTTGTCTTCATTGTGTGTTAGGTATGTGTTAGGTACTCTGTGCTGGCTCTCCTGAAGACTGGATTCTGTACCATGTGGACCTTTTCTGTGGCTAAGTTTTGAGTGGTTTGGGGTGTTTTCTTAGATCCTGTTTTTATCTCTAATATGATGAAGTTGCCTGAAGAGGAGGCAGCTGGTGTCAAGCCTTTGCCAGCAGTGGAACAATATGGATTGATGGGCTTGGGTCATCAAACAGTTTTAGATTATCAACAGTTTGCTTTCATGTTGAGGACACAAAGCTGGCTTTCTAGCTGTTCATGTTACTCACAAATGGATCAAAAAGAAAAACAGAGAGAGCAGTGGTGACATTGCAGATGCATTCTGGATTAGTAGAAACCTAAAATAAGTGACTGAAATAAGTGCTGAATATCTTTAATTTTATACTAAAATAGAAGTCAGTTACTTTTCCGGGTGGTTTACTTTTCCTAACTTCCTTTTCAAGAAAGTATCACACCAAAGTAGCCTAAAAACAATTGAGATCAAGCATTTCCACCATTGACATGGAATGGAAGAGTCTGGTGTCCCTGGGTTTCAATTTGTCCTGGCAGGATTGATGAGACCTCTGTAGAGTGTGCAAGCTGGTGACTAGGTTTTGCTTAGCCTTCCTACCATACACACCCTGTGCTGGGAATTGGGACAGGAACGTTCCCAGGAAAGACAGGTAATCATTGTTTCAATTAGCTGCAGTTCAGGCTTGATGGTGGCTAACGAGTGCTGCCTAAACAGACGGTGTGGGTGTCTTACCCTCACTAAAGTAATATTTTAAGTATTGCTATAAGAAAATTTTCATTCCTACAGGGCTGTTATACCACCACTGATTTGTGCCAAACAGACTTGGCCTGAATGACAGCTGAGTCTCTCTGCACAATCAAATGAGACTACATAGATGAAAACATTAGGAAGTGTAGAGAAGTCTGATGGATTCACTGAGTGAGGTGTACCTTTTTAAGATCTCAGCAAAACATTTTGTGGTGCTTCTATCAACTGCTAAAGCAAAACTTGTATCATTGCTAGAATTACATGACATACAGAAAATTCAAACAGCTGCTTCTAGGGCACTAAGCAAAATTACAGCTTTCAAAATACTGGAATATTCTTTTGTGTTAAAGGCAAGTTGAGCCAAGGAGTGTTTCAATGCCTGGCATAGCAGTGAGAAGAAAGAAGGTAGAAACTTCTTTTAAATAATAAATATTTGGATCTATTTTGTAAGGGTGATTGTTTGGCATGTAAAATGTGTATTTGTTTTTGAGTGTACTTGAGATTGTCCTACAATACAAACATTGTATTGACAGAAAATCCAGTTGTTCTTACTGAGTAGCCTGTCCTCAGTGTATTGTAGGAGTCTCATTGCAAATGGATTCTGAACTTCCTGATTCTGCAGAACGGCTGTTGCCTTGGTGGGGAGACATTTGGTTCATAGTGAAATGACCATCAGTACTGGATTCAGTTCTCTTTTAGTTCTACTGTATCTTCAAAATGAAATAAAAATGCAGTGGAACATATGAATGGCATTGAATTTAGGAGAAAAAGGCATACAATGGTTTTGTTCATACCAGATATTTCTGTAACTAGGAAGTGTTATTTTTCTTCTTCTATGATAAAGTGGCAAGATATTTATTGTTTTATTTTAGATAATTATTTTAAACAGTGCTTAGGGAAAATGCAGTACATGATACAATTATTTTAGGAATTGTTTGTCAGTGGATTTGTAGACTTCTCTGAGCCGTATTTATATAAGTAGTCTTATCCCATCTTTGGGTTGTAAACTGATCCCTCTACTTATGAAACTGTAAGTGATGCCTTTTTATTTCTCCCACTGTTAAGTTTGAAAACATTTTCAGAATGTGGATAGTTCGACTCTTCCCAGAGGGGCTGTCAGTTTTTTTGCTTAACATCAGCGATTGACTGGAAAACAAAATGCTTTCATATACATCTCTGAAGCCAGGAGTGAACAAGTATATGTCCTTCCTTTTTAGGGAATTCAGGTTTCTGCTGTCTGGTATTAAAACATGGAAAGTATTTCTTGTTTAGATCATGTGAACTTGCTGAACACAATAAGCCATTTTGGTCCCTACAATGTGCATGGCAGGGTATTCCAAAAGCACTTACAACCAAGCGACTTCTCGGTTTTACTTCTCTGAAATTTCTGTTGTGAATTCCCATCCTGTGATGGGAATAGGGACCACAATGAGGTTCCTAGGGGGAAGGCTCCACTTCTCTGTTTGTTACATGGTTCCGTCTGCTGAATTAAAGAGCTGTTGAAATAATAGCAGAGTGCTCTGAAGTACATGCAAGTTCTTAACATTTTCCTGCATGGTGTTTCCTTCGATGTGTAAATCCAGTGTTGCTCCCTCAGGTCATCATTAACTTGTTTGTGTATTTGGATTAACTAAATTGGCAGCCTCCCAGCACCTTCTGCAGATTAATAAGAGCAAATTTCACCTTGTTTTTTTTTTTGTCCTTTCATAACTTCTTTCTGCTGATTGTCCATGATGATTTTTTTCTGAGCTGGTTTTTTGAAGATGTGCAGTTTCTTGAAAGTGTGGAAAACATTGTGCACTGACAAATAAGACAGCATGTTTATTGTGCCTAAACAAAGTTGGATATAGATTTTCCTCTCCCTCTGGTGTTAGTCTGATTTGTGTATTCTCTGTTGGAAATGTAGTTAAAAAAGTCGCATTTTCTCCTTCAGTTTGTGAAGATTTTCCTTTTAAGTGCAAGGAAAGCTGCGGAGACCAAGGGATTTACATGGAAGTTTTGGAATATCTATTTATTGTTTAGGATCGGGCCAGGGAATTTTTGTCCTTTTGTGTTTTGAATTTTGCCACGTTTCACACCTTTTGCTAAGCTGGGTTTGCATGCATGGCCTGCTTAGAAGGCCCTAAGGATATATAGCAGAGTCGGTAATGCCAGTTTGCTGCTGGTCTCCATAGGTGGTGGCAAATGACTGCTGCTGGGTACTGTAAGCACCAGTGGCAAGGATCTGTGCAGGGTTTCAGCTCATGAGCCATGTAGGTGTTGATTGTCTGTCATGACAATATATGTGGGGTTTGTATTAAGACTGCAGAAAACTGTGTTTCTTCACAACCAAATTTGAAAGAATATCACTAGAATAGTTGTCAGGTGCTTTAAAACTGAGCACTTCTAAGATTTGCACTTGTAGCTTATTTGAGTTCATTTTGGATAAATGTTTGGATGGTCCTGTGTGACACAACATGCTCTTAGAACAGAGGTCTCAATCTCAGTTACTGTGAAGCTGTAGGGCTGTAGCAAGAACAGGTTGTCACAGCTCTTGCAAAAGGGAAAGGGAAGGTCGGCTGCGGTTGAGGCAGCGGAAACTGGAACACAGAACGGCATCGTGTTCCTGCCTCTGCCACTGAGTTGTTCTGGTGAGTTTAATCACACTTTAATTAGTGCTTCTAGGTAATTAAAACTTTCTAAAGATGCTGCTAAATAGACACACTTGAATTTGAGTTCCCAGTGTGAGTCTTTGGAAGCTGGCTTCCAGATGTCCTCTCTGTTCTGCAGGGACTCAAGTCCATCGTGACTATATTGTTGTACATATAGGTCTTCATTAAAATGCCCTTAAATAACAGACCATCTCAAAAAGGGCAGTACAGATTAATCAGTGCTCCTGACCTAAGCCCATTTGTGCCTTCTCTTTGAACCTGGGGTTGAGTAGTGATGCTGTCTTGATTGAGTATTTTGGAAATGTATGAAAATTGTAAAACTACAGTGTAGTACAGAGAACTTACGTAAATCAAATTGTTTTGTGATAACCAGATTTTACAACAATTTATGTTAACATTTACTTGGAAATACATTTCCAGATTCTTATCTTACTTGCCCTGGAATGTCTTGGCTTTTTCTTAAGACATGCCTTTTAGTTAATGCCACTTTTTTTTTTTTTCTTAGAGAGCTATACAATGTACTTCCATACATTTTTATTTAAACATTTGAATAGCTTAACATGAAGTTTCTTTTTCTTTTCCTGTACTTTTACTGATCAGAAGAAAGAGAAACTGTTATATTTTTAATATAATGATATTTTTGCTCTTAATTTCTGTGCAAGTAACCAGTAAGTCATTGTTGAAATGAAAGTATGAAGAATGTAATAAATAATTTTATATATCAATTAGAATTCAGGTATGCATGCCTATGAGAACACTTATTAGTATATATGCATATAGTTTCATTTAAAAAAGTGAAATACTAATCTCCACTATAATTTAGAGGAATACATCAAATCTGCTATCTTTTGAGAAAGCAGAACAAGCAGATCTTCCTGTCATGCTTACTTTTTCATTTATATACAGGAAAATGAAAACAACCATTCCTATGTTGAAGCTCCTACTTGGTCTTTCGGATTTTAGGCTAGTTATTGAATTGAACTACGTGAGTAATTTGAAATCAAAATACTCATTTCCTGCATAAAGAGGCTGTTAGTAGTTCAAGGTGATACTTTAGGAAACTATGTCCACTGGAGCCTATTTAATTTATTCTGTTGTTAGACTTTGAAATTTAGATAATTGCATTGTATAAATATTTTTCTAGATTCTTGCTTTTTGTCAGTTTGAGCCATGACTAGGTGCTTAAAAGAATAGATGTCTTTTTGAAATCCATTAATCTTTAGATTTTTTTGTTTTACAGTGAGAATTAGGTGCTAATGCTTCAATATCTTTTGGTATATTGAGTGAGTGGTGTGGAAATGCAGAAGAAGAAAAAGGTCATCCTGTCTTCAGAGCTGCATTTGGATGGTGTGCAGCAAATAAGACCAATATGTAAGGCAGTCAAGAAAAATGGAATACTTAGTGACTGTGGATTGTCCTATACAGTGAGTGAGATGAGGTGTATTTTGGGGAGTGTGAAGACAGGGAGAATGATTACTTATGACTGTAAAATACGGATTTAGATGTGGGGTAACTCAGTGCTAATGGAGAATAACATAGGTTGTTTCACGGTGTACTTGCTAGATTTTATAGAAGGAGCCACCTTCCACTCCAAAACAGCTTTTATGGTGACACTACTGGGTGTTGCACATGTCTTTAGCAAAGTTTGAAAGTAAACTTGATAGCAAATTCTCTGACCATACTTGTTTGCACTTTGTTTTCAGGGATTCTTTTAGCTCTCAGTGAGGGCCAGAACATTCCCCCCCCCCCCTCCCCATTAGCCTCATCCTCTTCTCTCTTGCACAAATAAAGACTTAATTTGGCAGACTGACCTAAGCCCACGGGCAAGGGTTGGTTTACTTGGGGTTGAAAGATAAGACCAAAACAATGAAACATGCATAACTGCTTATCACAGACAGTCCTGCTAAGCCTCTTCCAAGAAGTGGCTGGTCACAATAGCAGGGTGGCAGCTTTCTGGTGTGTCAGGTACAGGAGACCATGGTCGGACTGGTCACTCCTGGTGTCAGGCCTCAGGAATGAAGCTGACCAGCTGCTGGTGGGTTTTCAAACTCCTTGAGTCTCAAAGCGCAAAGGGAGCCAGGGTGGCTTAGCTCAAACTCAGCCTCTCTGCTTCTGTACCTAGTGTAGAACAGCATGTTTTGGTGCTTTTCATGGTTATAAAGAACTTATTGAGTGCCTAGTTGGTGTATTTTATTCTTTTATTCAGAGTTAAACAAGAGGTTTTGTTGTTTCTACAGGCACTTCCCCCCCTTCCCCTTTTTTTTAAAGTTCGCCCTCATGCAGCAGTAATACATTTTTCAAATACTTGTGCTTTTGCACATTGATAACTATTGCACAAGCACCTGTGACATTACTAATAACTGATCTTTGACATACTAGATTTTATGGCTTTTGTATTAAAAGCGATAGTGTTATCAGAGGGTGTTTAGTGAGTTAGACATTCTGCAAACCCTGTGGTTCCTGTTGCTGTTACTGTGGGGAGGTTAGAGGCGGGGCATGCCCACTGTGGTTATTCTGCATTATTTAAGCATAACTATACGAAAGAGATTTTTAAAAAATCATCTGTCAACACTGATTTTTGCACTGCTCATAGTTCTGATTATTTTTTCAGTATGTTTGTAGTTCATGAGGGCCTGCAGGGGTTTTGCATGTGGCCAGAAGAGGAGGGAGATCAACACTCTCCTTCATCCTCTTTTGTGACAATATGTAAAGATACACAGTCATCACAGAAGCACACTAGCAATCTTCAAAAATGCACTATTTGATTATTTATGTGTACTTACTCATAGGTGATTAGCCCTTGGAAGGGAAGTTGTTTATTGTTTTGAATTTGGTTATTATCATTTATCTGTTTGTTTTTGTGCACATTCTGCTTGAAAGAGTGTGATGTGGCACTTAGAAAAAAAAGTTTATTTAGTAAGCTGGGTTTGTGTCTCCAAGCTGTGAAGTTACGAGTCTCACTTATTCCTACTTGTTTTTACACTAGCAAACAGTACGAAGAGCTTTCTTGCTTCTGTCTGCCACCTTTCTCAGCTAGGTAGGGGCAGGGCAGAGGCAAGCATTGTAGAAGAGACCTTGATGACCAGAGGATCTGACCTCGGAGAAGCACAGACTTGGGCTTCAAGAATGTCTTGACTAGCAACGTATTTAAAACAGGGTTATTTCAAAAGGAAATACTTTTTTTTTTAAACCTATGCTTGACATTTAAATGAAGAGGAATTTCCTTTGGAAAAATTAATCCAGATCTCTTAGGTTCTGGTCCAATGTTAGGCAGTAAAAGTTCTACATCCCTTTTATCTCACTGGTGCTAATCAAACTCATTAGTCCATTTGCGTAACAGCAAAGACCGCTGGATGTGTGTTGTTGTTCTCTGTGTTCAGTTGCTTTTTCCATTGAGCTGCTGGATGCAGGAATTTAGAGCACACTGAAAAACTCTTTCAGAGAGCTTATGTGCTTCTGTATTTCCATTTCCTTGCCACTCCCTGGCTGCTGCTGGCTGTAGTGCATTCAGTTGGTATTTTGTTTTGTTTCAGACTGGTGGGCTACATAATGATGAAATATCTTCTAGTATCCACTTAATAATTTCTAGGGAATTAACTTCTAGGTCTTAGTGTTTGTTTAAGCTGGTTTATAGTTTTATGAGTAACAATTATAATATTTGAAAAAATTAAGTTACATGTCAAAGCCCCCTTAGTATTCTCTAATCATGCTGCTATACCTGAAATGAGCTGTGACAGTGATTCTTTGGCAAATAATATACCATGAACATAGAGTTATACTCTAATATTTTCCGTAATCTGAAGCCTACCGATGAGTGAGAGAAGAGTAGTTATGAAACTGCATGAAATTTATACTACATAATTATATTGCTATACTGTAAAAGCTGACAGTGATGTGAAATTTGGCAGCAAATATTACTGGTTTTGCCCTGCTTTTGATCTTTATGACTTTTCTTCCTCTCCTCCTTCACCACCCTAACTGAAGGTTATAGAAGATTCAGTGGGAAAATTCTGAGCAACATTTTTGTCTATCATGAGGCCAAATTTCCAGATTTTGTAGAAGAGACTGTTGCAGTTAGACTGACTTTGTCATTGATGAGCAGCTTCTCTGTAAATCAATTCTGTTTTTAAGCACAGCTCATTAGTTCAAGAATATTAAGGTCGTCAAATTAGGAGTTACATAGACCAGATGGCTAATTGGTTGCTGGAATATGATGATGTTAGGTTTTATATTTCTGATTAAATTGAGAGCTGTATGGGAAATGCTAATATAGTCATCAGTAAGGAGCGGAAGAAATTTCTTTCATTTCCTCTGAAAAGAAACACAATGTTGTCACTTTTACCATATGGAAAATGAAATCATATATCAAGGTAGATATGTATCAAAGCATTGGTCAGGAAATCTGGAAGGTTGAGAATTTTGATCAAAATAGAAGAAAAGGATGTAGACTGGGAAACAAGAGCTTGCCTGGAACTGAAACCATTGAAAGAGGGAAATATGTGATTTCCTATATACACTGCAAATTGTGTCTTTTATTTTAGACATCTTTCCTCTTCAAACTAGCATATGCTTTCTGCTCAGTTTTCACAGATTGACTTCTTTCAATGGGTATAAATTTCTTGGACATTCTTTATGAGACTCTAACCATAAAAGTAAGGGCTGGTTCAGTCTTGGACATTTTAACTGAACGAGAAGCACAGGTTGTCTCCAGTGATAAGGTGTGTTAGTTCAGTTGTAACCCGAGCATTTCACGATGTATTTGTAGTTTGAAGAGAAGTGACTTAGAAATTGCCATGGTGAGATGTTTTAAATATCTTATCAATTTTATTCCATGAATTTTCCCTCAGCTTAGAAAATGTAATTGGTATCACAGTGATCAGTCTGGTATAGTGAATGTGTTCTGATGGAGCACACTATGAAAACTTGGGACTTTTTTCGTGGTCTGCTCTTATTTTTAGTCAATATTGCCTGTATAGAAGGGAATCAGACCACAATATCTGTGAAGTAGTTGTCATTTATCCTGATTAGAAAAGGAGACAAAAAAGTGCTTTATTAATAACTATTCTGGATTGAAATGTTTTAAAAAACATCACCTTCATAAAAAGAATGGCAAAATGCAATACAGCAACATCCTGCAGTTATAAATTGCAAATATTTTAGCTGGACTCCTCCAGTTTCCTAACTTTCTTAAAAGTATCAAAATCCAGTTTTTTGTTATTCTAGGCAATATATGTGTTCAAGGTACTCAAAAGTAGGAAGAACACCCCTGAGCTGTTAGGAAATTCAGTGGGCTTTCATACCTATCGTGTTATTGTTTATAGATCATGTAATTTCACTTATTACAGGGTTTGCAGACAGTTACTTCAATAATGTTGTTTACATAATGTGAAAATAATAATTTTGACAAAGGGGAAATAAAGCTAATTTTAACCAATTTTTAATCAATGTCAGTCACATAGTATTAGAGCATTATTTATCTTAAAGTTTCATGTTAGGTTCTTCCTCTATATTTGCACTTTAAGCAACCACATACAGACCTACTTGTGCTGTGGAATGAGGAGAGCTGTTTTGTTATTACCAAAGACAAAATGAAATCTGTGTTGACTTATGAAAAGTGCAGGAGCTCCCTCTCCTGGCTTAGAACGTTGTGAGTTGAAAGTTTTTAGGAATGCTTTCAATTCATCACATTAAAAAAAAGCTTATTTTGAATACTTTCCTGCAGAAATGCTTGTCTGGTATCTTGGAAAAATTTGATTCAACCCAAAATTTGGTTTTGATGCCCATTTGGATTCTGCTCCAAGTGCAAGTATCCATGTTTCTGCCACCTGGCTCTGTATCTTCGTAGGCAGCAGATGTCCTCTGTCAGTGTGGTCATGCTGGAATGGTCACAATGGCGATGGTTCATGCCCTTTTAAGTTGCAATTCCAGTATGGTCTCTTCATTTAAGTCCCACCCGTCACAACTGTTAAAAGTAATGTCTGTCCTTGATGGTCCCTGAATACAAAACCCTATAAATCATCGTAAGTTTAGAAAGAAGAAGTTTAAGAAAACTAAAGAAGCTTTACAGTTGATGTATGTATTGTGACTCCTTTCCTCCCCTCTCCTCCCCTCCCCTTCCTCTCGGGAGCAGTAGGAGAGAGGAGGCTTCCTCTCTGTTTGTGTTTATTCAATCATTCTGCTTTCATAGCTTCATCAATCTTGCAAATCCTCAGAGAAAATGGATGGTTGTGTAGACACTTGAATTTGGTAGGTTAGCACCTGAGTCCTTCATGCAACATTATTCTCAAGTAACCTTGCTGGAGAAGATGTCACTGGAGACAGGTCTCTTAGCCTAGCAGTTAAAACAACCCAAACTAACAACCAAAAACCCCAGTGAATTTCTGAATTCTGAGAATGCAGGGTGATTAAAGAGTAAGTATCTAAGTCACCTATGTCGGTGTTGTGCCTTTACATCATCTATCAAAACAGGGACCAAGAGTGCCATAACCACCGTTCAGTTCTGTATCTCGCCATCTCAAGGATGCTCAGGCAAGGAACACACATCATTACGTACTTGAAGAGACCAGTTACTTTGCAGTGACTACTGTACGATATATATGTTTCCTGAAGTAGCTCTACTTAGCTGAACTCAGTTACCTTCCATCCCTCTATTTTTAGGACTTTGTAAGTATTTTAGCTCTTCAATTCAGAAGGAAGATTGACCTCTGGTTATGCCCTCATACAAGAGCAGAAGGGAGTATATGGCATGTGTGGGAACAGTGCACATTCCTGTATTAACATCTCCAGTGCTATTACGGAATTTTCAATGACAAGGTCTCAAAGAAACATTTACTGTGGAATAGTTTTGCATTGCATCATCAAAACTTCTGTATTCACAATATTTTATTTTTCAAAGCATTAGATTTTTTTAAAAAGTGTTTATAGACTTTTATTTATCTACATTTGCTGGCACAGGTATGCTTACTGTTTTGTATAGCACCTTTGTCATTTCCCAATAAACTTCAAGATATGTAAGTTGGAGAGGATCAGTGAATAACAAAAAATGTCAAAGGTTCACTATTGAATTGCTTAGCTCTGATTTATACAGTTTCAGACAAGAAAAAAAAAAAGAAAAAATACTTTGGTATTTCTAGCAAATGCCAAAATAGAATCAGTGCAGTATTGTTCACCTAGTTAAAATTCCGAAATCCAGGAAATGCAAACATTAAGTTTCCAACAGCAACATTAACTTGGACTCTTTGCATATCCTGTGTTTTTGTGGTATACATTAAGACTTAAAGCAATGTATTAAGCTGTGAGTCGAACAAGAAAAACAGAAAAAAATTCTTCATGTAGGTAACACTGCCAAGTTAAGTTCTGTTACCATTTGTGTTTATTGACCTTTTATAATTTTAGATTATTTTCTTCATAAAGATTGACTGTGATTTCTTTGGCTAAATGAAGCGAAATCTGAGAGCTTGTCTTCACTGCGGTGTGAACTTGACATATGGTTTACCCCTTGCCTTAAATATGACTCTTCTTTATCCGTCAGTATCTCAGATTCAAATTAAGTGGCTTTTAAACCTGAAAATACGACTTGAACCTCAGAGACAGTCTGATTGCCGTGGGAATATAGCTTAGGCTATGTAGGTTGGCTGGACAGAATTTAGAATTAATTCCAATTGATACCTTTTTTGCTAATTTTGTACATAACTAAAATGTGCAGAGTGACTGTACTAATAGAATAAATCAAGCTGAAAGTAAAGATGGACTGTATCTCTTTTATGTTCTAATGTATAATTTTGGAAACTATATATATGTCCAGTTCCAAAATTTTCAGAGAGTATTTCAGATGTGACTGAGTGTTGATTATAGGTAACTCAGAACACAGGACAGTCCTGTTCTGAGGGTAGTTCCAGCCTGGAGATAGCACAGAGCTGCAGGCAGACAAATCTTCCCATCTGCTCTGTTCTTATGTGTGACTGCTTGCATGTGCCATACACTTAAGGCTTCTTGTGAACTCAGCTAATCCATGTTCTAGAATAAAAAGGAAGAGCCTTAAAGGAGATATTTGGACAGTAGTAAAGTGAGGATTTGCTGGTCAGAAATAGATTTGGAAACTGACTCTAGATCTGGAAAGCAATGGTGTGAAGAACAGAGAGGTTCATTAGGGCTGCGGAGTGGTGGCGCAGGAGTGTAAATGCAGACAGGAGAAAGTTAAAACTGTAAGGGAAGTAAAAGAAAAGTGGCAGGAGGTGGAAGTATTTGTAAAGAGAGGGGATAAAAACAAGGTCGATTAGTGTAGGTTCATGAATTCGTGACAAGAATAGTGAGTACATAGCAGTGTCATCCAGGGGAAAGCTGAAATGGTCATAGATGTGAAGCAAGAAGCTGCAAGGTGGAATTGTGACGGTGGTGTCTGAGACGGGGAAGCTTCACTCCTAAAAAGAGGGAAATGGAGAAAATGAAGATGATAGAACTGGAAGAAAGTGTGTCCTGGGTGACAAGTCATACAGTGGCTTTGATGCAGTGGTGCTGCCAGAGCTTGCCGAGGAGGAGGAGGAGGGCAGGATGTGCAGCAGGAAGAGAGCTTTTGGGTGACATTTGGGAGTTAGATGGAATTGGAGAATTCAAGAATGACGTGTGGTCATGGGGAGCTTTCAAAGAGGAACAGAAGGCTGCAAGAAGTGTCTGGTATGCTTGATGTGCCAGCAGTGCAGAGACACTGCAATGTGTTACTGCCTGGCTATTCACCCTCACCTTTGTTTTCTTCTACAAACTTAGTATCACAGAGAAATTTGTCTTGCAAAGCTTGTAAACTTCTGAAAGTCAGACACAGAGTTCCTCTGATTTGCTCTCTGTTACGTGCACTGCTTTGTTTTTGCTCTGCATGTGTACACGCAAGGAAGTTTTTTGTTACTTATGCTCAAGATGCAGCTAATGAAGTACCACTTAATAAATCAAAATGGTTTTTCCAAAATGGAGCTAAGGACATAGTTTTCAAATTGCTCATACTGAATTTTAAAACTTCACATTAAAGAAAGCAATTGGGAACTTATTAAAATGAAAATTGTTGTAGGGAGGGTTTTTTGATGAAAACATATATTAAGAAAGTGGGGGCTATTCTGCTTTTGCTTTCAGAAAAAAGTAGTTGCTTAATTATTCATTCATCTCCTCCCTTTGCCCATATTCTCCTTCACCAAAAAAATAAATCATCACATTTTGACAAAAGTGTATTATGGAAAATGATTCTGAACAAAGGAGAAGTGTTCAGAAGATTAGTTGATCTGAAAGAGGAGTGATCAAAATTTCTGTAATAAAACACGGAAGCATTGTAAACTTAACTGTGCCTTATTTGGCTGTAGAGGTGTGTAAAATTCTGAATTTGAAAAATAACATTCTCACGTTGGAGAGAATACTTCTAAGTTTTAATAATAGTTTGAATGTTTATGTAATTCTGATCATGATTTTTGTATATGGCTGTTTACAGACCTGAGAACTGGTCCATACGTGTTTTGATGAGCCACAGGAATATGAAGTAAATAATGATGTTGACACTAATATGTGGCTAAACTTTTAAAATAATTAAATATTTACTGGTTTATTAAGCATAGCCTTAGTCCTAGTTTTGTTTCTATGACAGATCTTCCATCATCTTTTGTAAATGTGGGATCAATCTGCATTATAATACTATTGAAATGTGAAGTGTCTTTCTAACATTGGAGTTGCAGAGCCCTTTGATGCAAAACACTTGTAATTGTCTGTTAGGAAAGGTTATTGAATGACTCATTGCAGCAGTTTTTCTGAACTCTCATTTATAGGAAAATTGTCAATTTTTTCAATATTTTGAGGGTCAGTAAAGTTTATAATTTACTGTAGTTACTTACACTTTTCAAACAGACTATCAGGAAACCATGCCAGAACAAAACTATTTTTGCAGGTAATTAATGGAGAGGCTGAGGTACCTGCTGACAGCTATTTTCCAAGAAAAGGAATGGTTTGCAGCTAGGGAAAAAGTGTTAAAAGTGTGCCCAAACCAGTAAGTCAAACTGAAAGAGCAACCTTTGATCTGAGACATAGTTTAGGTCACACTTTAATGAATAGCTTTATTAAACTAGTATATTAAACTAATATTATTCTGTCAGTTGGTACATTTTATTTGCAGAAAATTGGATCTGTCTAAGGGTATCTGACATCGACAACAGTGATGCTGTTTTAAATTAAACTGGTAGCTTTAGTGTATTTATTTAAAGGAATGTTTTCATGCATTTAAAGGAATGTGTTCAATTCCAACACTGACATTTAAAATCTGAGTCTGGACAGAGCTCATGTAGGGGGTTTTTGTGTTAAAGACAGGGAAGGTGCAGCTTGCAAAAAGTCTTGCCTACAAAAAGTCTTGTAATATTGCTACTTACTGAAAATATTTCACTTGTAGCATGGCTGTGTTTTCAGGCTGCAAGGAACTGTCTAAAATTTCAAAATTGCAATAATATATAAATTAATAACTCAATATTTTCTGTCTTAACATAATATATATTTTATTTCTATTTTTTCTATGTTAGATTGACTCATTGAAATAATGTACTTCACAATTGTATTTAGAGAAGGCTTAGACAAAGGTGTTATCTAGATAAACAGATTCTATGCTATGGTCTCTCTCTGGGTGAAGGAATATTATGGGAGAAAACAGTACGGAAAAGGAAAATTGTGATACCAAATTCAATATTGCTATTGGAGTTGTTTAGGTAAGTGAGATTTTCCCATTGACATGGGATTACCCTCTTCATGAGAAAAAAACCTATTTATTGCTGAAGTTGTAAAGGAAGGAAGTCATATGCTGTGCTCTCTTTTCGCTCTCCTGATTGTCTTCTGAGCCCTTTGAACAAACTCGGTCAAACATGACAGAAAAGATCTCATTTATATGAGCTTCTGGCGTGGTTTTGGAAACGTATGGTCAGGTAGTGATTGGAGTTGTGTGTTTTTTGTTAATGATCTAGTGAGAGAATTGTCTAGTGAGAGCTCATCCTTGGAGAGGAAGATAATAGCATGATGAAGGTCCAAACATGTAGCCTAGGCACCATCATCAGGACGGCCACTCACTGGAAATAAGCTTTGCCTTGTTCTGGTGTTGATCAAACTGCCGAAAATAACCACCACAGACTAATGGAGTAATTAATTTCTGTCTTAAAGTTTTTCAGCACATGACTTCTTAAATACTGTCTCTTTGTAGTAGTAGTCATAGATCTTATCATTTAGATCATATTATTTTTCCATCTTAAAAATTTTCCTGTATGTACAAACCAGAGAGATCTCTTTTCTGATGCATCAGAGCTTCACAGTTAAATTTGAGCCATGGAAGTACAGGGCATACTACAAGATACAATGAGTTCATAGGCATTTTTTTTCCAAACTGCACATTTGTTAAAAATGTACCCACAAATGGGTAAATTAAATGTCAAGCAGTTATATGTTTTCAGTGGGTGCTTTAAGAGTGTCTAGGTTCACATCTGCTGTTCTCAATGTCTTTTAACAAAGTGAGGTTTTTTCAAACATCCCTGTGGTGTAAGCTAAACAAAATGGAGAACAATGATAGAACATTATACAGGAAAATATTATGCAGAAGCCTTTAATTCTTCTGATGGCTGAAGACTGATATGATGACAAGACCACAAGAAGGTTATTGAAGGCAGCTGTTGGCCTTTTCAGTTTGGGGCAGTCCAGGTTTTCTGTGTTGGTGTATTAGTTAATAACATTTGGTGGTTGCCATAGATATTCCAATTTTTTTTCAACTGGACTCATACACAGGGTTTTTTTGCCACTCTTAATTTTCGTTATACACATAGCTGAGTGAGTCAAAGGAGCTTCTTGCTTCTGCAGCATCTTCAAAGTCCCACCATGTTTGTGCACCTTGTCGTCTGTGCAGTAATTCCAGTTCAAGATTTTTGAAGGTTCCTGTTGCCAGTGTGCATGTACTGCTTGTCAGGGCGGCTGACCAGCTTTGGAAGCCCGTCAGGAGCCACAGGCAGGTTCCAGTAGCCTGTCGGAGACCGTGTGATTGAGGAGGTGAAAACTTCCTCGGAGCAGTGTAAGGATTTGATAGATCCCATTACATTACAACTTCCAAAAGAGTAGACCACCATTTTCAATTCAGATTTTGTCTACCAAAACAGATTTACTTCTCCCAGTCTAGAAAACCTCCCTTGGCAATTTCCTGTGCTGACTAGCTTTTGGAGACTTGTATACATGTCTGTAGTCATATGATTACTTGCGGCGCCTTAATGAACACAAGACTGAATGGCTGTCAAATTTCCTGTCTCCACATGAAATCTCTGTCTTGGAGTTCAAATACCATTTGCAGGCATTCTGGTTTAGTTCTGGAAATCAAAGTTATAGTCATCGTAATTGTGGCATCCTTTAGAAAAACAGGTCAAATGTTTCTTGTATCAAACAACCTGGGTTTGTGTCCCTTGCCCACCCCACCCATGCCCTGATTTGTAGCATCGCGAAGTTCCTACTTTTAATGTCTTTCTTATCTGTCATAAATCAGTCGGAAGTCTTCAGCCTGCTTTTCAAATGTGAAGAGAATTAAATTTATATTCATTAAAGTTTAAAAAAATATTAAATAACTTCTAAAATATACTTTCAGAAATAACTATTACGGGATTTATTGAGGTTTGGGTGGGGAGTCAAAGGTAGAACCAAGACTTCATGCATTCTGTCCTCAAATGCGTGGTGCTTGTCATGAACACAGATTTGAGTCAGCTTTCCTACCTTACCTTTTGTAGGAATATGAACTTGACTAGAATAAAATGCATGGGTGACTAATGGAGTCGCTTCTATTCAGCAGCAATAGAGGATGTTAGAAAGAAGCTCCTAAAGCTGAAATTACATGGAAGGCTTCTCAGCTGCTTGCTTTATCTGTCAGCCTCTGTCTGTCCCTGTATTGACAACGTGGGTGATCAGGGAACAAGGTTTATCCCTTCATCCCTTGGTAAAGGGCCTCTCTTAATTGTGGGATGTGCCGGGAAACGGTTTCCTTGGAGAGCTCTAATTCCAGAGCGGTGGAACAGCGGCAGGAACAATCGAAACCGGGCACGGTGTTACTCGTTCCGGCCATGAGTGACACTGCCATGGGAGCAGCCGGCGCTGGGCGAGGGGAGCGTGTCCAGCAGGGGTCAGGCGGGAGCCGCACAACCCGGTACGGGGCGAGCCGCGCAGGCGAGGGGCGGCTGGAATAATGAAATCTCAAAAATAAGCCCCTTTTAAAGGCCGGCTGAAACAGTCCTGCTGGGTGTTGTAAATGCCTCAGGTGCACTTGATACTGCTGTTACGTTCCTGGCCCTGGCTCCTAATTTTTATGGAAAGATGGATTGAACTTCAATTTAGGAATATTCGGTAATCCCTCTCAGGACATACTGTAACAGCTGGTATTTCTGTGTTGCAGCAAATCGATTCCATACAGCAGTCGGCAATGCCTATGGCTGGGCTCCGGCAAAAACTTCCAAAGCATTTTAAATACAGCGAGCCAAAGAAAATAGCATCATCACTGCAAAAATGTAGCTTAATTTGCACGTTAGGAAGAAAAAAAATCCCCCTCCCATTCCAGCAAAATATTAAGCATTTTACTGGTAAGGATTTCATCAGGTCATTTATTTTTCATTAATATATATTTGGGATCTGGGGGGAATAACTTTATGCTGTATATAAGTTTATGAAATAATGAGGAGCTTGATTTTTTAATTTTTTTTTTTTTTTAACGAAACGATTTACTGTGAAATAAAAGCAAACAAAGAAACCGGTGGAGTTTAAATACATTGCATGTATGTAGAGCAACAAGATTTTCCACATTTTGCAGTGAGCTTTCTTTAAGGAACCCGCATTTTTGATTATCAGTAATAGGCTTATAATGAGAATGCCTGGTTAGTTTGGTGTTTTTTTAATAGATGACAGTACTTGAAGCTGCATATAAATCGAAGATGACCCATTAATAGTCAATAGTTTTGTTTTAACCAGTTTCTTACACATGTGAGAAGTGAAAACACCTGCCTCCTTCGGTGTGCTCACGCTGGGGACTGTCACTGAGCTTGGGACGGGACTCTTCTTTATGTGTTAAACAAGCAGAATTAATCTAAACTGAATATGTTCTGTCCTAATTGGTACAACATGGCCTTGGCTACAGTGTATTTTTCTTTTTTCTTTTAAGCTGCACCCTGGCTAGTTTTGCATATAGATGTTTTACAACTTTCTCATCATAAGATGAGCTTTCCCTCTGAAATACTTAATTTCCTTATCCCTGTTTTAAATTTTAAGTTAATGGATTTTGCGCTGATTTGATGAATGTTGAAATATTTTTTGGAAGCTGATGCTTTTTTACTGAAAACTTGCTTTTTTTTTCACCAGAAACTTTTAGAACTAAAAAAGCCCCAAACTCTTAAACAGTGTTAGTAGACAGGTTTTAAAGTTCTTACTTGGTTCTTTTCGTCATAGGAGAAGTTGTCCAGGGATGTAACTTCTGCCCTATTTGCCGTCCTAAAAAACCCACCCAAATTCTCTGGGTAAACGCTTAGGGGACAAAAAAAAAAAAAAAGGAAACGTAAAAAAATTTGCCAGACTGTTTAAACTGTAGGCTCTTGCCTGGGGATGAATTAACAACTAGCTTATATCTAATAATTGATTTAAAACTCACTAAACAAAATCTCGTGGATGGCCCTTAATGTTGCAATACTTGTAGCAATGTGAGGGGTTTTTTGGTGAAAAACAGAATTTTGAACAGCGTACAGTGTTTACAGCACCTGTATATTACTCTTCCACAAGACTGTTGCCAAGTACAAATGTGTCCAAAATATGCACTTTCTGAGCCAAGATGACTTCAAAAGTCATTCTGATTAATATGAATGTGTTTAAAAAAAAATCCACAAAAAACAAACCAGCAATAGCAGCAGCAAAATGGTCTTCTATTTGTTTGTTTTCTTTTGCTAAAGCAGAACTGTGCTGCTTTCTTTCTTCAAGGATCCTTTTTGTTTACTGAAATCTGGAGAAAACCCTTGTTTTCTGTTAGCTTCTACTTTCCCATTTCCTTTCCTTTTCCCTGCAAACACATCAGCCTCTGCCCTGCTATTAGTAGACCTTTCCAGTCTTAACTCTGAATTTCTTCTCCCAAGTTTGCATTCCGGTTTCATATTTTAACATACTTGAATTTAAATACATTCACTTATATTTGAAATTGGTTTAAATTTTTGTTGCATTTGCTCTGAATTTTCCTCAAGAAGTGGTTAAAAGAAAGACATGACATTTACTATCAGTAGGCCTGTACAATTATTAAAAAATGTGTTAAAAAAATACTGACTTTGTAGTAATGAATCACAGAAAAATTCCTTACATGGTAATGGCTCCATCAACTGTACAACTCAAACTGCTATTTACCTTACGGAAGTGTTTGCACTAGTCCTGCTTTTTACAACTTCAGTTAAAATTCAGATTACATTTCCAGATTACAAGTAAAAATTGCATTTCAGATCTTAAATGACCTGAAAACAATTGAAAGGAGGTTAAATAGAAACATTGAATAAATTACCATGCTACTAAGCAATTTTATTTTGTTGAGATAAGTAGCAGCAAAATTTGACTTCAATATTCACTGTTAGAATAAAATATCCCTAGACTTTATTTCCAAAATGCCTGGCATGCTGTAGTTAAAGAGTACAATTTACATGAGAGAACTGTGTTAAGTTGTTTTTAATGCAGAATAGGATTATAGGCTAGACTGAAGAAAACAAAACTTGTTTCACCTGGGGAAACAAAAATCTTAACATCTAGCAGTCATAAATAAATGCAAAGCACTTTGTTTTGAGAGTCTTAAATAAAAGCTTGTTTCATGATAGTGATTGGATTTGGTTAGCTGCAGTAATTTACAGTTTAACAATGTTCTAAATTGTAAAATTCTGTTTCTGTTCTTTCTAGGAGAAACTGGGAGATAGCATAAATCTTTGTAGACAACTTGGCTGCAAGCAGTTAAACTGGAATTAACTTCTGCCTTCTGGCTGCAGTGCTGGTTTGAGGTTCCTGTGTGACACTCTGCAGACTAAACCATGCCAGCGTTATCAACTGGATCTGGAAGTGACACAGGTACGCAGGCCAAGGAGGGCTGCATGCTTCCTCCAGGCCTTATTTGTTAAGTCTGTGGTCTCTATTTCAAGAAATCATCAAATAAGAGAATTACTTAATGTTTTCGACACATGCTTAATTTAAGACTTCAAGCATAACCTTTTCTCCCTGAAAGTCATTTAGATATATGAAAGACCACAGGTAAAACAAATTAATTCTAAACAGTCCCACCACCGCCTTGTTTCCCTCCATACTTAGCCCTCAAAATAGAACAACTCCAAACAATATTATATATGGATCTGAAGAATTTGGATTCACCTCTGAGCACGGTTCCTACAATGTTAACTTGAAAAAGGAGGAGGAAAAAAAAGATGATGATATCATGCATGCCTTAATATTCACAGCAGTCTAGACTATCCCCTCTGTGAGTTACAGTTATCAGTGGAGTTATTTCTGAACACAGACTGTTCAGTTTTGACAACTCTTTAACAAATTAGGAGAAGAAAAATACTGTCTCAAGTTCTGTTCCTTCCCTTGCCTTCCATGTCAGAGCCCAGTTCCTGTCACTGACTGCAGGCAGTGAGAATGCAGCTATGCAGCTTTCCATAGCTTTCAACTTCTTTGCAATATTAGGTTATATTCAAAGATGAAATCTCATCTTGTTGTTATACTGATATTCTCTCTCTGTGTCAGTACTTTTTCCCCTCTGTTAGGGACACCAAAAGTTAATATTTTTGCTGGAGGGTGTTTGTTAAAATAGGTGAACCAGCTGAGGTTACAATAAAATACAGTGCAATACAAAGATAACTTGCTTGCCACCCCATACCTTCCACCCCTGTGCCATATAGTTTTAAGCACAAGTAATAGCAGGATTAGAAAATTAAGAGGGAGATTCCAAGTTAGGAATCCAGAAAGTATATATGTAAGTAACTGCATTTGATTCTTATTTTAAATATACCGTACAGTGCAGTGATTTTTTTCACCCACACCTCAGGGCCACGTAAAATTTATGAAAATATTAATCTTTAGCATTGGTGTGCATGTTTATTTGTTGCAGTGGGGAGGGAGGATTGTGTTTGCTTTTATTTGCTCTTTTGTCTCCTTATTCCTGTCTTTAAAGGATTTGACTGTCACCTTGCCAAATCCTACCTCTGCATATTTTTCTCTCTCTTCCCCCATGGAGATAAGTGAGTTGAAGCTGTTCAGTATGCTAAAGCTGTGTTTTGGAAGATGTGTTAGTGTCTACTCTGGGGAGATTTTCCACTCAGGATTTTTGCTTTCTTTATCATGCAGCCTTCTGTGTCCTTTCAAAACCTGCCTCAATTTTTTTTCAATTATTAGTTGTTTATTGTTTAAAGAACATTACTATGTCCAAACGTAATAGTCATGGACATCATCTCTGAATAAAGAAAGAAAAAGGCTCCAAAAAGTAGAAAAAAGTCCTGTTAAAATGCCTCTAAAAACGTATTTTACTGTGCTGTTTAATCTACATGACGCTGCAAACACACCTCAGTTAAGATGTGTGGTAAAGCTCAGGTATCTCCATTGTCCCGTGAAATCTATCATAAAATATGATACACACCTTTAATATATTGCTGTTAAATAGTACTTGTTAAATCCCTTTTTTATATCTGCTACAAGTTGTAAATTGTTTCTCTAAATAAAAATTTGCACTTCAAGTGAAAAGAATTATTTTTTAATTTCATTTTCTTTACAATACTGTCTGATGGGGCTGATAGGAATTTAAGTATTTTTTGAATGGTTACATCAAACTCTGCTTTCCACCCTGGTTATGATACGGGTGTTTTCTAATCAGAGCCCTGTTCTCCTGCTGTTACTCTCACTCTTAGAACAAAAAAAAGGTGAAACATAAAAATTTTCCTGCATCCCTTTTTTGTTGGTGGGTAAGCTGGTTTTGCTCTCGCTCTGCCTGCACAGACTGGTGTTCTGATATGTCCATGAGGGATCTGTCAGGGGCACTGGGTTGTTGGCAAGTCCCTTACTGGGACCTTTAGGGTAGGGACACAACCTTGTTCAGGCTGCTTGCTAAGACTCTCTTTTACAAATGCACTCAAACAAAATGCAGCCTAACCTATTTTTTGTGTCTGTTCCTGGGTGAAATAAAAGTTAATCTAGATTTAAAAACAAATAAAAGAGTTCACTGAAGACTAGTAAACAGAAATGCATCATCTGTGAATATCAAAAGTTGCCAAGTCATGGACCATTGGACACTCAGTCACTGGTATTGGGAACATTAATGATTGTTTAATTTTTTTTTTAAAATATAGTCTGAAGCAACAGACCACTGTCAAAAGCCGGATAGTGTTCATGATGGGCCGTATTTGATCAGACTAAATGTTGACCTGCTTGTGTCAATTTTATGTTGTTTTTACTTCATCAACAGCCTTTATTAGAAGTGTCACCATGTACTTGCAGCTGCTTCCTTCATATACTTACACTTTCTTTTGGTATACCACGTGTTAACCTGAATATTCTTCTGAACACAAACCGTGCCTCTTGAATCTGTTTTGAGAGGCATTTGCCAGACTTTAAACCATGGTAAATCAAAATCATGGCTACACTATTTGCAATCTTTTGTTTAAGAAGTGGTTTACTTTCTATAGATTCCTGCAGTGACTTTTAAATTCCTCTTCTTTCTTACCAGATTGATCTGACCTCATTAACTGCAAGACAAAGCAGAAAAGCTTATGTGCACATGCTTTGTCCTCTTCCACTCTCCATTAGCCATATAGAAAACTAATTTTTATATAATAATAGTAATTCTAAAAGTTTTTCATTGTTTATAACATCTGTGTGATCCTCCCTTAAGGTTTGTAGTCCTGTCAGTGTCAGGTCAAGGTTATTTTGTGAGTGGAAGGCTGAGCTCAAGCCTGGGGCTGGATCTGAAGCTCTTAACAGTTTCTGTGTTGCAAAAATCTGTTTGACCTCTGTGTTCCAACCTATCGATGGAGTTTGAAGACTGAGAAAGAAGACTTGCATTTTTGCAGGTAAAGCAAGTCTGTGAGATCTGGCATTCACTTGTCTCGGATATTTAGGGAGATTTAAGATTGCAGGTCTGGCTTCACAGTAGTAGATGTCAGCTTTGTTGCTGACTTTGGTGGAGCCAAGATGACATCATTATGCTTTAAGTGTTGTTTTGATGTGAAAAACATCGTAAACTTGTTACAGATTTCTTTCCTCTCAACGCTGTATCAAGCTTGCTTAACTGCCGAATTTAAAAATGCTTTTCTGTTTGTCCTCAAAAACCAACGCACCAAAGTGCAAAGCAGACTTTGTGTTTTTGATTTGTGTATTGTCAGCAGGAAAATCATATTTATGGGCCAAGTTTAGCCACCAAATAAAACTGTGTGAGATTGTATATATATAGTAAAAGTCAGAAGCAGTTCCTGAATTTGAATATTGTAAATTATAGAAAGAGAAAATGTGCAGGGCTTACATTTGTTCCTACTTGAGTATATACAGGAACAAGCACCGTGCCAGATAGTGGAGTATTTTCAGGATTGCAAGCCTATAAAACTAACATGTTAGGTTTTTTAAATTAAAGAAACCCAACACATTTGTTACTAACCAAATTGTAAGTTCACGTGGCCTTCAAAATATTCCAGTTTTTGGTGTTTTCTACTCTGTTTTGTAATAATATGAAGTAGATATGTGAAATATGTTCTAAATGTTAGGTATTTTTCCAAATATTTTTCTTTTCATTTTTTGTAGTGTATTCTGTGGTTCTTTGAGAATTACCTTGACCTCTGAAACTGCATGCTGCTGATGTGGATGTGTTCAGTAGGGCTGGAAATATTTTGCTGGGGTAGTACATTGATGTGATAGCTCCACAGCCCATATGGATTACCTCCCAGTGGTGCAGGACCACTGCAAGCAATGCGAAGTTCGAAGATGATTTTGCAATCATATGAATGTAAAAAGATATTATCCTTGCTTTTATTGTTGTCATACAGTAATCTTCCCTTTATTTGCTACTACATTAATGAATTTTAATCAGCTTGCCAGTTTCAACATGATTTTTTATAAGCATGCTTGATAAGGAAAAGGATAAAAAGGTGGAGAGAAAAAAAAGAAGCACTAATAATGTGAAGAAAAGCTGAGTAGTTGGCTGAGCTGAGAGGGGGGATATCAGAGACATCTATAGGGAAAAAACCACACATTAAAACTGAAGTGCTAAAATTTTTATTTTAGCCTTTTAAGCCAGATTTCAGGATAAGCAGGGAGATAGAAACTAGGGAGTTCTATTTTTACAACATCTTTAAAAAATGTAGTAACATAAAATAATAGCCAAAGATCTGGGTTCATTGTTATGAGATGAAGAGAAAGGTAATTTATGAGAGTGATGAAGGAAAAGATTTCTGGGAGTAGCTCTTCCGTTGGAGGCTGCCAGGGTAAAGGCTTGCAGGGGGATTGAATCCTGCTCCAAACTGCCTTTGCTGCTCCGCTGGTGTGCCGTGGTGGAAACAAAGCAGAGGGAAGCCCTTCGCTTGCCTGCTTCACCCTTTGCTTGCAGCTTAGGCGTCAGTGCTGCTGCAAGTGGGGGATGTAAATGCCTTTGGCCACATCACAATTTCAAAGCTACTTACATTTCTCGCCATGTTGAAATGCACAAATACCACTAGGTATTCATGAAAATGGATATGCTAGCAGAGGCAAAAATTACACTGAATTAATAAATAGAGCCAATATTTTATCCGTGCATTCTTGATTTCTCCCCATCTCCATCTGCCAGAGGCATTAAGTGGTTTTTCGGCTAACATTACTATGTAAGATTTGGGAAAGTATGAGGTGTAGGGCTAGCTTTAATTGTGATCTGATTTAATTTTTAAAAATATAACTTGCTGGTGTTGGAAAGGGTATTTATTTTGGTATCAGCATATTTATGGTGACTGTTGGAAAACTTGTTCAAAGTGAAATGAAATTTCTCTAAACTGTTAAACTGTTCTGTTTTGTGTTAATATTTTATATTATGCTAGACTGATTCAGCGGTGTGGAATCAGAAAATGTGTGTAATTATATTTACTGATGGTAAACTCTTTAAAACTGTTACAGTTCTTGGATGCAAATTTAAATTCAAATGTTCTGGCAGGTAAAACAATTTTTACTCAGTTTTTTTTTATTTTTGGTGAGCAGTGTGTAGCTTTGTAGCGAACTTGAAAGTACAATAGCCTGTACTGTTTCTAACCAGAAACTTAAACGTATGGCTATGTTTGTTGGACCAAAAGCTGCAATTGCATAAATGGTTGGCAGTTCTAGTGATGCCAGGTGTCCTTTGCCAAGAGCACACTGCTGTGCCGTCCCACTCCAGTGTGTCTGTGCCAGCATCCAGGCTAACTAGCAGGGCCTGCACACTGTGGGCATTTGGTGTCAGATGAAAGCTTCTGTGACTTCTCAGCCCAACAGCACGTCAAGTCTTGACTGACTTAATAAAACCTGTTAATCTGAAGGTACTTTAGTGCTGCTAAGAGGTAGCAAGAAGCTTCCCTGTGAGCTGTTAGTTGCCTGTTGTGGAATACAGGAGTTCAAATACAATTTATTATTTTTTAAAATAATATACTGGTTTAAATTAGAATAAAAAGTGACACACAAAAGATACCTCAATACAACATATAAGTTTTAAGGATAAACTATGAAATAATTATTTCAAAGAGTTTAATTTCCTAAACTTACTTTCAAGACAAGATGATGTAGAATCACAGAATGGTTTGGGTTGGAAGGGACCTTAAAGGCCAGCTAGTTCCAACCCCCTTGCCCTGGGCAGGGACACCTTCCAGTAGACCAGGTTGCTCAATGCCCCATCCTGCTCAGCTTTGAACACTGCCAGGGATGGGGCATCCCAAGCATCTCTGAACAACCTGTTCCCATGGCTCACCACTCGGAGAGTAAAAAATTTCCTGGATATATCTAACCTACAATTTCCCCTCTTTCAGTTTGAACCCATTGCTCCTTGTTCTGTCACTACAATTCCTGATAAAGAATCCCTCTTGATCTTCCTTGTAGGCTCCCTTCACATACTGGAAGGTTCCTAAGAGGTCTTCATGCAATCTTCTCTCCAGGCAGAACTTTCTCAGCTTGTCAATGTCCTTGACTCTAAATTTTTGTATATTCCTATAATTCCTCTATAAACTTGTATATCAGGTGTATTTATCTGTACACGTATGACTGATTGATTTCCATTTCCATTGGTTTTAGGCCCAAGTGAGTTGAAAATAGTCTTGATTTCTGTTGTTAAAAATCTTTATTCAGTCATTGGCAGCTGTAAAATGCCATGTTTAGTATTCCTTGCTGCCCCTCCCCAGTGCCAAATCTCTTAAAACCGTACAAACTGTGACTAAAGAGTTAAACATGTCAAGTGTGCCTGGTGCCTTAGCAGTGCTAGAAATGAGTTCTTTTCTGACTGCCTGCCAGGTACTTGCTATTGCCTCCTCTAGTGTTGAAGAAGGTCGAGAAAGAAATACTAAAGACTCACCAAGCTGATGTCTATAGAAAGGACCAGTCAATTAGTCAAAGTTATTCAAGGTGTCATAGTATGCAGACTTCATTAGAGAAGCCAGGAGGTTTTTTCAAGAAAAGAGTATGAAAGCTCTGTATGAGTTTTCCACAAGCTGCTTGTTAATTTGTGCCTGATAGGTCACTTTAAATCAGTTTTATGTGTGTGTTATTCTTGCAGATAATAGGTGAGCTTTTGAAAACTCATGAAAGTACATTTTATGAACTTTGAAAGTGTCCGTGTTGACAAAGTGTTTAGTAAGTACATTTTTTTTGGGGGGGTTTCAATTTTGAGGCAGTTTGATGGGCTGTGCAAGCAAGAACTTTGCAGCAACAGTCTTGCCCCGTATGGATGCAAATAGGGATCAACTGTTTAACTCACATCAGAACGTTAAGGGTATGTGGTATGTTAAATCTGAAATGCACATGTTGAGACAAATCCTAAAAGACCAATAACTGTTTCAAACAACTACGGATTCTTTAGCTCCGGGAGCCAAGTTTCAAAACTAAACACTTTTCCATTTTGAAGGAAATAATATTTTTAAAAGTGGTGGGCTTAAATGATTGCTCGTTTTCAACATTTTCTGTCATAACATTGTTTTAAGGTGGGCTAACAAATTTACTGTAGCTTGGAGGAATTAAGAACTAGGTACAACTTTTAAAGTTAAAATACTGTTGCCCTTGATGAATATGTAATCTTGTTCTTTGAGGACATTTACAGCAAAATTCTTGTTTTCATTAGAAAAAACATGCAATGCTGATATTTCTATTGTATCTGTAAAGATTTCAGCATTTTACTTTTTTTTTTGTGAATTAGCAAATAAATCAAAACATATTTTTCCCAAGATACCAGTCACTGACATGTCATGATTATCTATTTACTCAGTGTTCTGTAAACTTGAAATTAAGGTGGGGTGTTTTTTGGGTTTGTTTGTTTGTTTGTTTTGTTTGTTTGTCGCCTGTTTGGATGGTTGGGGTTTTTTTAAAAATCTAAACTGCAAAATTAAAAAATATACCTGCTGGAATGAATCACTTTGGTTCTGCAAAGAAAAATTGTTAGTCTAACTTTTTGCAGTGTCAGGAAGCCCATATATTCAGTGGAATTACTTAAGAGAACATAAAAAAAAGAACTTTTTGTAGCACATAAATTTGAGCACACAGTGGTCTTTTTATAGCTGGAGTCTGATAGGATGGTGTAGTATGTCTGTCCTAATATGTATATGTACTGCATATGCATAAATACTGATCTCAGATTTCAGAATTAGGTAATTTTCAATATTTGGTGTTAATGACTGATTTTACTGTGCAACAGCAAGGATGTCAGAAGCAATGCTGTTTGCTTCTCTGTAAGGCAAGTGTTGTTTGAGCCTTTGTAAAGCTATAAAGTACAGTTCAAATGTGAAAAAATGTCAGCTTGTTGTAAATGGCAGCAAATCGTGCTGATTATTTTACCTTTGACAAAGTGGAAAATTTAAAGGTTGGTGTGTCCCATTTTATTAATACAATAAATTTTTACAGTGTTGTTCTGGGCTTAGATATATGTTCTTTAGTGTTTATTATCCCTCAGTTGCTGTAAAAATTTTTGATTCGAAGTCTGGCATCATTGTTCAGACTGCTAATTCAGGAAATTAATTAGCATATGAAAGCAAATGCACATCCATTTATCTCCATGTCTTTCCTTACACTAATCAAAACAAAGTTGGTGTTTTCGTGTAATGTGCAAGAGTGATGGAACGCAGAGACCATATTTTTTATCATTTAGCACTAGTTTATAGCTTCCACAGACTTGTCCTAATAATGAAGCTATGAAGGATATGACAAGAATGGTGATATTAAATTTCTCTAGACTAACAGTAAATTTTTCCATTCTGATGTCAAGAATGTAGAGCATCTGGAATCTGCAGTGTGAGTGGTTCAGTACGGGAACAGTTTCATCAATTGCTTAGCCATTTATTCTCCTAGGAACATGCAGTCTTCTGTAGAATATAACACTACAAAGGAAGCAGTTTTCTAAAACTGGAAAAATCCTTTATGTTCTGTTGTTTCTTACTTAAAAGTTTTCCATTGCTGCTTACTCTTAAACCCAACTGCAGGTGCAAATCAAGTTACACATTTTTAAATTGGAATTGCCATTAATTCTACATTTTTGTCTTCAGATTGAATAAAACTAAATTGTATTAGTTAAGCTTAGAAAAAGCTGAAGATACTCCAAAGACAGGAACTGCTTAAGTGTGTTAAAAGAACAAATTAAAATTTATGTTGTACCTTTGTAAGCAGGGACAGTGCTGAGTTTTCAGACATAGCTGGATTTTCCCTTGAAATTACTTTAGTCAAAGCTGTCAGAATGCTGCAAGCCTTATTCTGCAGCTGCTGTTTTATCTTACTTGCTCATGCAACAAGTCCAAAAGCTTCAGAGTAGTTTCTCTCTTCATGACAAACTGTTGTAAATTTTAGATTGTGTATGTGTATTTAGATTATCTATCTGCGTGTAGCTTATAAGAACTATTTCTGTAGGCAAGGTTCTGTAGTCAATGGATTTTAATTCCCTGTGTCACTGTTCTTGAATGAAGTAAATTTTATGAAAAGTGTATTGTAGCCCCAGTGTTAATTTATTACTTTTAAATTTCTTTATTCTTGAATCAGGTAATCATGTTTAATAGACTTTGTAAGTACCTTCGAACAACCCCCTCCCCGTTCCACTCTTACAACAGTTTTATACTATTCCCTTGTGCAGTGCTTGTCTCCGTTCAGTAAGATTTTCGTGCTATAGGCTTTTAACTGAGTTCACAGCGGTGTTAACTCTGTGCCTAATTTATGTAATGTGGATATAAATAGCAGCATATTAGCATCTAAAACTGGGAGCTTCCTCATTTATCTGGAATTGACTCTTATTCCTGCCACTCAATTACGTGACCGTGTTTGATCTAGCAAGGGCCCTTTTTCCCCTTCACTTTCACTGATTTGGGAATGTCGAGGAATGATTACCTTGTGATCTGGGTTCATTTTCCCAACCCCCAAACTGTAGGAATGACCGGACTTACTTCCCCTCTTGTAATTGCATAATAGTCTTACATCTCCATGCTTAAATGCGGTGTCTTCTGGGACCTTTGAATAAATGATCTGCTTTTAAAAATCGAAGTAAATGAGTTTTTCTTGTGTAAGTCATGTTTCCTTTACTGAATTTTGACACCTGAAGTATTTTGATACTAGTAAATCCCAGTGGGGGCATGATTCCTTTTAAATATAGATGCTGGTTAAACTTAGGCAAACTAGACTAAAAAAAATTTAAGAACCTAAGTAGAATTGCAACAGAGTATTTCACAAAAGCAATTTTTTCCCCCAAGACACTCTACAGTATTGCCAACATCAGGCATTAAAAATAATAGGGTTTTTTTTGCTTTTCACAACTTCGTTTTAAAACAACTTCTAGATAGTTTTTAAAAAAGCTCATTGTTGTGTTTGTTTAAATTGTGGGCATCTTTCAAAAAATGTGAGATCCATGCAAATCTTAGGACTTGAAGATAAACATCAAAGTGAGAGGAAGAGCACAACCAAGGCCTGGCAGGCAGTGGTAGCATTCAGCTCAAGGATGCTGATACATCTCAATCTGTGGCTTACACAGTGAATATGCACTTTTAGTTTACAAAACAATACATCTGAATATTAGAGGGTTTTACTGTGACCTTTTTCAAAGTTAAATTTTGTTTTTAGAAGTGATCAGAAGTGTTCTGTATGACATCACTTCAGACATTGTAATTGCTACTGAAACAATTGAAGTAAAAAGTCTGATTTTAATAGCCTGGCAGTACTAAAGCCAGCAAGAAACTTGCAGTTATTTCAGTGGCCTTTGTCTCTGGCTTCTAGAACCACCTGAGATGCTACTTAGAAATTTTGCAGGATATTTGAGGTTGGGCTGAAGCTCTCTCTGCTGTGGAATTCAGATTATTTCTATTGCCACATGGCAGCATCTCTGTACAGTGAGACCTTACATGCCTGCAGGGAGCTATCACCTTTCAGGTGTTGAAAAGATAGCTGTGACAATTTATCGAATCTGGTAATTAAAATTAAGTGAGTGTGTAGCTGCCAATGTAGTGGTTTCAACTTCATTACCAGGTTACGGTAACTTGACAAATTATTTTGTCCCTGACCCTGAAAGTACTTTCTTTTACATCCCATTTGCAGGCAAAGTCATTTGTCAGTCACAGTTTTCCCTGTTTCTTTAGACTGCAATAAACAACACACTTCATGTCATTGATACACAAATGAAAATAATATTTTGCTTGGAAGTATGTATAGAAGATCCACATACTGGTTTTCTTGCTATATAAAAATCTGAATGCCCATCTGAAAATTTTTGATTCTCTGGTACTGTGCACCACAGAAGGAACAAGAAGAAAGAATTAAAAAGGTAAACCTTTACAGGTGCTACCACTTTCTTCTGCCATAGCCTTTGGTTTAGCAGGAGGCTGTAGCTGAGTCAGTTGATCTCAAATTACACAAATTTAACTTTAGACATATTCTAGATCTTTGTCTTCAGTTCTCCCCGGGTAAATACACTAAGTCCTCCTTCTGCCTGATTTTTATTTGGTTCCTTGATTGAGTTGGTTTTTCCTGGCTACACAGTGCTCAGTCTCACAAGGAGTCTGCAGAGTGACAGCATGGTGTTCTCAGCAGGCTGCATTACATTGTCCTCGGCTTCCAGTGCTGCAGATAAAATCGGTCAGCACCTGTCTCACAGTCCCCCTTCCCCAGGGGATTTGCACAGCTGAGCTGTGTTGCTGTCAAAGCTGGAGTCGCACTGGGGGCATGGACACCCATTTCCCTGGAAGGGTCAATTCAGGGCGGTTTGAATAGGTGGAGTCCACAGAAACTTTTCAGCCAGATGTGGAAACCTTCACGTGTGTAAGCACCTGCAGGGTTAGTCACTCCTGGAGTGCTGGCAGGCAGGGCTTTTCTCTGGGAGTTTTGTGTGTAAAACCCAAGTCTCGTTATGGGCAGATTCAGTCTCACCCTGTATCACTAATAGTTAATCCATCAGGAAACACGAACTTTCGATTTATTTTTCACTGGGGATTTGATTATCAAAGCTTTGAGGAGCAACTTACAAGGATAGAGAAGTTTTATAGTTGTTTATATGTGGAATTCAAGTAGATATGACAGATGAAGGAAAAGAAAGTTTACTGTGTTATATAGCTTTTATTTGAAGGGAGTGGCTGAAGTTATCATTTTATTCTGAGTGGCAAACATGAATTGTTTCTAAGCAGTTTTGACACAATACACGCTTACATTGTACCTTCTGTTCCATTTTCTAACAACCTTCTAGTTATTTTGAGGTAAATATATACAGTAACAAAAGTGGTTGAGTGTAAAGAAAATTTTTTTATTTTTTAAATTAAAGAAAAATAAGAACTTTTTTATTTTCTAAATGAAAATGTTTTTGAATCATAAGTTGTGTGATAAAAATAACAGTTTTTGCTGGGTTCTGAAGTTCCAATAGTCTGGGAAGTTGGAGCCACGAGTCCCGTTCAAACCTCTGCTATGTGGGTGTCAGTTCAATCTCTGACTACATCTTGCTGGGGAGAGTTCGATGGTCTTTTTGTCTGTCTGCCAGATTGTAGTGGTTTGAGTTGTATCTTCTTTTTGCAGTATTTCTGAAGCAGAAACAAGAACAGATTTAAATAAAAGCAAGATTCTAAGAGAAATGAATGTGAACCACCAAGAAATGCTTGGACTATAAGAAGAATGTATCTGGAAAGAACTTTTTTTTCCAGAATATTTTACTGAGAGGCAGTAAAAAGACGAAAATGTAAATAATCAGATCCCAAAGGTGCTGTATGTAATATTGAAAGGGATATGTAGTGTCTGGAAAGGTTGTGAAATTATGTTTACTAATAAATATTCTGAATCATAAGTTTTAGGGAAATAATAGGCATAATAACAATAGGTAACCTGTAATTTACAACAGTGTTCTTTTACAAGTAGAATGTGTTGTAAATCTGTTCTTGTGATGAACAGCAGCACTTACTCAGACTAAAAATAATAACAGGACCGTGTATCTTGGATCCCAGGAGACTATTGGTGTTTTTGTAGACAGCAGACAGGAGAAAAAGGCATTTTGTCCTTTTTACCCCAAGTAATCCCACTGGAAAATTAAACATGTGCTATGAATTGATATCAACTCGTGCCAGGTTACCTCCCTAAAGAGGACTGCTGCAAACACTGTTGCTGCATTTCTTGGACAGAGCTTTGATGGCCTGTGTGCAGGATGGATATTTCGTGCCGTACGCTACTGTAGAACAGTGTGCTACTGTCTGCCCCTCGGAGACCGCTGGTGAGGTGTGCCACAAATAGCTGGGAACAGCACTGGCTTTAACCCTACGGAGAATCTCTAAGACCTGCAAATTAAAAATGTTACTGAAATATTTCTGTGTGCCTGTGTGTCCTGGAAAACTGTGTTGGTTTTGTTTTTAAAGGTTTAGTCCTGCAAAACAGAGAAGCTGCTTCTGTACTGATGTGGATCCCTACTGAACATGGGATTGAAAAAAATACTAAGCAATATATTAGCAAGAAATATTTAGAGAAACCACGAACCTTTTTTTAATGGACCACCCTATCCAGTTTCTGTTCTTTTAAGGAAGTTTTTCCTATTCATGACTCATTTCACTCTTTGGCTAACATCAAGGGAAATGGAATAACGATTAAGCAAAGGAATTTATGTTTTTTTCTGGGTTTGTCCTTTTTACAAAACTTTTATGAATTCTCTGCATAACCTTGTGTAAATATATATGGATGTAGAAGCTTGACAACTGTGACAAGGTAAAAAGTACACTGCTAATGCTTGTTTCTTAGTAATTCTTTTTAAATGTTCCTTTTGGTTCTGCAGGTTAATGTTATGGTGCATAGTCCAGACTCCCTATTCAGTTAAAATGACATGCTCCAGGCAGCCAATTACACAGAACTGTTAAGTGAAATTAATGAGATCACCCTTAGATTACACTTTGTGTTTTATTTTCATTTTATAGGTCTGTACGAGCTGCTGGCTGCATTGCCAGCCCAGCTGCAGCCACATGTGGACAGCCAGGAAGACCTGACCTTCCTCTGGGATATGTTTGGTGAAAAAAGCCTTCATTCACTGGTGAAGGTAAACCACATTTAAGTCAGATTCTCTTTGAGAAGAGCATATGGAAAAATGTTTTGAGCGCCATCTAGTAAACCAGTGACCAAACTGTTGCTCAGTGAAAACAAAACAGCCTTGTTTAACTCTGTTTCTGTTGGGGTGGAAGTTGTTAAATAAGATTCTACCAAAAATACATAGATGATTTCATTTAAGAGTGATGTTTTGGCAGTGTAATGCTAATGCAGCAAACATATGTTGTTTGCCCTTGTTTAGAAAAAAAAGAGTACGAAATAGTAGCAGGAAATCTGAGACTTCTTTATGGTCAACATTCAAAACCTGGAGTTTAGCTTAAATAAATAAATGTTCACAGCAAAAATTAGAAGGAATATATTTTCTGAGGTCAAGTATGGCAAGTGTTCAGTAGCCACATTAATTTAAAATAATTTCCTTTAACAAAGTCAACTGAAATTCTAGTAAGCTGTTTCTTTTACTGGCTTGCCTCCATTTAATATTGTGTTTTGCACATAAATATGCTGGCCTAAAGTACAACCTAAAATAAGTTTGGATGAATACTTGAGTAAAGTATTGTGCTATGAAAATGATCAACAACAAGAAATTAAAGCGTGCCATGGGAGTGTGCAGAGCTACCCCAATAATGTTAAAATTGTTCATAGCAGAAAAATGGGACCAATCAGCTGGTTAGAAATATTCCACTCCTGCAAAGTGGTAAGTATGTCTTCAGGCCCCAGTACAGAGCTAATTCAAGCTGGAAGGAAATTCTGAGGTCTCAAATGAGTAAGTAAATGGTAGTAACCTGTGCCATGAATATATCCAGACTCACATATAATTAAGCAGAATTTGTTACCCTAGAGGGTATCCTATCTAGAGGAAACTTAAAATCGGGATTATTTCTAAGTAGGTTTGAAAGAATCACCTTTTTTTCAATTTCTTTCAGCTATTTTATTGTGGAAAAAGATGTAATAATGTTGATACTTGGCCAAGTACTTGTTGATACTTTTCTAAATAGCTGAGAATTTACATATAGGAGTAAACACAAATACTCTCTGGCAGCTGATGCACAAAACCAGCAGACAGTGGAACAGTGCTTGGCAATACTTGCTTGCCTAAAGAATTTCATCGAAGTTTCTGAAGTGCCATGATCCCCAGACTCCTTGCTGCTTTGCTGTAGCTGTCTGTGCAGGTGGCTCGGAAGATCACTGTAAGAGGAACACCAGCCATCTTTCTAATACAGGCTGACAGTGCTGTGCATCTAAGCAAAGTGTTAGGTCAGTTGCTAACTTAGTTCTGGATTGGGAACTAAAGATGGCTGGCTAGAAAATGAGTGTGGATCTGTGAAACATAGACACTTCACTATTTGCTCTAATTTTTTATTGAGGCAAAACCTTTTCAAACTTTTTCACTTACTCCCTTTTGCCCCTTATTCCAAGAGAAGACAATGACAGCACAGCAGTAACTGGCTTACTCATTTGGAGTAGCTCTCAGTTTGGAGCAGTTGGCTTTCCTACCAGCTCTCTGGTTGCATGTCCTAGTTACCATGTCGTTTGTTATTGAAGGGTGGATTGGACTTTCTGACTCTAACAGAAAAGAAAGATGAGAAGAGGGATCAATGAATCGTCACTTTTCACCATTACAACAGGAAAGCACTGAAATATTCCATCCATCTTTATTATTTATCTTGTGTACTGTAGATCCAAGTTTAAACATGTATGTAACTCTGTGAATGGTTCTTTTTATGTCCTGTTAAGCCCCACACTATCATAAAATAGATTTACTTCTTGAAATCTTGAAACTGCATCTTTAGTGTTTACTAGTTACCCTTCTTTAATACAGTATATTAATTTAATTTAAAAGCTTTTTAATTACAAGAAACTATGAAGACCATCTGGTCTGACCCAAGTGCATGTCACAGACTATTGAATCTCACATTTTGATTTCTGCAGTGTTCAGTTATGTAATGTAGAATATGAAAAGCTTTCAGAAGGTTATCTAGTTTGTATACCTGCCTCAAGATGTGCTCAACTGTATGTGAAACTCATGGTATTTGTTTGACCTTTAATGCATTTTCAGAAGTTTGCTCAGTGTGCTATCAATTTTCAGAGAAGGCACTCCGTAGCCTTTTTAGAAGAGAGCTGTAAGAGCAGAAGAATGAAGCCCATCTGCCACAGTTTCTCCCTGTTACAAGAGTTCAGAAGTGCCAAATTTTTCTTTCTGGGTTCTAGTGTCTTACTTGAAAGACTGTTTTTCCTAGCAATAACTTCTTAAAGTCAACTGTACTTGGCAAAAACAAATGTTTTTAATTCCTCAGGCAGAGAATGATAACAGATATTTTGTAATAAGAAAAAAAAAAGAAAAACAAAAAAAGGAAAAATTGTGCACTAGCTTTGAGCCAAGGATGTTGTGAACCTGGTATATGTCAGTTTAGAAAGAAAATGAGTGGGAGTATACTACCAATTAGACACTGATATTTCTCTGTTTGAACACAATGCTTAATAAAAATTTTTATACGATCTTCCTACCTTTAATAATTTCAGATATTAGAAAAGAGCTTTTTTCCTAAGTTAAATGCTCCAAATTGATTGAAAGGCTTAAGTATAAAAGGAACTTTCTACCTTTTTCTACAGATATTCTAAGTTTTATGGGTATTTAATTGTTACAGTATTTTCTTTATGGTTGTATGTATAGCTATTCTTGATCTCTTAATATTGAAAAGAAAGAAGGAAAAAAAAAAGCCCAAACACTCTGTTGGAGTTCTCCTCATTCAGTATTGTTGGACAGAAATCTCTTTGAGAACTTGGATCAGCCTGAGCTGTTCTAAGAAGTCAGAAATGGAAAAGTTGTATTAGATCATCCAGTCCATTCCCCTGCAAATACTGGATTGCTCCCTACAGTACATTCCTATTGTAGTAAGTAAAACCAGCAAACACTGATGCAACTGTTCTTGCTGTCCCTTTTCTCAACAAAGGAATCTGTTGATTAGATTTTAGTTGACAAAGTACAGAGAAGAGGGAACCCACAACTGTTGTTGACAGTTTGGAAGAGAAAACTGGTTCTGGATAGTGTTTAAAATATGTTTCTGCTTCCCTCAAATTGTTACTTCCTTGTCCTATTACATGACTCAAGTTTACTAAAAATCTTCAGCCATCTCATTACTTTATATATAGCAGAGATTTATGGAATAGAAATATGAAAAGAAGATCCTTCAGGGTACTGAGGAGCATGAACTACCTGAAGTAGTACACATGTGCTCAGCTTGGATATTTTTTAGAAAGGATAAATAAAGATCTGTTCTAACTACTCCTTTAGATTATTTTTAGAGGAGCTGCAAGAATTTCCATGTGTGTTTGCTTGCTATTAGTGCACCAGACACATGTTTTACTGTTTGTCTGTTTAGTTCCAGGATGAAGTTTCTACTTGCACTGTCGCCTTAAACATTTCTGGTTGTGGATGTAATGCTCAGGAATTGAGTAAGCTTTTCTGTTGGGCAGCTACTGAAGTATTTCGTAACCAGTTGCAGTTTGCTGATTGTTTTTGGCCAACTCAATACTGTATTTTGCATTATGAAGAAGAAGCCACAGCAAGTGGTACTGCTCTTTCTCTTCATAGGGAAGAGCTTGTACATTCAAAAAGCTGTATGTGGCACTGGAAAACTTCTGCAAAAATAAGGAATATTTGGTGAATCCAGTCTGATTTTATTATAACTGCATCGTACTTGGTAGCTGCCCTTTCAAAACCTTAATTTGTGCTAATTTTCTGTTAGTTTCACCTGGATATGACTTGACATGAATTTCTAAGAACGTATTTTCTCTGTGCTAGTGTTTGACCATGACAGTTGGTAAAATCTTATATAAAATTTAGTTGAGTATATCCGAGTGAAATTTCTTTTGCATGTAAATTGAATCATGTGATTACATAGCTGAAATTTTACAGTCATTGTAGTATAAAAGCACTGGAAATTTTCAGTGTGAATACTCAGATTTTTCAATATGTAAGTGTAGATGCTTTCAGTATGGTGTGGTTCCTTTGCTGGCAATGAGAAAAGTAAAGATAGTATTTACAAAAACAGAGTTGGCTAGGGCAAAGCAAAAAGGATTGACTTGACATATCCATAGTGAAAAACCAGCTACTGGAAGATAATGTATTAATCTTCAGTCTGGACTAGTGCAAGTCTAGTTCAAAGGCAAGTTAATTTTTACCCAGGGCTTTACACACAAACTCCATGATAAAAACTGTTACTCTGTAGGATGAACAGTTTTGTATCTAAAATACAAATCAGAGAATCTCAGTAATGTTTCATGGCTTGTTTTATATTAGAGAATAGACTAACTCATAACTGTCCAAATTTTCACCTGAGAAAAGCTGTGCAGATTATTTTGGTGTTCATGAGAGCTCGTATGGTGTGTCAGATGTTCTGTAGCCAACATCCAGGTGTGTGCTACCCAGGTCATGTGCGTTCACATCCCGTGTCATGGGGCCAAATAGTGAATGCTCCTCCCTGGGCACAAGGTCAAGCACCCACACATTTGGATCTTCTTCCCATCAGAATGTAGAGGAAATGGGCTTCAGATTATATGAGTTGTGTGTGACAACTGATTTTTCTGACCTTACTGTTTTGTACTTTTGATGGGGATGACCCATAGATGGAAGGAATGACATCTTTGAGTGTATCAAAGCCCAGGAGAGTGATGGTGGCTGAGAAGGATGTATCAGGTAGTGTAAGACCTGAGCACAACAAGTGAGAGAGAAGGAAGGTTGGAGATCCTACTGAGGTGGAGTGGACTTTCTGCATGGAAGCCCAGCAATGTTAATGCTGACTGCCTCTGCACTTCAAGTTTGGAACTGATACGGAAATATTTTTTGCTGGACATACAAAAGTTACTTACATTACTTTGTTCTTCATGTATACTTTCTCTAGAACTAGTATTTATACAACCTTCATAATTTATTGTTCAAATTGTCTGTTCTATATACAGATCTCAAGAACTCTTTTTTCTCTGTTAATAGTTTTATTATGTAGAAGAGGAAGAGAGGAGTGTGTGTTTGTGAGGGCATTTTGGTGGCTAATACATTCACACCTGTTCAGGGAATGGTGAGAGTGGTTTCTGATTTTGGAGCAGAGAAAACCAGCCCCCTTGGAAGGAGCTCAGAGGGGCTGCATTACCCAAGAGCAACAAGCCTGGGAAATGCACGAGGAGACAAAGTGGGACTGGGGTTTGGTACCTGACCTCAGATCTAACAGATTGAGAGGGTTGTGGTTTTGGGGGAAGCATTAGAGAGTTGGAGAGATGTATGGACCACCTTGGAGTGGGTGGAATTATTGAAACTGGTAGAGCTTATTCACTAAAATGTTGCTTTGATACTTAAAGTCCTTAAGGTCCTTTACTGCTGAGTTCTCAACTGTGTTTGTTTTTAAAAAGCTGTGCCTTCCCAGTAAAGGGAATAGGCTGCATTTCTGTAAATTCATATAGAGGTCTGAAGTGCTGTTTGCTTTGGAAATGGGAAGAAATGAAGGAAAAGGCAGTGTGAGTAAGCATTTACCACCTGGACATCTGGAGGAGGAGGAGGTGTGAGTGTGGTGGTTGGCAGCCAGTAACAGTTCATGGCCAATGAAAAATAATTGTTCTTCATGCTCTAGAGGAGAATCAAGCAAAGTTGCTTCTTATAGTTAGAGAAAGCATGCAAAGCCTCCTCATGGCAGAAGTAAAGTGATCACTCTTGTAATGCAGACTGTCCAAACAGTGCACAGATGTGGTCCGTTGTGCTGGTTTGGAAACTTTTGCTATTTCTGGCAAGGGGAGAAGGAATTTACTATAGTGAAGTCATTAATAATGATGAACTAGATAATAGGTGGGAGTTATTTGTCATTCTTTAAATGCAGATAGGCAGAGATCAAGGAAATCTTAGTTTTTGTAAGGATGTCCTTGTTCAGTGAATGTTGCCTGTTGAAACAGGTTTGGTCCAGTCTTACCTTAATACCTGTTGGTAAAACACACAATGATACACAATTTTCAGCCCGACAGAACTACCTGGCAGTGGGTAGTGAGCAATACTAGGATACCGAACCTGCAAACAAATACTAGAGCTGCATGGAAGAAATACAACACTTTTCTTTTTCTCATTCTCTGCAGAGGAAGCTCGACTTGATCTCCAGTTCATTTTTGAAGTTTCCTGCTTGGGTTGTAGGTACACAAGTGTATATGGAGGAATGCTAAACTTTAAGTACTCTTCTCATCCAAAGTATTTGTAGGTAATGGTCTAATTCATACACCAGAATATAAACTTGCCACATGCTTTCTGCTTACCTAGTGCTGAAAATTATTGGAAAAATTTTTCTCATTCTCTGCAGAGGAAGCTCGACTTGATCTCCAGTTCATTTTTGAAGTTTCCTGCTTGGGTTGTAGGTACACAAGTGTATATGGAGGAATGCTAAACTTTAAGTACTCTTCTCATCCAAAGTATTTGTAGGTAATGGTCTAATTCATACACCAGAATATAAACTTGCCACATGCTTTCTGCTTACCTAGTGCTGAAAATTATTGGAAAAATAATGCTCTGTAAGAAAGCCTCTTGATGACTGACAATAGTTTGTATTTGGAGTAATTGCCACTGAAGCAATGAGTCGTTCTTCTTCCATCAAAATTATTACATTAAAAAAAAGTGTAATGCAAGGTGTTATTCCTTATGAAATGCCACATAAATTTAAAGTGTTACTTTTGAAGCCAAAGTGATTTTTTTTGAGACTTGCTCAATTGCCAGCAACTGAAATCTGCAAGTGGAGATCACTCTTAGCTGGAGGCAGTCAGCTGCCTTTAAACTTAATTTCCATGGGAACAGTGATCAGATTAATCAAAATAAGGTAATTGAAGTTTTATAGAAAATAGTACAGGATCTTTGCTTTATTCAGGCTGATACTGTTTCCATTAAAACATTGGGAAAAAAGGTAACTAGCAGCCAGGCATTGAGCAAGTGATTGCTTCTCTTATTGAGATTGGGGGCCTTTCTAGTTGCTTTGTGTGTGTTGAACCCTTTGACTTGTTCCTGCTTTTATTGTATAAAAATGCAGTGTATTAGGTAATAACAGGGCAAAAATAAGCAAAATGAAAATGGATTCCTGTTTGAAATCATAGCTAAATCCCCCAACCTTCTATGAGTTATAACATGTAGCAGGTTTATTGTTTCTTTGAGTAAAGACAAAGTTGTTTTTGCTGTGTGTGTTCACTCATACATACCTGTGCTTGTTTTTGCCTTTAATAAAGTGGAAAAAATGCACTTTCAATTTATTCAGGTAATAGCTTTGGATGGTGTAACCTTGTTGGTAAGAAAATATAAGTTAGGGCCAAATGGATGGAATAATGCAGTTGTGAAATATGGATCCTATGTGATAGTTCAACTAAAAATATTTGTTATAGTTGTAGCTAGTAGATAGTTTACTAGGAAACAGACAGCTGGTAGACATAAATAATCATTTTGTCCTTCTATTTTAAGGCTATTGAATGGGTTCTCCTGTGGTAGTTACTTTTTTGTGGGTTCTTTCATATGTTTTTATTTCATACTTTTTGGTAGAAGTTTAACTGAGTATCTTGTGTTAACTTCTTTGTCAGAAGTTTTGACATTTGGTGTCTCTCGTGTCTTGCAGCTTCCACATCAGAACTGCTAATGTGTTTAGTAATAGGCACTTGCAATGTTTCATCTAGATTTTTATGAGGAAGTCCTGTTCCTGTCATCAACTCTTCCTTCAGACCACTTTGTTAAAAATAATAATAAAAATACAATTCAAAGATCAGTTCCCAAAGTATGAATTAAATTGTCTTGTTGACAGTTTAGTCTCATAAGTGCTGTAGAAACTGGATTGGTATCAGAAGTCTCTACAGGTGGGTGTACCAACAAACTTTTGAAATGAAAAATAAAGCAGATAAGCTTATTAAATCAGAGGTGTGAAGTGTTGGTCTATGAGTATTACTTGAAACTTGTGAATAAATCAGTGCTTTGGAATGTGAAAAAGTTTTGGTTTAGGTTAAAGTCCAGACAGAGGCTTTTTTTTGGATCGGTGGTAATTGATTTAAAGTTTCTGCTGGGAAACCTCCAAAGAGTAGCAGAAATCCAGCCAAAATGTACTAGGCATAAAAGAAGTAAATCAATCCTTCTAAGACAAATAGTTTGTAATTTCATTGTTACCAAGGGGGTGACATACCAGCCTAGTGACCAGACTGGTACAGCAGTTCAAAGAGAAGTCTTAGAACCCAAATCTATGTTCATACCCAGATTTTTCTTGTCACTATTTATTTAACCAAAGTGATACATTTTTTGTGTATGATACTGAGACTAATCAAAGATCTCATAAGCTGCTCAGTAATAGTCTGATAAATCCAAGACATCCAAGGATAATGTAATTTTAAACTGTTTTTCTACAGTGTTCTTTTCCCTTGGACCAGAAATTCTGTGGCAGAACATGTGAGGGAGTGTTTAAAACAATTTTTTTTTGTTACTGTCTTGGACTATTTTCCTTCTAAGAACAGAAAGTCATAATTACCCAAACCAGCCTCCGCAGTGCAAAAATATTTTAAGAATTAAGAAGGATGGGATGTGCTATTGATAAAATCTTTCTGAAGCATGGAAACTGATACAATAAGATTTAATAACAATCTTATTTTTAAGATTTGGCAAAAATGCCTGCCTGTGTTTCCTACCAGCAGGTTTTGTTACTGCTTATGTTAACTTCTTTTTTTGGAAATCTGGGTTGTATCCATTATCGAAGCAATCCTTGTGAAGTTCATATGTAGTGTTGACTAATATGGGTTGTATTACACACACACAGACTGTCTTTCCTCCTTTGTATGAAATGCAGGCATACACACATGGGTTTTACTCATCTTTTATGTTTCTGTTCCCCATTCCTTTCCTTTCTTCTGTGTCTCCCTAAGCACTTTGAAAAACACTCTCAACCCTTTTTTTCAGTCCTCTCCTTTATAACTTTTTTTCCTTTCTAAAGCTTGGAAAGGAGAGAGCACCACAGTACGCTACGTGTGCACCATTTGTTTAGACTTCCACATGGCACTGTTTGTATTGCAGTGTTCTCTTCACCGCAGGTTGTTTTGTTTCTCTGATAGCCATTTCTGTGTATCTTTGTACAACCCAGTGCTGTTATGATCTGGTTATTAAAATGACTAGAAATGCCTCTGCCCAAACTAAGGTACAAACAAGACCAGATACCAAAGTCAATAGTATGGATTTTATTTAATTGTAAATGTGAGACAGAGAAAGAGATAGAAAGAAATAGGAAAAGGAGAGGAGGGAAAGAAAGAAGTGACAGAGAGAGATGAAAACAGAAAACATATCACCACTCCTGTGTAACCCGGCAGTGTCCCATCAGTCTGGTTCTTTGGTTCTTCTGGTCTTCATGGTGGTGAGGATCCCACAAAACATAGAATCCAGTGGATTAATATATGTTCAGGAGATGCCAGGCACTTCTCATGGGGTTGTGGGGGTAACTTGGCAGTCTGTTTTGACAGTCTCTGGGTTTGTTACCTCATTTGGATCATGTGCAGCCCTCTGGTGGGGGAAGGCCTCAGGAATGAATCAGTCAGAGGGGCATTTGGGGGTATTTGTTGGTTTATGATGTGAATGTCCCATGTGTACATGGTCTGTCTGGGGAGGGGCACAGGGGGTTACTCTTTTGGTTTGGCGTGGAGAGATTTCGCCATCACAGACCCAAAACCCTCCTGCCCCACCATCCACTGCACTCAGCTAGGATGGATTCTTAACACAAAGACATTCTTCCCTGAGCCTTGTTTACTCCTCCTCAACCTTGAGATCATTAGCCAATAGTCCTATCTCAAGTTCCTAGTCACAGTCCAACTTCCAGTCAGGAGACATTGGGAGGGTGTTGCTTCAGTGGTCAAAGACAGGTAGTTGCTTCCTTGCAGTTTGTCAAATAGTCTTTCTTTGATTTTGAGAATGTTTAAGACTTTACTGACACTTCAGTCCATCACAAGGGTTCGCTTTGCAGGTGTGATGTCAGTGAAGGTCACTTCAAACCTAAGTTACATTGAGAGCTGCAGCTTTTAAGGGCTTAACATACCAGTGCTCTCCACCTGGTACACAGTCACAGCAGAATAACCAGTGAGGTGCTGAGGAAACCGGATTTCAAAACATGCAAAGTATAAGGCTTACTTGTCTGTGCAAATCAAGGATGAATAATTTATTACGGGCAATTGCTGTAACTTGACCATGCCTTCAATGCAATAGCAAAACTTAAACGTACAGATCCACTTTCATGTAGCATCTTCTGTATGGTGACATAGTCTGTTTCCATGCTACAGAAAAAAGGGTTTCATGCTTTCTTGCTCCAACTGAACCACTCTGAGGATCTATAGTGTAAAAAATCTTTCATATTCCTGTAGTGACACTGAATGGTCTAAAGTTAGAGCTGTCTTGGATTTGTCTTCAAAAAACAGTGGTGCCTCAGTGGGCTCTTCAGGGTTGCACACGCATACCTTATGGTCCTGTACTTTTCAGCTGTCTCCCCCCCCTCCCTAAGACCAGTTTTTCCCATGTATGTCTGCAGGCTGCTTCTATTTCATATTGACTAAATAAGAATTGGATTAATTCCTTGTCTCTTAGGAAGATTAAGACAGTAAGTGTATAGAAAGGAAATATTTGTATGCTGTGTCAATGTGGCTGTATAAATTCCAAGGGAAAACATGACTTTCACTTGGTTTGCATTTATTTGCGAAGTTACACTATTCCATTATGTGCAGTGCTGGAGTTGAGGGTATTGCAAGGTTTACCAAGCATAGCAACTCCCAGGCCATGAGGACTCCTCTGTCTTGGCTGCAGAGGTCCAGGCTGGTGAGAGATGATTGCAGCCACTGCTGAATACCTGCACCACCAGCCAGCTGGCCAGAAAGGCTACTGCAGGCAGAGCAGTGCTTTAGCCCATTGTGCTGGTTTAAATGTAAACCGGCAGGAGAAATGAACCCAACTCACAAAAGACTGCAAGTCAGAACTACAGTTTATTAAAAGATCACAATAAGTACAAGAGTACAGAGGAAAAAGCCCGTTTGACCCACAGAAACAGGTGTGTAACCCAGCACCCTGGGGCACAAACAAAATGGAGCTCGCCAGCCCCTGTGCTGAGGACCACCCAGCCCCCTTGAGTACACAGTAAAAGGAAAAGGAAAACCTGTTCCTGAGGATGATGGTCCTGGTCTGGTCAAGAGTGGCAGTCACAGTCCTGCTGAGGCTCTGGTCTTCCTCTGGATCCAGCGAGGGAGTGAGTTCAGTCCCAAAACCTCCAGTATATATATGCTTAGGTTCAGGTGGGAGTGCCCAGTACCTCCCCCAGGGTGGGGAGTTTCACAGTGGGTGAGTTACTGTGTAGGGTGAGTCATGGCATATTTTTGGAAACCCTGATGGCCCATTAGCAGACATGACCCCTTCAGGCTGGGTGTGGAGGTGCTAACAGCTCTCCAGAGGGGCTTTACCACACCCGAGTCATTGGTGTGAAGACAGGACACCTTTCTTATCTCACAGAAGTTCCCAAGCACCCACCCTGTAGCCTGAGGGGTCAGGTGTGCCCCAGGAAGCTGCTGCAAATGGTCCATTGTTAACAGTTCATGAGAAATTACATAGAGGGTGTAGAATACACAGTCTTAGCCACACCCACACAGTGACAAACTGGTCCTGGTCACTATAGCCAGGACACCCATGTAAGCACCAAAACAAAAAGGCAGACAGCCTGGTCCCCCTTCTCCTCCCCATCTGATCAAGGCACTGATGAAAACACACAGCCTTTTGCTCTCTGAATTTCTAAGCAGATCCGTGTTTACAGATTCCTCAAATACTAGCACAGGTGTTAAGTTCCACTACATAGCCGTGCCTGGACTCTAGGCTGTTTACCCAGCCACTGGTCAAGACTGTAAGTCCTTCAAGGTGTTGGTGTCCTCTTATTTGCTGGCTACTCCAGCTTAAAGGCTGCTAGCAAAGCAAAAACATGATTAAATTCATTAGGGAAATACAAACACACTGTTTTCATCATTTTCTGGTCTTGGATCTCACACACAGAGACATATACCAATTATCGAAAAATAATCCATTTTGACTTCTGAATTTCATTGCTTATTTTAATTTCTCTGTAATTCACCTACTGTATAGATGCATCAGTATACACTTCTTGGTGCTTTTGCTGGTCAGCACATCAGAAATGCTTGTTTCAGAGAATGTTAATGCCAAGTAGGCACTTTGTGCTCTCTCCTTCAATTTTAGGTTGTTTTCCTTCGATTTCTGTCCTGCTGCATTTCTCCTTCACTCTGTTTCATGAAGTTCTAACACGATATCATTGTTGTCCAGAGAAGGATATTTTGAACCCTGGAGCCACTGACTCTTTCCTGCCTCAGTGGCTCAGGTACAGTGTGACCCTTCATGGAGAACATATTTACTGAGTGGTGAGCATGGTGGGGGATAAACAGTCTTATTTTATCCATTGGAAATTAAATCTGTATTGTCTCTCTGTCTCTTTCTAACTTTTCTGGTTGACCCTTGCTAGAAATCACAAGCTGTGCAGTATAATTCCACTTATCTCAATTATTATTATATTTAACAGTTAAAAAAAATCCCAATCCTACCAGTTATAAATTCTAGGGATTTTGTATGGGATAGCTTGAGTGCTGCTTTACATTTACTATGGATATCATCTTCATAAAGTATTTTCAATTTTAATGTGCTTTGCATATTGGGTTTCATGGAAAGAGCAGTTTTTGTTGAGATTTAGTGATTAAATAATCCAGTAATGACACTGCAGACATACACAACTTTAATCAGGATCAAACCATAAATCAGGGTGCAATTTTGGATTTTGACATTTCAAACATTCTAGGAAAAAAGTAACCCATGATTGTCATCATGTTAATTGGCATCTGAAATACTAAGCTGATCATATTGAAATTTAGTATGTCATTAAAGGCTAACTACAAATCATACCATAGCACATGCCAAGCAACAAAATATTTCTAATTGTGTTCCTGTTCTCTTTCATCTGGAAACATCCACTTTCTACCAATTTCTAACTAATTCTAACTAATAATCTGACCAGATTTTATTATTGTCTTCTGCCAAAGGGGAAGAAATATTTTCCTTATGTGGTATATTAGGTAACCACTGAGGAGGACCTGTGTATGGCTTGATCATGTGTTCTGTCCTGCTTCTGCTCTCTCTCTCTGTTTTCTGAATATCTGTATTGGTCTTTTAACTTACTAGAACTGAAGCATTTTGTATTTATTTTTCTACTGCTAAATGAATTTTTAGTCTGTGGAAGACCTTTAATTCCCTTTGTGTTATGTGTATTTATTTTCCTTTCGTAACCATTCTGTCATGGCTTCTCTGTAGGAATATCACCCTGGTTTTTACTTGTTTCAGTGTTTCCACTGATTTTCTGAACCTTTAATAACATAGACAGGAGTGAGCTCCCATACACCTGAGGCTGGTCATTCAAAGATGGGTAAAGTTAAAGTACTTCAGTGTATTTCGGTTGAGGGGAGCTCAGGTGATTTAAACTGCATCATTATTTGTAATTCCTTGTTCTGTCAAGGGTAAATTGACATTTTTGCACAACAGAAAAGGAAATGAGTTTGTTTTTCATTTTGTTAATGTTATAATCTATGGCATAAAAATATAAAACAAAATATCCCTGATATTATTTAAATTTATATTCAAATGAAGTGTAAACCAGGCTAGATCATAGATCACACTGGCTAATGTTATGGTTGAATCCTACTTGAAAAAAGGGAGCTGGAGTTGGGGGGGCAGTTCTGGGTTGGAAACTGTCAGGAAATCTCTTTACATCCCAGTAATTTCGTGTTGCTGGTCTGTATTTTTATAGATCCTTATTTCTTGAAGAATAAAATGGCTAAACTTACCTCTATATTCTTTTTTTTATAATGGTAGGAGTGCCAATGCAGCTCCCTTATCTTTGTTACTCATGTCTCCTCTGTCATTAGGCAATTTCTCCTGCTTTCTACCAGCTTTCCAAAATTTAAAGATACGGCATGGCTGTAATTTTGTACACCTGTGCAAATACATTTGTGTTACCCCTTCCAATATAAAAATAAATTAATATGTTTGCTTTGATTTGAAGCTTCCTGTGGAATGAGTTTGCATGTTTAGGTGATTTAGTGCAAAATCTGAAGTGCAGTGGTCTGAAAAGGCGCAGGGAAATGGCAGTAAATCTCTCCTAAATTACTGCAATTTTCTTCCAATATTTTGCTATTATTTTTCATATTCCTTTTTATCCTACAACACACATTCCACTTCAGTGTTGGTGTTTCTCCATCCTCTGCAGGGAGGATTGAGAATTAGTCCTCTCCTTTAACATATTGTAATTTTCTGGTGGAACTTACTTGGCACATTTTACGCCTAACACATCTCTATCCTTTTAAATAAAATTCAGATGCTGTCTCTATGTCTTTTTAAATTAAAAGTCTTGCTATAAATCTTGTTTGTTCATATTAATTGATTTATTAGAATTTCTTTGTTTTGGTTTCCATGCAGTTTAAATCGTAGCCTGGCCCCTGGCTGCAGTGTATAGGCCTCAGCAGCTTCTCTTCATACATTTTATGCCTTCTGTAGTACCCATTGTAAGTCTTCCACTGCTGGGTTTTATTGATCTTAATTTGCCCCCCATATTTGCGTATTTTCTTCACATTTTTCAATTTTTCCGAATTCTCACCTACTTTTGCCATTATTCCCAGAAAAAAACCGCCCAAAGTGACTTTGTGTCTCTCTCTCATTGTCCAGGGTCCATTTGATATGCTGTGATCTGTTTGGAAAGCTGTGGGAAGACTTGAATGCCGAGCATGTCCTCACAGGCATTCCGGCCTTCCATGGCCATGCTTTCATTAAAGGGTGTTTAAGCAAATGTTTAATTTCGCAATGGTGACTTGTGCTAATAATCTTAAGCATGTACTTAATTTTAGTGATTAATTGTTTTCTGGGGTTTTTTACTTTGAGTTTTGACGTGGACTGTAAGCAGGCAGAGGAAGAAGGGAAAGGTGGTGTTTTTCTCTCACTTGCCTGTTGGCTGAGGCTGGTAGAGGTTTTTGCCTGGTGCATTTAAGCACCTTCATGTGCTGCTGCTTTGAACTTGTCAGTCTTTCTTGCCTAAAGTTCCTGTATGGAGTCGACCTCTGATGGCTTTTGCATTTGAGATTCTTCAGCATCGTTTATTTGCATGACTTAAGCCCACTACAGTTTTTCATGTTAAACTGACTAAAAATCAGTTTCTAGACTTCATGTTTGAGAAATAAATGAGTAAGGTTAATCCTTAGTATCTGTTTGTAGTGTAGGTGACCTCTTTTAAGTTAATTCCTTTGAACATTTCAGTCATATAGTTACTTTATTAGCAATTCAGGTTGCGTTCCAGTGTTTGTGGCACTTTGATACAGTTTTAACAAAGGTTGTGTTTTCAGCAGAATTCTGCTCCAATGATAGAGGTCATTAATAAAAGAGTTTTTTTCATCATTTGGATGCTTCAGAGCAGCTTCTTTTAAAGAGTGGCAGATTTTTTGTGAGGCATGTGAGAGAGGAACAAATGAGTAAAAATAAAAAGTTGTAATTAAACTGTAATTTTGTTTTGTATCTGTATGAATGCTTAAAGGGTAATTTTTGTCTTCCTATTAGTGAATTTTCATATGCATGGACATACAACTTTCGGTGTTAGTGTTTTTCTTAAAATATAATGCCTAGTGGAAGAAAACAATGTTATGATCAAAATTAGAGAGTTTAGGCTGACTTGTCTGAGTTTGGTTTGGGGTTCTTTTAACATCTGAGTTTTGTCACTTACCAGACCTGTGCTGTATCATAACATGCTGCTTAGGACATAGAAAAACAGAACAGTGACCTGAATATTTTTCATATTGCATAAAATGTACTGACCCCACTAGATGGTGCTAATTGATAAATGTATGTCTGTGTATATTTATATTTATATATATATGCATTTGATTTTAACTCAAAGCATAGATGTCCCTGTGTGATTTGTTTGAGGTTTGAATGGGTTAATTCTGTAACACTGAGCTGTACAGACGTGATCTCTTTGGTATTATTAGGAACTCAGGGAACCTGAACTGAATTTGATCTTGGACTAACTTTCTCCTAGTTAGGATGTAAGGATGATTTTTACTATACTAAGCAGGAATAAACCAAACTCTTTGTGATTTAAAGTTATCAGTCTCTGCTTGAATAGCAAAACTGAAAAAGCATAATTCGATACCAATATTTCTCAGCGTGTATGCAGCAACCCTAGGTGTTTGTTTTCTTTAATGTTTAATGGGCATTTCTGTAAAATCCTAGTTATGTGAAAAATGAAGCTTGCTGAAAAAAACAACTGTGACAATGAAACAGGCAGCTTAGCTGTTGCCCATGTTAGAATTGTGTTGGGAAAGTTCTCTCCTTTGGATTTATATAGTTAGCAGAACAGTGGAAATCCACTGCTTTTTGAAAAAAAAATCTGGAAATTAGGTTCTTTATAATGGTATAAAAATAAAAACATTGGTTCAAATTTGTGGTGAGTGTTTAAAAATAGTAGTATCAGAAGAAATGAAGTTTACAAAGAAAAACCTTCACAAGTAAAACGTTTGTGGGCAAATTAGAATGTTTTGGTGTTTATGTGTTTGTGTTTCCTCAAAGAACAAATGAGGTGTTTATTCAGACAAGTATTAAATCCAGGCATATATTTGTTTTGTTTCTAGCATTTAAATGAAATCTTAACCTTATAATAGACTCAAGGAAGTCTGTTAGCACTGAACTGGAGACTACCTGGTCTTCCTGCACAGTGTTTCTGTGCTTTCTTAGCACATTTCCAAAGACAACTCTCGTCTTTCAGTTCTGTCTCGCTTTAAAGTTTCTTCTTCAGCTGTAGTTACTTGACAAGGCAGGACTATACAGTTGTTAATTTAAAACATGCCCTGTTACCTTCTTATTTGAAAAAGTGCTCCTTTAACTTTTTTTTTTTTTTTAAACATTCTATCTACATATTCTTAACAAGTTACCTCTTCTCTAATTTGGATTTTGGGAATAATTTAACATGAATGGGTATTAGTATTGGCACAGAAACTATTGTAAATTTATTTTTGAGTTCGCTTTATGGCTTTTTCTTTGCTAATCAGCACACCAGCATAAAGCACTTGGAAATAGTGGGATATTCTTGGCTTTTTTAATTGCCGAATCATATAATCAAATTTAATCACCATGAAATGTTCAGGATTGCCGTTTTCATAGATGACTGTCAGCAATAAGATGACTGTTGTTGCTGGGGTGTTTTGTGCTCAGAAGAATTTCATATATTGGTAGTTTCCAAAGTCAGTCGGCTGCTGTCATGATCTTTGTTCTTTACATTCCAGCAGCATCCAGACTTTTTCTTTCCTTTTCCAGTTAATGTTTAGCAGTATAATTATTTTTGTCTCTTTTAGATATTTTTTTTCTTTAAGGTGTTCAAATCTCATATTCAAGAGCAAAGAATGGTTCTGTTTTTCTGTAGTACAGAAAGCCAGTTTTTCTAAGGAAAAAAATCTTCCTTTCAAGTTCATAAAGATCTTTAAATTTAAAGTACCAAACCCCAAAGGGAGAAATATTTTTGTTATATAAAGCAGGAACATAATACTTGTACTGTTTAAAAAAAGTTTGCCATAAAGCTAAACAAACTGCTATATTTCTTAAGATCTGACCAATATTTTAGATGAATTCTTTACATTATTTGTTACAAATAATAATTAAATTTAGTTAGTCATACATTTTGTAAGTATTTCTTCCATTTCTTAGGCACAGCAGGTGATACCTAAAAAGAGAGTTTCAACAGAGTAGTTCAGTGAAAAAAATGGAAGATTTCCTCAAACAAAGAAAACAACCCCAAAGTTTATTGTTGGAATGTGGGATCAAAATAGCAGAGATATGTATATATTTTTTTCTGATCATTATAAGTTCATTAGTGTCTTGAATTAAATGTTTCTCCTCAAGTTTTGTATTTAGAATCATTGTATGAACAACAGCTGTTTGATCATTTCAGTAAGGATTATTTCCATCTCTCTTTCATTACAACTGTGCAGTTTTGCTGTGTGTTCTGCAAGGCTTCAGTTGGAGTTACAATTCCTTCCTTGCTTGCATTAAGTGTTCTTTTAAGTAAAAGTATATTTTAGAAGCAGCTTAGAAATAAACATTTCCTGGTATAATTTGCATATAAACAAATACTGCAATTGGTTATAAGTATCTCATTATCAGTAATTGGAATGCCAAGAAAACTAAGCTTACAGTATTTTTTCTAATGAGATGCCATTTTAGTAGTATTGATTTGAAAATTAAATACATTTTGTGTGCATGATTAGTCCTTGTCTTCCTTTTAGTGATGAGGAAAATGATGCTTAATTCCCGTGATAGTGTGCTTTGAAATCTTTGGATAAAAAATGATGTCATAATCCTGAGTATTGTTACCATTTTAATTTGCAGTCTTTATATATGGCTGTGACAGTTTTATTGTATGCATGTTCAGTTTGCTGGGTCTGCAGCACTGCACAGAATTTCCTGAGAGTTGAGTCAGGATCTTTAATGAAAGATTCGGTATCTTGTGTTGTGAATGATTAATCCTTATCATTGTCTAAATGAAAGGAGGAGAGAGAAATACACACTTCTGTGAGCCCACCTCAAATTCTGCCTTTCAGTTAAATCTGAATGCTTCATTTTAAAAAGTGTATTAAAGGGGTAAATCTGAGATGGGCAGCAGGACAGCAAAGTGGGACGGTACAGGCAGAAGGTTTAAAAGCCATAAATTGGAAATAGCAGTTTGTGACCTGGCATCCTGAGTTCAGTATTGCTCTTATGGAATTTTTCCCTCAAACTTTAACCAAATTTAAGATGTGTTTACACAGGTCAGTGTGTGCTTTTGAAGGGAGGAACTGCTATACTTTTATCAAGTTCTGACTGGTACTATTCAGACTAGTACATGATGAGCTTACTGCTCAGATTTTGGTTTACTTGAAAATGTATTTATGAAGGGTAGTGCATTATAATTGTAGTGGTCTTTCTGCCTTCATGGACTGCAGTTTGAAGACTGCTTATTTCAAAGAAAAAAAAGTGTGGTGTTCTTTCTGTTCAAGGACTTCATGTCCTTAGCTCACACAAGAGAGTGGCTTCATTTAAATTTGGAATTGTTCTGATGCTCTTTTCTTTGGAAATGGGGTTAAAAGTACAGAAAAACAATTTTGAAAATACTGTATACAGTAGCCATGTAGACTGTTTGGCTCTAAAGTGTCAGGGAAATTTATTTTGGAGCAAGTGCAACTTGTTTGGCATTGGTTTGAACTTCCTCTGTATATCTAGGGACCCTCTTCCTATAAGCAAAGTCATCAAAACCTTTGCTTATTACTGACAAAAAAGGGTCCATTTGAATGAAGTCTGTGAAATCTTGTATAATAGGACCTTTATTTTTTTGTATAAGGAACAATGAATTCAAAGTGAATTTTTTTACACAAAAATAAACATTTGAAGAAACTCTGCATGAATAACTGGGTTTGTAGCCAGTATTTAATCTGTTTTGCTTAACATTGCAAAGATAAAATAGCTAATACATTAGTTTTATTACCGTATTACCTCCTTTTAGCATCAAAAAGAAAGGTTAGGATAATCTCCATCCTTTATTGGGTGCAGGGGAAAACACAGCAACAAAGAACAAGCAAAAGGTTAAGGGACCTAATGCCTTCTTTGCCTCAGTCTAATAGTAAGGCCACTTGTTTGGATACCAGGCTTCTGAGCTGGAAGAGAGGGATCAGGAGCAGAATGAAGCCCCCATAATCTGGGAGGAAATGATGAGTGACCTGCTACACCACTTGGACATACTCTATGGGGCCAGAGGGGATCCACCCAAGGGTGCTGAGGGAGCTGGGGGAACTGCTCACAAAGCCCCTTGCTGTCATTTGCCAGCAGCCTTGGCTAACTGGAGAGGTCCAATTGACTGGAGGCCAGCAAATGTGACACCTGTCTACAGGAGGAGTTGGAAGGAGGATCCAGGGAACTACAGGCCTGTCAGCCTGACCTCAGTGCCAGGGAAGGTCATGGAGCTGATTGTCTTGAGTGCCATCACACAGCACATACAGGATAATCAGGGGCAGGTCCTGCTTGACCAGCCCAGTCTCTTTCTGTGACAAGGGCACCCACACAGGGGATGAGGAAAAGGCTGTGAATGTGTTTCCCTGGAACTTGATGCTGTTTCCCCCAGCATTCTCCTGGAGAAACTGGCTGTTCCCCAGGGATCAGTGCTGGGGCCAGTTCTGTTTAGTATCTTTGTCAGTGATCTGGACGAGGGGATCGAGGGCACCCTCAGTCAGTTTGCACACCAAGTGGAATGTGAATGTTGTGCTGGAGGGCAGGAAGGCTCTGCAGAGGGATTTGGACAGGCTGGATGCCTGGATGGCTGAGGCCAGTGGTACGAGGTTCAAGAAGGCAAAGTTCCCGGTCCTGCCCTTGGGTCACAACATGCCCAGGTGGCACTTCAGGCTGTGAGAAGAGTGGCTGGAAAGCTGCCTGGTGGAAAAGGACCTGGGGGTGCTGGTCAGCTCTGGCTGAACCAGAGGCAGAGTGTGACCAGGTGGCCAAGAAGGCCAGTGGCATCCTGGGCTGTATCAGCAATAGTGTGGCCAGCAGGAGCAGGGCAGGGATTGTCCCTCTGTACTTGGCACTGGTGAGGCCAAACCCCAAACCCTGGGTTCAGTCCTTCACTTCAGGAAAGACATTGAGGGGCTGGAGCGTATCCAGAGAAGGGCAATGGAGCTGGTGAAGGGTCTGGAGCACAAGTCTGATGAGAAGCAGCTGAGGGAGCTGGGGGTGTTTAGTCTGGAGAAAAGGAGGCTCAGGGGAGACCTAATTGCTCTCCAGAACTGCCTGACAGGAGGTTGTAGCAAGGTGGGAAGGGTCTCTTCTCCCAAGTAACAAATTGTAGGACAAGGGGAAATTACGTCAGGTTGCACCAGGAGAGGTTTAGATTGGATTTTAGGAAAAATTTCTTCACTGCAAGAGTCATCCAGCATCAGAACAGGCTGCACAGGAAAGTAGTAGAGTCGCAATCCCTGGAGATATTTAAAAGATGTGTGATGTGCTACTTAGTGACATGGTTTAGTGGTGGACTTGGCAGTGCTGGATTAATCGCTTAATGTCTCTCTTTCCTTTTCAGCTCAAGAGAAGTCATGGTATATGAACATAATGGGGGCATTTACTAATTTTCTGTTATACGCTTTGGTGACACTAGCATGAAGACAGGAAGTTCTGGAAGTGGAAATACTGTAAGACATAGATTGGAGATACAGATCTGCAGGCATATCCCACTGTCCATGAAGGACATGTTTGTCAACAGTGCCAGTAGTAGGTACTGAACAGATATGAAATATTTTTTCCAGTACAAACAAATGTGTTGGGGAAGTGTGATGTAAGTACACAGAACCAGTATATATGGCACAAAGCAAGGGCAGGATCACCTGGTTTGTCAACTGCTCATTTAATGTCTGGCTTGCTTTTCTCATACAGAAAGAGTCAAAGAGATGTTTTTTCATTTTACAATAAAAATCAAGAGATGGATCCCTACAGACCTGAGACTTTGATTGTATCTCTCTAGGGCAAAATCAAATCTGACAATGCCCTCGTGACCTTGTTGGATTAGTCTCAGAGCTTCTTTATCTGTGAGAGTGCCTCAAGTAAACTCGTGAGTGCAGGTGTTCTTCCTGCATCTTCCTGAAGCATTGCATCTTCCTTAGATGCTTCCCTGCTCATCAAGGTCAATCAAGGGTGAAGGACAAACAAATGAGGTAATGAGGCACAGTGTTAAATGACTGAGAGGGAACCCTGAAACCACAGATTAAAAATAAAAAAAATCCACAGAGAATAGGATTTTACCATATAACTTACTGCAGTATGCACAGGCATTTTTTCTATCCTGCAATTTCTGGCTAGGCAGTAGAAACTGGTTATTTGACTGGAGTGACTAATAATTCACATGACAGGCATTTTTAGCAAGGCTCATTTTTGTCTTTGATTTTGCCAGTTGAGAAAAGTTGTCTTCTTTCCCAGGATTCCTTTCTTTCATTTCTAGAATGCTGTGCTGCTTTTATTGGCTTTAGCAGTCTAATTCACAATAATCACATGATATTTGCCATCACTGTTAATAGGTGCTTCTGTCCTTACAACTCTGTCACACATCTAAGTGCTCCATAATCACGTTCTTGCTGAATCAAATTTCAAGCAGCAAGTGCTTGCTGAGGGTGGGAGTTGAAGCTGTGGCCTCTCTAAGCACCACTACTGATTTGCACTGATGGCACCTCATTTAAAATAATGCCTCTTCAGTAACTTTGTACATCTGTTGATAACACACCATTGTATAATTTGTACAAAACATAACCTGACAAGGAAAATGCACTTAAATGTGATCTCTTATCACATTTTGTAACTTAGAAAATTGCTGTAATTGTGCATACAGATCTGAAAATTTATTTCTGAAAATGCAATGCAATTAGAAATTTCTGGAGGAGTTCTGTTTTGAATATAGGTCATTGTGATTGCTGGGTAAAGGACAGTTTTTAAGTGTCATCCAGCACATGTTAGACTCTTAGCAACCTTATCTTTAAGGGCTGAACAGATGCTACTGTAGATTTAGATCGAACATAAGGAAGAAATTTTTTATGATGGGGGTGGTGAGACACTGAAACAGAGAAGTTGTGCATGCCCCATCCCTGTAGGTGTTCAGTGTCAGTTTGGATGAGACTCTGAGCAACGTGATCTAGTGAAAGATGCCCTGCCCATGTCAAAGGGTGTAGACTAAATGATCTTTAAAGGTAAAACCATTCTATGATTCTATCCTTGTAGCTTGGTTTGCATTCTTTTAATGCAACTGCAGGGATTTTGATAACCTCAGAGCACTTTGGTCCCAATATGCATGTTCATTTGTTGGCTCTTTTCCAATAATGCATTTCAAGTACATATATAACCAGTAAAAAGAGTGTTGAAAGTGTCTTTTGTTTCCTGTGTTTTGCTGTAGCACAAAAATAAACTGACAGTTTTGCAAATTTTGGACCTTGTAACAGGCTTCCTTCCTATGATACCTGTAATGTTCCCTGCAGTGTTGGCACGAGTGGGTTTAATCTTCAGTGGATATAATGCTTTAAGCTGACAGAAATTCCATCAAGTTTAGACTTGGGCAGCCTTGTTTCCTTTCTTTGAATTAGTTGTTTACTAAAAGGAGTGCTAAATGAACTAGTTACCAAGTTCTATCAGGGCTAGAAACTCCTCCTTTTTCAAATCATATTAATATCTCCAGTTACAACCTCCCTCCAGTCCTCAAGTAGAAAAGCAGCAGATGAGGTAATACTCAAACTAAGGAGTCTTCATTTTTGGGTTTCCCTCAAAGAATTCAGATGCCTTGTTGGTTATTCCCTCATCCTAGGTGTTCGAGAGGGGTGGAAACAAGTGCTGCAAAAGGAGTCACCACCACCAGCTGACTGATGCCCATCCAGTCCCCAGACAATAGCTGCTCTGGAGAAACATGACATTATATGGTGTGAAATATCCCTTTGGACAGTTGGGGTCAGCTGTGCCAGCTGTGTCTGGCCAGACTCTTGGCCACCCCCAGTCTGCCTGTGGGGGACAGAGCAAGGACAGAGGTGGCCTTGGTAGTGCACAAACACTGCTCGGCAATAGCTAAAGCCTTACTCTGTCACCAGCACGGTTTGGGTCCTGGATCTACAGCACAGCACCATACAGGCTGTGAAGGAAATGAACTCTGTCCCAGCCAAGCCCATTACAACAGTTTATACCAGACAGTCTGCAGACTTTCTGATTATTTTCAGTGATTTTATGCTATTCTGGTAAAGAATCTTATGATTCTTTATTGCAATGCAAGTTTTTAGTTCTTTTGTTAAGGTTTTCTACCATTGTTCGGAATAATGTCTGATTACTGACTTTTAATTATTTAGGTAGAAATATTTCCATGCCATTAGCCTGCTTTTGATTTTTTACAAACTTCATGTCTCTGCTTTTTGGAACAAAGGCTTAAAAGAGAACTGCTCATCTGTTGTACTGAAACTTTCTGCTGTGGAAAATTGGGCAGAGTCGAGATCTCTGAGTATCTGTTTTTATACCTTCAGAGGCTTGCTTTGATACTTGTAGCATTCTCTCAGAGGCCTTTCTGCACTGTGCAGTCAGTTTATATTTGAGGCAGTTAAATGGTACTATGGGGATTGAAATGCTCATTGCAAACTTTGAGTAGCTAGCTATGATTATTAATTGCTCTTTTGTTTGTATTTTCCTAAAATACATAATGCTAATTTCTTAACAGTATTCTGTGTCTCTAACTGCAATTCAAGTCAGTTGGTGTGAATAGAATGTGATTTAAAAGGTGTATGTGTTCCAAGCAAGTCAGTCCTCAAGAACCTGTATTAGGTATTTGAAATGAGTTGTCATTTGATTTGCTGCTCCGTTTTCCTACATCTTGTGTTTATCATGCTGTAGTACAGCAGAGTTGCTAGTGTATTTAAGGTCATTAGTGTACCAAAGCTGCAATGATAAGTACTATAAGAAGGTTTTGGAAGAAATAAGAAGTTTTGCATTCAGTCTGTTTTTGTGCTGTGCAAATAGGCTTGAAGACATCCACCGAGTGAAGATAAAGCAAAGAGTTAGCTAATTTTTTGTTCCTTTCATCTGATACATTAGGGTTCTGGAAAGAGAAAAGGAGGGAATTAAACAATCTATTAATTAAAATTCTACATCAAGTGAAATATGCATTCTCTTTCAGCAGAGATGATGGTATGCAGTTATTGTTTCTGAATGTTTTTTATGGTTATTTTCATTTGTTTCATTGTAGTCCATCATTTCTTCTTTTCCTTCTAAGTTACTTGTTTTACTATGACTCAAAGTTGTTGGTCAATTCAGGCAGTGAACTCACAGTCTAGATCCCAGAGTTAAGGTCAGACCATTGGTGATCAAATGAAAACCCTAATTCTCGTCTTGAAATCTCACTGTGTGAATGCTGGGACTATTCGTGTATGTGTCTTACAGTCATGAGTGCCTTGGAATGATTTCTCTTGCTGCAGATATTACAGATGCAGAACACAGATTGCAGATTAAGGCAAAACTAGCACTCACTGCCTCAGCAGTTTCTCTTTTGCTGTTTCCATTCTCTGAATCTGTTGTAGCTTCTTCATGTATACATGGTTCTCTCTGTAGTAGCAGCACTTTGTAGTGGTGCCACCAGTGGAATTCAATATTTTTTTGCAAATGTACATGAACCTGAAACTTTGGTGGACAGTTAACAGCTTCTCCATCTGTGAGAGTCTTCCATTATGCATCCACGTAAGTGACTAAGCCAATAAATACAGAAGCTGCATAGCTTTTGTCAGTGCTCTCATTTCAGACACACTTGTTGATGTATTAGGAAGAACATAATGTAGAGTGCTGTTAGAGGAGATGGATACCTTTCTGCTGAAATTGAACAAACAGGTTACCTGCTGCTGGGTATTCAGCAAAGACTAGTCCAGAGTAAAACCCCAGCAATGTGTATGGTGTGCTGATTAGGTCCTCAGTGCCAATTCTTCTGTTGCATTAAACAGACATGATGTTGCATGTTTTCATGTGTGTGCGCAACTAGATGAATTTTGCAGGTACCTTATCTTTCTGCTGAGTGATATCTCATCCCATAAAATAAAATCCAAGTAAGGGAATGTTTTTATAACAAATGAGTGGGTGTAAGCGTCTGATGTTTCCCAAAAGGTGATGCACCCTGGTCCAGAATTACACTAGAATGATGGTCAGTGCAAATTTCTCACAAGATCCTCTTCAGCATTGCTGTCAGGAAGGTGTCATTGCCATAAAAAACCCTCTTATTCAGAGGTGTTGACATGTCTGAGTAGCTGGTGACACCCCTGTGTGGTTGGCAGAATATTTTCACATGTGTGTGGTGGTTCTTGTGTTTTATGTGCTAGAATGGCTCGCTGATGGGCCAGTGGTTTTTGGGTTACAAGTGTTTGCATATTGTATTCTTATGTGCACTTATTCTTTACCTATGCCAGCTGTTGAATCAAAAAGACTAAGTTTGTCTCCTCTTAACTCTTTGGCACCTTATTCCTCTTCTGCCCTTAATTGTTGTTAAAAACCTTGTTTTGATTTGGGTCCTTTCTGCCTTTTGCTGCCTCTTGTTCTCTCCCACCATGAATGCCTTTCACATACACTTTTCAGGCAAGGCCTATGGGTGGGCTCTGCATCTCTCACTGGATCTCTACAGTGTAATATGTCTTCATAGTGTTAATCATCAGGTTTACTTTCTTTGCTAGTTCCTTCTAAAATTTAGATTGATCAGTCTGTGTAACAAGTAAAATAGTCTGGGGAAAAGAAGGGCAGTATTCTTTTAACCTATTCTATATGTGAAACTTTAGGTTTAGTACTTGCTCAAACAATTGAGAGGTGTGTCATAGCCTATTCATATTATTATAGAGCTCTGGGCAGCAAGGTAGTTCCATGTGACTTAAATCTGTTGTCAATTTATAAAGCAGAAAAAAGAAAGTGGAAGCAAGGAAGCTGAAAAAATACTCTTGATGTGGAAAAGAGGAGGGGAAGAGAGGACAGGAAGACAAAACTGATACGATGATAGAGAAGCAGGGTTAGGAATGGAGAATGTTGTAAAAACTGAAAGACAGAAGTCTGAGTGTTCTGTTTATGTCTCAAAATTATTTCTCATAAGTACACTTTGTCTCTCTTTTGGAAATTTATTTTGCTTTGATGTACAGAAGTGTTGAAATTTCAGTAATTCTAGCAGTTTTCTGCATCTTTAGTATAGCTCATTGGCATTGATGGGAAATGGATTTTTTCACAACAGTTACAGGGACCTCTAATTTCAGTCTGCTGGCACTTTCAGTATCTCCTTTAAAAACATTCTGTTCCTATGCATGAAGCCGTAGGTACGTCAAGCATTTAAAGACTATATTTATTCAAGTTCAGAAAAAAGAGATAACATAACTGACACATTCCATTTCTTGGGTGGCATCATCTTATGATGAAAACAGTACATTTTGGAGCCCCGTTGTAATTTTCCAGACACTTCATAAGTGGAGATCTTCCTAAAAGATTGCTAATACTTGGATTGTAATACCAGTACAAATTACCCTTTCTGAAGCCGGGTGTGTAGTTTGTAAGTGTGTAGTACTGTTCTGTAGAGTCTTTCAGAAAAGTCCTGCTTACAAAGTGTACCAGAGCCTGCTAATTGCTAATAAAATTATACTTGTTTTGCAGGGTTTCCTTCCCAGAAGGAGCTGGGGTATTTGAAACTGATGGTATTATTCTGGGTATATGCTTATCCCACTCCCCTGTTTTATTTTCAGCCACATGATATTAGAACTATACATGGAAATTAGGAAATCTGAAAGGAAAAATTAAGCTTATTTTGTAGGGCTCTTTGCTTAGGATTTTTTTTTTTTTTTTTTTAACTTAGAAAGCTCTTTGTGGGTTTTGAAACAGTCCAGGCTGAGGACATTGCTCAGCTTTATTACAGAAAGCTTAGTTCAGTCTCTCTGGGCAAATCCAGAAACAATTTCTCTTGCTTACAAATGTGCCAAAAATTGTATAAATTTGCAAATGATTATTCTTCCCTCTTGGGGCATAATTTCAGAGGAGATTGTCAGTTTTTGCAGAACCTCATAAATCTTCCCGAAGTACCCTACAGTGAAAAGAATAGGTAGTCATAAAAAAAATAATCAAAAAAAACAAAAGCCCAACAACTTAGTCATCTGTTCAGCAGAACAGCTTTTTATGTTTTATTTACAATGTATAATTCTTGCTTTAACAGACTTTGACTCATCTGTGAAGAGATTTTCAGCATTCGAGCTTTACATGTAAATGTCAGAAGAACTTAAAACAGATGTACTATATTTCCTATTTTAAGCATGATACAGTCCTATATTTTCCACAAGTTGTGTAAGTTTCTAGTAGAGAGGATAGTAGTATTAAAGATACTGAACATCTGGTATAGCTGCAGAATATAAGCTAAAGTCGCCTTTTGTATTAAATAGAATTCTTTAGAATGAATCTCAAACAAATGGTTGCAAATATGATGTGTTTTATTTTGAGTAGGTGAATTCTCTCTATTTTACTGTTTTGAATCCACTCTTATACTTCTCTCAGAATGTTTCAGGACAGTTTTAATTTCTCTTACAGTTTAGTTTCATTGAGTGAAGTTGGTAAAGCGGCCACCTTGTCCTGTTTTGGTTTTCATTTCTGTGACTACTTCATGCTATTCATTTTCATCAATTCAGTCACTTAATCTAGATATTTAAATTTCAATTTCTACTTGTGTAAGAATTGAAATTTGGAAATGCAGTGCTAGGTGTGCATGTATTAGTATGGTTTATGAATTTCAGATTTGGGGAAAATAATTAGTTGAAAGGCAGAATGTGTAGAGGTTGCCAAAGCCTATGGCTGTGCACACAGTAGGTTTTGGAAGGTCATTGTCATAAATGCAGTCATTCATCACCCTGAAGTCTGGGAAATTCAAAGGCCACTAGGTGAGCTCACAAGTGTGCTCTGTCTTCCTGGAAAGGCAACAGGGATGACCTAGTTCCCAATGACAAGGGAGAGGCAAGTGCTGTACCCATCTTCAAAAAAGGCCTAAAAATACAATGGGGGGAACTAGAGGCCAGTCAGCAGAACTGTGATCTGTGGAGAAAATTATGGAACGTGACATCTTGATGTGTCTTTTAGACACAGTGAGGGAAGAAGTTTCCTGAAAATGCATTTTTGCCTCACTGAAAGTTTTGCTTTATCAGAGGAGCTGCACCAAATCTTCTGTCTTACTGTGTTCAGGAAGCTATTATATATAAGTGCTGCATACATTATGAATGCATTAGTTATACAGAAGTTAGAGGTGGGTGGTAACTGTAGGAGAGCAGTAGGAAGTAGCATTTTTATGATGCATATGATAATTTTATATTGATATGAAAGGTAATCCTTGTATTTTGCCTTGATTGCATCTTTGTGCACACAGACCAGTGTGTTAATTTCCTTGGGTAAATACTTTAAACCACAAATACGTGCAAGACAGATATTGTCATATAATGATCTGATATAAAAATAGATTCAACTAACAAACTAAGCAAAATACTATCAAATAAAATCAGATATTTGGGGGGAAAAAATCCACTTGTATTGCATCTCAAATGGACGTGTGCTGAGGTTGCAGTGTTTTTTACCATAGGTGTTAGAATGTTTATGCCTAGAGTCACTCATTGTGCTAGTACAGTAAATGAATCAAACTTCCAACCTGGTGTAGGAAAAACCAATACGTAAAACTGTCCAGGAACTCTTAAATTTTCCTGCTTACTTGATTCGCTTCTGCGTTTCACTTCAGATTTGGTTAGGTGGCAACTCCCTACAAGTCCTCCATAATCAAATAAAATCTTAGTGATTTTCCTTAAATGCTTAACTGGATTCCAGTATCCACTCGTAGGAAATGGAAATTTGTTTTCAGTCATTTGCTGGTTATAGACAGTGCCAATAACTAGTTAAAGTTACACAATGCCTCTTCTTAAAACTCTGTTGTTGCATGAATTTACAATCACATAAAACTTTTTTAAAAATGGGTTATGCAAGAATTTTTTAGTTTGGTTCATTTTTTCCTTATTTAATTTCATTGGTAGAGATGCATACGGGTTTTCCAGGATAGAAACAGCGTCATCAGCAGTGCAGCTTGTTTTCTTTGAGAAACTAGAAGCAACTGCTTCTGACCTCAGAGCTGATGGAAACTCAGTCTGGATAAAATCAAGATGTTGGCTGAAGCAATCAAAAAATGATGGATTTAAGACTTTTTGATTAACTGTGCCTTTTAGTTATTCAAGTTCACACTCTAAGTAAATCACAAATTTCTGCTAAAACCAGGGAGCTGCAGCTCCTTGTTTTGTTTAGTTTCTGTGCTTTGTGAGCTAGAAATATGAAGTTGTCCAGTCATTTATACTTTTGTGACATCCCGTATGGATTAGTCTGAGTAACTGCTGAGTAAACAATGCCTACATAAGCTATGTAAAATTCATACTCAACTTCTGGAGACGGTAGGGCTTTGCATGTAGGTTCCAGATGAGAACAAATTATTTTACAGCTTAGCAAGCAGACTGTGGTGTCTTCATGCATCACCATGGTGTTTCAGAACTTCAGCATCCTGTAACCAATGACATACTGAAATAATCCTATCAAGATCACAGAAATGATGAAGGGGTTGATCAAGACTTAGGTCTTGCTATGCCACATTGTATTAACAGAGTATCACATGGCCTACTTTGAAGAACATGTAGTCTAAATGAGGAAAAACACAGGTGGACTTAGAATTAGGAAGCACAGCAGAAGACAGAAAAAATGGCAAGCACAGGTGTCATTGTCATGGTATTACCTTATTATGGGTGTAGTTCTAGGGGTTAAGTTTAAATTGAAAAGAACAGTCTGGGGAGAAGGTTGAAAGAGTCCTGGGCAGTGAAAGGAGTGAGTGCTGCTGGGGGTAAAAGTAAGCAGAGAAAAGCAAATGTGGAAGAGCGGGGAAGGCTGGAGGGAACAGTTGGTGCAAAAGGGATGCTATCTGGTCAACTCTGAGTATTTTCAGTGTGCAAAGAGTCATTTGGTTGCTCTTCAAAGCTGTCCGTGCTGCCTTGCATCTGTCCAGCTCCTCTCCAGCAGCGTGCTGGAGAGGGCGAGGCTATCACTGGGGATCCTGTTCCCCAGGGCCATGACAGTCCCCAGCCGAGTTCTGTGCCCCACGGCCTCTGCTAGACCTTGTCTTCCCCTCCTTGCCAAGCACAGTCCCTGATATAGCTCCTTCTGCAACTCCTCCAACCATCTGGAGTTCATGCCTCCTTCAGAGCAGCAGAGCTAAAGTAGAAATCTAGGAATGGGGTATGTTTGCATCAGTTCAGACTACTGTTGTTTTCTTTTTTTAAATGTTACTTAACATTTGTATGTCTCTGTATGGTTTGGAAAACAGTGTAAATAAAGTTGAATGTTTAATATAGTCCTTTATGCCATTCTGAAATGGCTTTCAAGAAACTTGTTAGAAGCTTTAAAATATTTTAGGTCTTTAAAGCATTTGTACTGGAAAAAATCTAAATTTTGAAGTGCATAACTTGTGGAGGAGGGAACAGGCTGACTGTTTAAATGGTGTATCCTTTCCTCTTTTGAAACAACCAAAGCATAGTACATTTTTAATGTTGATAACTCCCCATTAAAAACTTTAAATGCTCCTAAATGACTTTAACTCACTGAAGGACTGCCTCTTTCTTTCAGATGTGTTAGAATTCATATTAGCACTACATTGCCCTTGTTTCTGAATTATTTTAATGACGGCAGCCGCTCCACCAAGCTGTCTGTCAAGATGTGGGTGGCAGGCTATTATTTCACTTCATAAATCATAATTTACAGGGTTTTTTATATCCATCTTGGGGATAAACACTTTATGCTTTGTGTTTTCAGCAGCAATATAAAATGTAATTGATACTTGAAGCAATATGTTAGAAATATGGACAGAGAAAGCCAGGAGAGAAAAATCACAAATGTTTAGTTTTTCTGTGGGTTGGTCTACATACTGCGCATTTTTTCCATCTGATTTCATATTCTTAGCACTTCAACAGAGGATGATGATGAATTGCATTTACATGATTGCTGCCTGTAGGTTGCTATAAGGATGTTTCTTTAGTTACAGACACTCAACAGATCTGTTAGCTCAATGGGGTTATTTTGTACCATTTCTCATGCTGGTAAATAAACTTACTGCTTTCTGCTATTGTCTTTCAGATTCATGAAAAACTGCATTATTATGAAAAGCAGAACCCAGTGCCCATACTCCATGGTGCAGCAGCGTTGGCAGATGATGTAAGTGTCCCCTGCTGAGATCACTGGTACCAAGTCTCCCAAAATACTGTCTGCAAGCACAACTCCTCACAGTGCAAACACATGAATGTAATCCACTGAGCTGAAATCACAAGAAGCTGCAAGTGTTTCCAAAGGTTCTGTCATCACTGGGCTTGTTGCTGATATTACTTTGATTTTTATTCACTTGCATGTTATTAAAACATTGCATCTAGGTAGCCTCTTGCTCTGCTTTAGTAACTATGCAATAAAAATTACAGGTGGGAACTCTACTGGGAGGGGAAAAGCTGTCAACTAGTTTTGAGAAAGTCACAGACAAGAGGAATGCTTTGGAAAAATAAAGACAAATGAGATAGCAGCACTGCTGACAGAAACAACAGATAATATTAAAGAAATGAAGCATATGAAATGCCTAGGATGGAGACTCATTAAAAAAATTTCAAAACTCTGTAACAAAAAGTACAGTAGTGATTTATCGATATTGGAGCTTTCCAAATTACCTTCATAACCAGAAAATAAATTGTAAAAGTGGTCAGCATTGATGGAGTAGTTAATTTCCTGTTACTATAATTTTTATTTTAAAGAAAAAAGTTCAACCTGCCATTTCTTGCTATTTGGTTAATTCTAGGATTCAGATGAATTGTGAACACACCTGTATAAACTATGACTGAACCTGAGGCAGGCCAGAATAGAGAAATTTTTAATAAACTGTGGTTTAGGTGAAATCCAGAAATCTTTGTTGCAATTGATGATGTCAGGTTGCATTTTGAAAAAGGCAATATGAATTAGGATCCGTTTCAAATGCGGCATGTTTGAAACCTCGCATACTTTATAGATGTTCTAACTATCTCTTCATATTATTAATAGCTTTTAATTCTTAAATTTTACAAATGGTTAAATGTTGTGAATTGAGAATGGTAACAGTTTAGTGAAAAACTAAATTAAACATATTTGAAGACTATTGAAGAAAGGATATAAGGTAATTTAATCGTGTTTCAGTAGGAGGAGAGTTATATCCTGTAACATACCAACTATAATAATACGTTAGCTTTGACATCAGGCATGTATTAGTAATATTTTTTTAACCTTCAAATAGCTTTGAATAATGTTGATAGTAATTTTGAAAATTAGAAAGCTGGTTGAAATTCTCTTCATTAAATTCTTGCTGACATATTAATAATCCTTGCTAATATTTGTGTTATGGATCTCTGGGCTGAAATTCTTAGTAAGAATAATTTCTTATTTTTGGATACAAAACTTAGTTCTTGATATTTTCAGAAATGCTGAGCAATCTCATTCTTTGTTCAGCCCCATTTAAAATATATAGTTTTGGAAATCCCCAAATTAAAGTACTCTGTCACTCCTCAGTTGAGAGGTTGGGGTTTTTTAACTCTATGGATGCATTACTGTGTATACATGGTAGTATTTTTGAAATGTACTTATGTTGGGACATGATTGGCTCTAGACATCTGCCTACTTTTAAAGCACAGCTTCTTTTTAAAGATACTCTTGCTGGTTCTTTATTGCCTGTGTGTAGCTGAACAGCTGGCTTTATGGGCACTGTCCCACAGGGTGGGGATATCCTTTGGTGGCTGAAGTCAGGCTACTACACTGCACGATTTTATGTGTTTTGATAGTTATCAGCAAACTTTGAGTAAGCAAATTTACATGCAGTGGGCTTTATAACTCCAAAACTCATGAAGTTTCAGGATTAAAGTGCTATGTAATTTTTGGCATGTTTGTCTGACTAGATGTCAGCTTCAGGGATTTAAGAGCATGTTGATGTTATAAAGCACACTTTCATTTCAATAGGCTTTAAATTAATGTTTTGTCTTCTTAGTCGTAATAGCTGTTCTATATTTAAAGCAGGAGATACTCTTATTAGCAAGTGGATATTCACTGTTTGATTTAAAACCCAAATTTGAGATGCTGCAATCATAAATAAAACTGTTTAATGTGTTGTGTTGTATTTTAAAACGGAGCTTGTACTGCTGCTGTTACCTATCCCAAATCTCAGCACTTCAACAGCAGCAAAAAAATCCTGTCTAAAACTGCTACGAGCACAGCAGGAAGATCTGGTGATATCTGTTTGCTAATCTGACAGTATGACTCTGTCTTGCTCTTTACCAATCTTTCTCTCCCTCCTCCTCTTCTATCACAAGGTGTTAAATTTGCCTTAAGACTTTTATGGAAATATTTTAAAAAAACAGGTAGGTGATATGAGGGAAAACAAATTTGTAACAACTTTTATCTGTGAAGAAATAATTTTCTAAGTTATGAGACTAAAATACCTGTTAAAGCAGTAGCAAAATATTCTGTGTCTCACCATTCTAAACCTTATGTGCCTGCATTTGCATTTGCACCACCAAAGCAAATGCCAGTTCTGCTGGAGTCAGTAGATGCTTGTGCACAATTCCTCTGAGAGAAATGCTGAAGTGATCATTCCTGCTGAGTAGTTACTAGTCTTCATCAGAGAAACATGAATTAGTAGATTTTATTCTCTAGTGATGAGTAGTACAAGGTAAAGAATGAAGAGAACTAAGGGTAACCTGTGTCATATACATCCTGTTATTGCTATCACACAATATTTTCAGCTTTCCAGAGGTCTTCCATAGAACATGCAGACTAGATTGCAGTCAGATTGCCTAAATACTTGGCTTTATGTGTAAAATACTTCATTGTGACCTTTCCTACAGAGATTGTTTTCTAGTCTCTTAGTATTAAGACACAAATATTGCTAATATTAATACTGATGTACTTGGTGAATATTTTAGCTATCAACTGTATTAAAAAAGGCTGTGGGACTGTAGGTAATGAATTTTTGTTTCAGTCCTGTTACCCCTGTATTAATTATAAGGTTAGGACCTTGTCTGATATCTATAATTGCTTCTAGATTTGTCTATTAGATATATTTATGCAAAATATATGTCTACCCATTCATCTTGAAAATTTATACAAAATGAAAGTACAAATTTAAAATTAGGCTGGACAAATAAAATTACTTGCTGCAAATAGCCAATCCTTCTTTGAGACATTTTTATGATACTGATTTAATGCAAAGAAAATAAGTGATTATCTGAAATCACGTTTTGGATTATGAGCCATGTAGCCTCAGAGTTTTAAACTGAAGCTCATGGTTGTGAAATGTATTTCAGCTTTTCCTTCTTCTGGAAAAATAGTTTGAGGCTGAAATCCTGCAGTATAATATGCCTCTTGAGTCCAAATTAGTTGAGAATGTCGTGATAAGAAAAACCCAAGACATGAGCCAAATAGGCATGGGATTAAATGTTAAACTGCTGCTCTATTGTTCACCACACCACAGTTTTGTAGTATAACCAAACATAAATTACTGATCTTGTTGTTAGGACATAGTTTGTGCATTTTAAGGGCTTGAATTGCTGATGACCTGTTATAAACTATATTATGATTAACCCGCTTCACATTTAACAAGCTCCTTCCAGTGTATGTGTAAACATAATAAAAGGTTCAGATTGCTTGCACTGTAGGGGCACTTTGCTTTCTTATCCCAGTCCTAAACAGCACAGCTACTGTGGGTTTTTGGAAGCAGTGTGGATTTCACCACCTCATTCAAAACTGTTTTTTATAGACAGTGTCAAAGTTTGATCCAGTCATTTTTACAAGCAGCTCTTTGTCTGCACGCAAAGGACCATTCACTTAAATGAAGTGCTGGGATTTGCCCCCATTGCTATAAATCAGAATGTGATCTGGCTGCACCCTTGCCAGAAATGATTACTTGTGTTAAACTGAGCCAAAAGGCCTGGCTTAAATCTGGTCCACTGAGGGCCAGAAACAGAAGCGCAGTGATTGATGGTGTTTTCCTTCATGCTGGCTTCTGTTTGAACACGCTGCAAAGCAATAACCTTGAACAAGATAGATTCTGGGTTGTCACTGATGCACTGGGTAAAACAACGCTGTGCTAACCGTCTTTGTGTTGATTCCATCTCCCACCCAGCTGGCTGAGGAGCTGCAGAGCAAACCACTGAGCAGTGAGATCAGAGAGCTGTTGAAACTCCTTGCAAAACCCAATCTCAAGGTGAGGGTGTGTTGCACCTGCAAAGTGCCTTCTGTGTGAGTGTGTCCTTGGGTTGTCTGCTTTAAGAGGGAGCATGTTGCTTGTAAGAAGATACACAGTGCTAATCAGAAGTACCTGTTATGAAGAAACACGTTTAGTGTTACCTGTTAAGTTATTATGCTCTTATTCATACTTACGACAGGAATTGGTTGTAAGTTCATCGCTTTTTTTGCAAAGGATATTCCAAAAAGTAGATACTTGATTTTTCTTTCTTTGGCTAGCTTTTATTGCATGTGCTTTATATATTTGTTACAACTGTGCTTTCAATTAAAGGTTTTCAGTCATACAATTGATCTAATTGCATCATGCATAAGTAGTGCAACCTGGTACTTGGGAAAAAATTCCTGATGGGTAGTATTTTTAAATAAATCTAATTTTGAAAACTTTTTGCAAAATTCCTGGAGTTTCTGTAGCGCTTTCAAGGAACTTGATACCTTTTATCTGATGGTAGACTATAAAACCATTGAATTGCTGAGGTTGGAAGGAGATTGTCTGGTTTAATGTGCCATTCAAAGGAGAGTCAACACAGAGTTCAGGGCAGGTTGCTCAGGGCTTTCTCCCGTCAGGTGTTGGAAGTGCCTGGGAACAGACATTCTGGAAATGCTCTGTGCAGCCTCTTCCAATTCCTAACTATCCTTCTATTGAAAACTGCTTCCATATATCCAGTCAGAACTTCCCCTGTGTATCATTGTTGATGCACAGTATCACATTATTTTTGAATTGTTCACAGAAGGAAGACCTTAGTGTTGCAATGGTAATTAAATGCAGCAGTTGCTAAGTTTCAATGAAAACTGCAGAGTGGAAAGGAGCCTTTTTTAAGACAGTTGCCTTTTTATATTACCTGCAAACCACTAATCTCAAAACCTGAGACACTATGATATCTTCAAAATGCTACAGAATTTTAGAGATCAATTATACCTGCTTTTTAAAGGTTTTTGCACTTCTGGTTTTTCCATCATTTGTAAAGTGATAAGTTGTTTCTTTCTGAAGGGGTAAGCAATGCCAGTGGCCTATTAGAAGAGTATTTGTTGGTGCATCAAATTGCAGAGATTCTGAGCTTCACTGTATGTATTTGCTTAGTGACTGTCCACATGTGCCTCATACTTCTGAAGCTTTGGTGGGTTGAGTCTGAAGATAACTCATTTGTGACAATTGCATCTCTCCCTCTCCCTTTCTTGCTTTCTCTCACTCACTCACTCACTCTTGCTGTCTGTTCCTTGGTAGCAGGGAAATGCAATGTGATAATCTTAGTAGGATTTCAGGGAAACAAGTGCCTTCCCCTCACCATGGTTAATATGACTGAACAACTGCAGTAACTTAGCAAATGTCTTTCTTGGCTGCTGGGGGAGGTGGCCAGCTGCAGGGTACCAAGCCCTTTGCATGGCCAGGCTGCCTAATCCTGCCCAAGGCACAGATGTTTCCCTGTCCTGCATAGCTTGCAGGTGTGTGTGTGAGGGAGGGGAAAGAACTAACGGTGTGCAAAATATTTCCCCCTGTCTGTTATTATCTTCTCCACATGGCAAATGTGCCTCGGAGAGAAGGTAAATTATCAATGCTCGCTCCTCCATCATGTTGACCATGCAAGCATACTGCATTCAGTCCAAGTCTGTAGTTGAGATACTTCTGTTGATTTCCTCTCCTCTCTCTAGGCCAGAAAGAGAAAACAAGAGAGTTCTTCTGTGAGATGCCCTCAGTCTGCTTAGTTGTATCTGAGCCTATGCCATACATTACATAAGTCTTTCTATTAGTTTGATGGCTAGAGAGGGTTTCTTTCCTTATTTTGTTCTATTTGCTGGGATTCTTGTCTAGAGCAGCTCTTTTTCACACATCTGAAATTACTAGGGAAAGCTGAAATATCCTTTTCAACGATGTTCCATAGACATTATCTAAAAGCACATATGGCTTAATTTAAGACTGACTTGAGCTGGCTGTACATTATTCTGGGGGGAGAAACTTTCCTCTCCTGACTGCAGAGGTAGGTGGAGCCGGAAGAGCTTCCGTTTTCCTACAGTTCTGCTCTGATGTTTATGGCATGGTGAAGGATGGTTAGGATTAGTTTACTGCACTACATCACTACCTCCACAAGTCTGATAATGTAAAGGGACAGGTCTAGCAAGGTGATTATAACTTTTCAGGTTTGGTTAGCGTGCCAAAAAAGGCTGGGAGAGGTTTCCAGCAACTCTCTGATTAGATAAATATGCTTTTGCTGAATATATTACTGAGTGTTTGCATCTGATGAGTAAAGCTTTGACAAGTTTGTGTGGTACAGATTTTCATCCACAGAGAAGTGTTTTAAAGAAATTAATTTCTCTGAGGCAGTTACATTTGTCAGACCTGAGATTTTCAAAATGTCTTAAAAGTAATTCCAAGGTTTTGTCAGGTGCATTTTCTTTTGGGAAAAAAAAAAAAAAGGCATTTCTAGTCTTCTAAAAACTGTATGTAGTATCCAGTTACAGAGTAGGTTTTTTTCCTGTTCTCAAATGTGGCATCAGTTACTGTAATTAAATGAACTAATAATGGTTGTGGTTTATCTTTTCTGATTAAAACAGGTCTCTGGAAGTAGAACAGAGCATGTAGCTCTGGGAAATCAAGTGGATTTTTTTAACTGTGTGTTAGACATTTCATTTGTGTTCTAGATTTAAAATATAATTTTGAAGCCCCATGGACACAGGCCAGCCACACTTATTATTTTGAATTTCCAGCACTGAATAAGGACTTAAAGTTTGCATTCTGTAATCTTGCTTTACCTTGTTAAAGATATCAAGAAACAGAACAGTATTTCCATACCTTACAGAACCCAAATCCAGTTGAATACAGTATTTTATTTTTAAGCAGACCAGAAATTAACTCTTTGAAATGGAATTGTAGAATATGCTGAGATGGAAGTTACCCACAAGGATCACTGAAGTCCAACTCCCATCCCTGCACAGGGCACCCTTTGTGCAAAGATTACATGCAAGTACCCTCAGATACCAAACAGTAGAAAGATTTAGGAAAATTCATTTCTGAAAGCTGGGAACACTAACTTCTTCAATAGTTACACAGCCCAAGAGTCACACCCTGTGCCTGAGTGTGTTGTCCCAATGCTTCTTGAACTCTCGGGCTTGGTGCTCTGACCACTTCCATGAGGAGCCTGTTCCAGTGCCCAGCCACTCACTGGGTGAAGAACCTTTTCCTAATACCTAACCTAATACCTCCTAATGCCTCCCCTGACACAAGTCAGGCCATTCCCTCAGCTCCTGTCACTAGTCGCCACAGAGAAGAGCTCAGTGTCTGCCCCTCCGCTTCGCCTCACGAGGAAGTTGTAACTGCAGTGAGGTCTCCCCTCAGTGTCCTCCAGGCTAAATAAGCCAAGCGACCTCAGCTGCTCCGTGAATGGCTTTCCCTCTAGACCTTTCACCATCCTTGTGGCCCTCCTTTGGACATTCTAATAGCTCAATATATTTTGTATATTGTGGTGCCCCAAACTGCACACAATATTCAAGGTGAGGCTGCCCCAGTGCAGAGCAGAGCGGGACAATCCCCTCCCTCTCCCGGCTGGTGATGCTGTGCCTGATGCCCCCCAGGACAGGGTTGGCCCTCCTGGCTGCCAGGGCACTGCTGACTCATGTTTGACTTGCTGTCAACCAGCAGCAGCAAGAGCATTCACTGACTGTTTCTGTGTTTCAGTGGGATAGGCTGTGGGAAATCCATGGGCTGGCAGCATCTCCAGGTCTTCCCCTCTCCTGCTCAGGTCTCGCAAGGCAGACCTGTACACAACCTGCTGAGTGCAGACCCTGCCAGCTGGCCTTTCTTCTGATGAATGTTTACTTTTTAATCTTTTCCATTTGTTCAGCACATGCGGTGGTGCTCTAAATTAATTGCTTATTAGATAGTCTGTGTAGTGCTACCACCATTTCCTTTGGAAGTGTCTCTTATAACCTCTCATGAACGAGGAACAGAGGGCAGAGGGAGGACTGTGTTGCTCTGGGAAGGGCTTTGTTCTGTAGTTCTGGTTAGTGGGCTGTATTTGAAGATGGTAATTCCTGGCCTGTGTGGGAGTGGATATTGCACCCATTCCTGGGTTCTTCCTCAGTTCCTGGAGTGACTTTATAAAACTCATAATTCTGGAGGTGTACTATGCATTAAGATATTTTTAACCCTATTTCAAGTTTACTTTGTTTATTTTATGAAAGAAGCGTTTAGAAGGTGGTTTGTGTTTTCAAGATTCGTGTTTTACCTTCCAGTTTTGTTGATGAGTTTACATTTACATTGAAGCTATATGATTTCATACATTTGAGTGAAACACAAAGAGGAGTTCATATAATACAGTGTTTTCTATGTGTAAAAGAAAAGATGTCCCTTAGCTTTCTTGTGTAATGACAACATTGAAGTTAGTCAATGTATGTTGTAAATACATAACAGGACGTTTGACATGGCACTGAATCTTTCTCTTAGAGGAGGCTTATTTGTTTTTACATTTTTTATAGCATAAGACTAGAATACATAGTGGGGATATACATGAGAAAATGATGTTTCTAATTTAGGGAAGACACTCCTGTGAGTGCTTTTGTAAAAAATACGAATAGCATAAATAAGTATTCTCAGCTTTAAGGTTTTATAATTTGCAGAAATTAAAGGAATTTATGTGACAGCAAAAGGAATATCTGTGAAGAGGGGAGTTGTACAGAATTTAGAAAACAATGACAAAAATTTAAAAAATTATGATACATGAGGTAGGCACCAGTGTAATTGAGAGAGATGTCTTCATAGCAATTAGGCTTTTTTATGACTCTTGTATTGCTGTTGACTGAGAGCACTATGGGGATTTTTTCTAATATATTAGCTACATTATCTTGAGGCAAAATATTTTTCATTGTTACACTATTGTATAAATTGGAATATATAATTTGAAGGTTAAAATTCAAGATACTAGCACAAACTATATCTAAAAGAGAGTTTAATTCTTCATATTTAATGAACATGTCCAGTCAAGTTAGCAAAATGGTCTTATCTGTCAGTAGGGATGGAAATGGAAAGAGGCGAAGCAGTCACTGGAGTTACTCTGTCAGTAATGAGGAACACTGTAAGAAAGGAGATGTACATATGACAGATGATCAAGCTAAGAATGAAAGACTGTAAAGCTTCCAGATTCTCTTCCAATTTTAATTAAAAACTGTCTTGAATAGGAGATTTCAGTTCCTTTTCCAACAAGCTGGAAGAAGCTGTGTTCTTTTTGGCACAGTGCCATAGCACAAGAGCATAATTGTTATTTATTTTTTAAATGATTTGAAAAACTGAAGCCAATAACTATAGGAATTAATATTTTAGGCACTTATTTTATTGGTGTGGATGTAAACAAAAAGACTATAAAAGAATGAGTTGTCTTTTAGTCCAGTGAACAATGTTACCCAATTATACTCACTTTAAAATAGGCTTGGGATATATTATTCAGATCGGGTTCACTCTTAACTTCATGTTTATAACAGCAATTCCACTCTGATCTTTACATATTGAAATAAGCAATTTACCATTTGAAGTTAATATCTATTAGGTTAAATTTAGTGTGTTTTACATTAATATGAAAGATGTCCTTTGTGGTCATTGGTAAAACGGGCAGAACAACAATTATTTCCAAAGCTAATGCCACTGTGCTAAAATTGTTCTGAAGGATGTTTATACCTTTTATGACCCAGAGGAAATTAAGCTTTTCAATGCCTTTTTCGATGGAGTTTATCTTCTGTTCATTTGTGCTGAAAGGTGTGCCAGCTGCTAGTCTGAAACAGAAACCAAGTCCCCCATCAAGGGCACCAGGCAGGACTGTGAATGAGTTCAGTGCCTCATGGTGCACCAGAATGTAAAGTATTTGGACCACTTTGGGCACTGTACATGTAGCCATAGAGGGAACAAGAGGTGGACATACAGTATTTTTCTTGTCTACTCTTTCATTACCATAGAATGAACAGAATTTTGGAAGTAACTTTAAGATAACTTGCAGGGTGAAGTGGAAACAGCTCTTGTGTGACTGGGAATGTTGCTGTTCAGAGAAAATACAGATTCTTTGTTTTCAGTTTGGTTTTTTTTTTAAAAATTGCTTTCAAATGGCAAAGATGCATGTACCAGAGAACTGTAAATAGGATTTATGCTTGCTGTTTTCTTTGCAGTTCATTTGAGGTACACTTGACTTTCAGTTTCACAAAATAATTTACATTTGTGTATATTTTCATCTAATTTCATTTCTTTGGCTTTCCTTCAGAATAGAACCCTGAGATAAACAAAACTAAAACTGCACATAATGAAACCAGGGCACTTTGTTCTTCATATAAATGCTTCCCATGTTTTATTAGGTTTCTTTAAACAAAGAAATAGTGCCTCTTTGAACTTGAAGCATACCTTTAACGTTTTCTTGTATTGTTCTGTTTTTCTTGTATTTACTGGGAAGTTTGTAAATTCTAGCCTTTATGTCATAAACAAGTGCTGATACCATCATCCCTGCCATCTGAGGCTTACTGGATTTGCACAGTGGCCTAATAGACTGTTCAGATCAAAGTGCTACTTGTTCTGTTAAAAAAGCAAACATTTTAAGCTTTATCAGCAGAGTCTTCTAAAGCTGCCCTACAGTGACTGGCAAAAATCAACAATATAAATTGCTGTCCAGGAGACTGCAGGCTTTTTTCTACAAGAAATTTAACATCCAAAGCACTGAAAGAAAATAGTGTGCTATAATAATATAAAACTAAATCCATTTTTGCTTTGAAAAGTTCATGAAGCATTTCATGTAGCATGTAATTAAAAAAAGTCTTAATCTAAACTTTGTCTTCTTTCCAACATTTCCTTTGTATTTAGACCTGCTGAGGATTTTCCGTCAGGGCTTTTTCATTGAACTAGGTGTTTTCTGCAAAGTCAACATTTTCCACTGGAAATTGTTGGGGTTTGCCTGCAACTGTTCAGGTTTTGCATCTGGAGAACTCAAATACTCAAATACAAATTTCAGCTCAGTTATCTTCTGAGCTACACTTAGGCTGCTACTCTGTCTTAGACACTTGGAGGACCTTCTGGCCCTGTCCTGTTGGAGACCTGTCTTCCCAGATGCACCAACGTTTTCTACTTTTGCATGTTCTGAGAGACTGTTCTCATCTTTATGAAATATTCATGCTCACAAATGGTAACACAAACTGCAGTATCTGTTTAGGAAGCATGATTTCCCATGTTTTATAACTATTTACTCATCAGTGGCCTGTGAGGCTTATTGGTAGGACTAGTTATCAGAATTATGCTCTTACATTAAGAGACTTTACTAAACAAACTACTTCTAATATGGTGAATTGGAGTATTTTGTGCTTCAGCAAAATACAAAACCAAAAATAAAATAACAAAATAATCCTTTTCACATCTGTCAGGCAAAGAAAATCAGAAAGCAGTTGTGGCACTACCACTTACTGTGATAGGAACTGACAGACCGTACATATAACCATATGCAACATCTCATAAGCATAGATATAAAATGGTGTAGAGCAGTGGAAAGAATACTGCATGAATATATTTAAGCAACAACCATTGTGTTACTCTGAAAATTCTCTCAGGTCTCTCTCGTGATAATTCAGCTGCTGTCCAATGGAGATCTTAGAAGTATGGATATGACACTGCTAACTAGCAGCCAACATACAGTAAACAAAGTGATAGCATAAACAAACATGAAGCCAGGCAGGTCAACAGCAGAAAATATAAAATTTGAAAAGTAAATCAAAGAAATTCTATAATTATATATACAGACTCTGTGTCTTCCCACATGAGGGAACCAACTGTCACCCACCTAAGAATGTTGAATTGCATACATAGAACTGTAGCATTCAGATACAGCACATAAAATTTGGCTTGTAATTTAGGAGAAGGAAAAAAATCACTTTAGGTAAAGTCACATCCCTTTCAAGTAGCAATTTCATTAAGAAAAAGACAAGTGAAAATGAAGCAACTGCACAATATGAAGCAAGTAGTCCCTTTTTTACATGTCCCATTTTTATGCTGCTTTTTCCTTCAGTAGTGTTTTTCCTTTGCAATTGCTGGACTGTACTGTATTTGAACTCTCTGTTCAAGGTCGCCTCTTTTCTGCTTCATTTTTAGTTAGATTCCCATGTAGTATGACTACTTTGTAGCTGTGTTTAAGACCTCCTTGACACAGATGAAAATATGTTATTTTCTGGAGGAATTAAGTTTATTCAGATTCTTTTAACCTTATGGATCAACAGATTTTTTTCTTTTAAGGACTTCAGAAATACGGATGCCAAAAGCTGGATTGTTCCTAAAGACACTTTTTCAGAAAAGGCAACTGCAACCTCAGCTTTTAATTTTCTTTAGTTTATTTTTCTTATTATTTCTTTGAGGTGTCTTAAGTGATTTTTAGCAAAGAAAAGGCGCATGCCACCACTGTGGACACTTAATATTGTCGCAAAGCTGCCACTTCTTCAAAAAAGGGATTGATTAAGGATTGCCAAGATACTGAAAGAGTGCTCCTGTCTTGGTATTTTCCACCCTGAAAACCATCTATCTGTGCTCTTGGAAGTTACTTAAACAGGGTTTAAAGCTTCAAGGACACTTCAGCTACATGAATCATGTTGCGAATGTAAAGCAGACTGTTCAAATTCTTCACTATTGATTTAAAATCAGACTCTTTTTCTGCTGTTATCCAGAACTGAGAAAAAACACAGGGCTGTCATCTGGAAGAATATTAACACCTTTACCAGATGACACAGATAGACGGACTGCGTGTTTCTGTGAACACTGAGAACAGTTTGACTTTGGGAGCATCTCCAGGGGCTGTGAACATTGAGCCAGAGGAAGCGGGAGTCTGAAGATGCAGAAAGTTCATTTTTCTGTTGGCTGTTGCTGTCTGGCCACCAGCTGCAGGTAAACCCATCAGTTCAGACTGGTGAATCTGAAATCAAGAAACAGCATTTTCAGGCAAGGAAATTACCCTTTTGTGAAAGGAAGTTCATATAGTCATGAATAAAGTCCACTGTAGTAAAGAGGAAAAAGTAATATATACTGAATATTGATCCAACTGAGATGTTGCTGTGCTAAGAACATTAGTCTACAGTAGATATTAAGAACTCAAACCCACACATGTATAGTATGTATTTTAAATGTTTTGAATCACTACCCTGACCCAGCTGTGTCAAAGTCAGATTGAAAGAGAAAGTTATTTAATTGCCAGCTGGACAAGCTTGAGCTAGAGGGCAACTCTGGTTCAAGTATGGATGGGACAGTTGCAAGCATGGAATGTTTTTTTCTCTTTTGTACATATGTAACTGCTGTCTTCTCATACAATATATCATCTCTAGGTATTTTATAAAGAATACATAGAAAAAATATATCATTTGAAGGATGGAAAGAAGTAAATTAATCCAGATTTTTTACCTATTAATTAGTACACCCACTGATTTTCTGATTACAAACAGAAAATTATGCTTAATTTAAAGGACCATATTTCATTTTTCTTACCATCACTGTCGAAGTTTTTTTGGTTGTGTTGATTGAATCATGTAACTGATCCTCAGTACCAAAAGCAAACTGATTTGACTGGAAGTTAGCTGATTTCCATAGCATTATGTACTCTTGTGTATTTGACCTGGAAATTTTGTATAGAACAGAAAGTTATTAGATTAGTGCAGCAGAAAGAATAATACTCCTTTTCTGCTACATGTGTGTAGCCTGTGTATGCCCCCACTGGCTCTACTGCCCCCAGAAATATTGTTTGCTGTTAGCCCAGCCATCCTCTGGCCATTGCAGCAGCACAACTTACTGTCTACTGCCTGTAGCTCTATTGCTTGCTTCTGCTTCTCGATTATGCCTCATGCTTTAGCCAGGCTGGAGAATTCAGCTAATGGGATTGTTCTTATCTGTCAGTTGAGATGCCTATTCTCACCTGCCGCCTTGTTATCTTGTTAGTCCATATTTTACATCAGGATTAGGGTTGCACATACTCCCTTAGCAGACAGTGTTCGTAGTTAAGAGGCTGCCATGTGCTGCTGATTTTTGATGGCTGTTTTACCACCCATTTGCTGGGGAATAGAATTAGTGAGATGGAATTCATCAGTACGTCAATGTAAAGTCTGTTTCGTGTACTCAAGATAGTAGGTTTAAAGACTAATTCTATAGAAGAAAGATTGTTCCCCCATCACTTATCTAAATTCTTATCTCTCTTTTTCCCTGTTAATCTTGTGCTGCTTGCTAGTTGTTCTTAAATGTATAGCTTGGTTCTGAAACTTTGTATTTTTACCCCTTTCTTCTGTTCCCAAGTCAAACTGATTTTCTGTGCCTGGAATCTGTACACCGTCACCATAATGCTTCACCCTTCTGGTTTATTCTTCTGCTTTCTAAATTCTTGCACTTGACTTTTATGACTCCTGTGCATCTTCTTCCATTCTGATGTTCTTGACAGTCTTTCTGTCAGTGGGTTCAGTCTCCTCCCAGCTCTTTCAGCTTTTCTTCTTTGATACCTGTTGCTGGATGACTTTACTCACATGATTTGTATTTTATGTAAGTTACTTATAAACTAAACTTTCCAATTTTGAAAAATTTTCTCAACCAGCATTTTCATCCTGTCTTTTTTTGTTTCTTCTGTAACCTTATCACAAAGGAAAACATAATATGGCTAGAGCTCTCTGGAGGCTGAGCTCTGCCCAGTGAGTTCAGGGGGACACTGTTGTGGCTCTTGCAGTGAAACATCCCTGTGCCAGCCTCGGTGGCAATTACTGGCACCATGGCAGAACAAAGAGGTGAGAAAACGTCTCTGTCTCACCTGACAGAGTTCAAGCCGAAGTGCCAGAGGAGGTGACTGGTGCTAATGATCCAGGCTGTGTGCTGGGACAGCAAAGTCACGGGCCATGTTGTTGCATTCTGCTGAGCGTGCTGCCAGGGCAGTAATCGCTCCGCAGGCAAGGTCGCCAGCTGCGGGGTCGGCAGTGCCGCAGCGGCTGCAGCTGTTGGCTTTCGTGCACCTTGGTTCGATCCCTACAGCTTTTCTGTCTGCGACTATTCACTATTTTAATTTTTAATCTTGTTTTTTCTAAGTGCTATTAAGAAAGAAGCTGCTTTTGTTTCTTTGCCTGTTACCTCTTGCTTCCTTAACTATTTTCTAAAATGTTTTTCTAGACGACTAAATGCAAAATACCTATGAAAAGCAAACCTTAAATGGAGATATTTTAAAATAATGAGAATTGAAAACATAAAGAGCTGTGTTCATGAGTCAGGGGCTACTTGGCATATTTTTACTCTTACAGATTTCAATATACAAACAGAAGCAAAAAATAAAGTAAAATTTATCATTGTTTTAGAGGAGCAAAAATGTAGTCAGTGTAGGTAAGTAATACACATTTTTCAAAATGTAGAACTGTTTTCATTAATAACAATCTCAATTTAAATAAACATTCATAGTTTCAGGAGAGTTTAAAAAAAAGAACTTAGAATGTTTCCAATGTCAGATTTTCTTTGTGTAAGTTGATAGTGTAAAATTTCAATTTATAAACTGTGAAATGATCAGCAGTAGTTTCAATATGAAAAATACAGCACTAGTTATTAGACATTTCAGAGGTTTGATGAAAGTATTCATTTCCAGCTAGATCATGTCTAAGAATTTAGCTGAACATCAATATTTATATTTAGGTAGTGCGGGAGTTTGAATCATACCTTCTTTCAAGTTCTAAATATGGACCATGTTTACATTAGTGAATCATAAGCATAGAACTTAGAGCTGAAATAAAATCTTTTTCTCCAGAGGTGCTTAAATATACATGACCCAAATCTTGGATCCTGTGTACATAGTTCCAAAGAGCTGTGTGTTTGAAAACAAAAAAAACCAAAACATTAAAAAAAAAATTAAGTGATCTGCACTTCTTGCAGTTTTCTTGTGAGAGTAGAAAATTAGTGCCATGGAAATGAAGAAGTTGATCATTTCTTATGTACATAAAGAGAACATTGACACTTTTACCATTGCCTTGGGCATTTACTGCACAGTTATTCTGGGTAAATCTTGGTCATCTTAGGATCCAAGTTTTATTTCTTGACATTTGTAATTTGTTTGCTTTTTAAAAAGTCTCAACCTTTTCTGTACAAGTCTAGTCTGATACATAGGTTTTTTGGACTAAGTGCACATTATATTAATCGAATGGTACAAAAATGCTGCTGAAGAAATGGCCCTTTACTCTGTGAAAGTTGTTTCTTCTTGTGTTCTAAACATATGGAAGTGCTCTCGAGGACAGGCTCTGATCACTTCTGGTTGAATACATTAAGTGAAATCAAAATGGCTTTGTAAGTTTTATTTGCAGATTAGTTATTGCACAAAATCTGTGCTGAGCACTGTTTCAAGAGCAACTATGGTGGACAGAGAGTAGTGTGTTAAAAGAAGCAGTGATGGAAGACAAGCAGTAATGAAATCTTAGCATGTTCAGTGTACAGCATAAACAAGTTTGTGATGACAGAAGCTCTTCTGAAAGCCTGAGAAAAGGCACATTGTTTCTGACATTCCTGCTCTTATCTGAAGTATGTATTTTTGCACTGAGATGAAATAGCACTGGACTTTGGGGAAAAGATTTTATATTGAAAACTGCAGTACATTGTGGTTTAATATGTTCTTTGGGAGAAGAAGAGGATGGATTGATAAGCTCCAGTTGTTATGAGTGAAGAAGAGGACCATAAATACCAGACATTGATTGGCACTGGTTTATAACACTTGGGATGCACCTTGGTTCTGCATGCAGGATCTGGGAGCCTAAACTGGTGGTCAGAGCAGGGAAGTATCTTATCAACACCGATGGCACAATACAGTGTAGTGGTAAACAGAATTTCTTTTGCAAATTTCATTGTCAAGGGTAGGTTCTTTTGAACGTGTTTTAAGGGGCTGCCTTTTACTCTGGAAATGGTGCTTTAGATTATTTTCATCTGTTTTCTCTATGTGCTGGATTGTTTTTAAACTGCAATATAGAACCTCATTAAATTGAACCAGTCCATGAATGTGCCCTAGCTTTATGTGGAAAAACGTAATTGCAGAGGACTAGTTTTAGAAGTCTTAACTGTAAGGAGTCTGAAGTAAAAGCAAACACCACTTCTTTTGTAGTGTATCATTGATATTTCACATACATCTTAAGATGACTGCATGTGATTGCATGGTTTTACATATGTAATGCTTCACAATAAACATTTCCAGGAGGATCCATAATTGGTAGCCTGAGGTTTTTAGCTCAGATCTAAAGTAAAACTCGTCTTTGTTTGGTGGGAGATGGTGATTTCTGATGGTAAGTAATACAAATTCATAAATGTATTAGGAAGAAAAACAGAAATAATCAGTATGTTGAAATATTTTTATCAAATTGTACAATATGAATAAAAATTAGTGAAACAGTAGCAATTTATCATGAGGCAGGCACAGTCTTCCTCTGTGTTTATTTTGCTGAAGCCCTTAATTTAAATTTAAACTTCAGAATTTCAAGATTACCATATGCTCTTTGCCTTCAGCTTTTGACATAATAGCTTGTAGTGTTGGACATTGTTTTCTGTTGTTACTGTCTCCTCCATTCAGAAAAAGAATCCTGGAGTAGCATAATGAAAGTGTATGCTTCTTAAAAGTATTTGCATTATCCTTGAGAACATAAGATTTCTGATAATTTATGTACTCAGTGAAACATTGTGTGCATATTATTTAGTGAGTAAACTGGCATCAGAGAAATGTGGCCATTTTCTGTTCTTTATTAAGGAGTTTTTTCTTAATCATGATTTTAGTTGTTATAATAGATCAATTATTACAGTTATTGATATGATTCCTGCTAATGTCATTCATGGCAACAACACTGATGTGTTCTGCTTTATCATAAACATTTCAACATTTTCCAAAATGCTTTATTTTATCATTGTGAAGGTTATCAATTTGCAAATTATTTCTGTTATTCAGACTACAACTTTCGTAATATTGACTCCAGGGGAAAAAATATTCAAGTATTTAGAGGCAACTATTTGAAAACAGAAGCAACTGAAAGCAGCAGAGAGAACTATACGTATGGCTGTTGCCATCTTTTCTGTTACAATGTGCAGGTCTCTCTACAAAAGCAAAAGCATTACTTAACCATTTTTCACCAGTTTAAAAGGTACTACAAATAATGAAGAGTTTTCAAAATAGAAAAGAACTTTTAAGAGTTCTGTATCTAGAAAAAGCTGTGAATTTTATATTATCACTGAGATTTTCTTTGAGCATTAGGAGAATGAAGTTTCTAATTCCCTTTGCCCTTCAAGATCATTTGTTTTCTGAAAGTGCATAGATTATTTTATTTTTAAGATGAAACCTTCTGTCAGTCTTTGTTAGGCTTTGACAAATCTATTGTCCAAGCTATGCTTGAATGGGAGAAACAACAGAGAAAGAAAAAAGGCCAGACATGTAACAGGTGGTTGATAAGCACCTGCGTAAACCAAATCTTTTTCAGCAGAATCTTCCTCAATCTCAGTCATGAATTCCATAATAAATTAAAAATTCCTAAGATAATTTGAGGCTCCTGTGAAAGGGCGCTGGTATGAAAGGGATCCAGTAACCAGGTAAGCTTCCAGAGCTCCTGTGAAGGGAATGGTTGGGCATCAGCTTCATGTTATGCATCTTGTGCTTGAACAGAAGTCCTGGATAGACTGCTTATTATTTTCTTACTTCTGGAGATTTGGGTTTTCTCCTCCTCATAGTTCCTGTAATTATAAACTAATGTGCAAAGCAGTGGTGTTTGTGTGTATGAAGAGTGTGCTCCATCCACAATTTGCTACTTGCATACATTGTATATATGGAAACATACAGTTTATGGAGTTGTTTCATCAGTTTGAAATGCATTAAAATTGTATACAAGAATTGTATTCAATCTACATGCTTCACAGTAGTAGAGTCAGGCTATAAATAATACCCTCTGCTTTGCCTTCTCTAAACTTTTCAGATGCCAAATAATATACTGACTATTAATGTTTCCAGGCTTTGCTCTCTGTACATGATACTGTTGCTCAGAAGAACTATGATCCTGTCTTGCCCCCCATGCCTGATGATATTGATGAAGAAGAAGATTCAGTTAAAATAATCAGGCTTGTCAAAAACCGGGAGCCGTTGGTAGGTAACCCTGTCTTTTGTTTTGGTGTTTTGTGTTTGTGTGCTCAGATTATGAACCTGAATGGGTGGCATTAACTTGAAATGTGGATAGACAGTCATTAAACGTGATTATGCACTTGTGACTTCCATTTGCAGTCATTACTAGCAAAGCATATGAAATGAATAATAAGATTTTGTTCATTCATGGCATTTAAGCATTATATACGTGGGCTGGTCTGTGCAGTTAGATCAATAACATATTTGTCTTTTATCTTGAATTTGAATCATGAACTTACTTTAAAATGAGAGACGGAGAATGAATCCCCAAAGAAATCTTGACCTGTGTTGTGAACTGTGCCTGTTAGCATTCATGTAAAAAAACCTGACCTTTCAATACACTGAAAAGAAAGCATAAAAACATATTTTAAAATACTTGAATTGAAATCTGGGCAAATTTAAGATGTCTGTTGTTGTACTTTGCATTATGAATACTAGAAAGTTAATATCTTCATGGGGATATCTGGAAAAATGAAAGGACTAAACCTAGGTTGTATTACAAGAATATTAAAATGCTTTACTGATTTGGTTATTTTTATTTGCTGCATAGTGGGAGTCATCTTGTATAAAATTTAACTGTATTCTTTTTCTCCTGCAAACCAGTGAGAGCTTTGTTTTATGTTATACTGGATATTTGTTTTAATGGATGGCAATCCTGCAGAAAGATCTGCAAAGTTACTTTGAGAAAGTCATCATTTTTTACTTGAGATGACAGTGGTAGAGCGATGCCTCTGTTAGACATACAGGAGTAGCTTCTCCCACAGTAGATATCTTGCTGACGCTCTAATTCTTGAAGGATTTCAGTGAACAAGAAATGAGTTTTCATATTGACTGACTGTAGGTGACTGTGGGCATAGTTACAAGTTTGACCATATGGAGAGTTTTTATTGTTTTAACATACTAAATACTTTTTCCCAAAATATTTAAATCACAACTTTGAGCTTTTAATTTTTTTTCATGAAAGAAATTATTTGAGGAAAGAAATAAACTTGCTTTAGGATTTAGTATCAGAAAGATTATTCATGCTGAAAGGTGTGTGGAAAGGTGTGTGGAAATTTGAACATACAGTATAAAATGAGGTCTAATTGAGCAACTTATTTTTAGTGTCACCCTTTTTTCCTAATTTGTCAGAAAAAGCTTAATAAAATCTTAATTTAGAAAGTTTCACATTACAAACATGATTTGTTACTAAGACTTTTGAGTTAAATACTATGTTAGTAGTAGCTCAAAATGAATTGGATAATAGGAACTTTTAAAACAAAAAGGAGAGATTTTTTTGAAAATGTATGTGAAATATATATATTGTATATTAGCTTTTGAGATTTTAAGCTCTCTTAAAGGGATGCATAGAGTTGCCTAAGCTAAAGGTTGTCCTTGGATTGTTGCTCAAATTCCACTCTTGCCTATTCACTCTGGTGGGACACTGAGCTCTTCCAGATACCTGTGTGTCTGTTCAGCCCCAGCTGGCAGCTCAGCCCTCACTTTCCCCAGTGGGAGGGGGGAGAGAATCGGAAGGATGAACGTGAGAAAACTCATGGGTTGAGATAGACAATTTAATAGGTAAGACAAAAGCTTCGTGTGCAAGCAAAGAGAAGGAAGGAATTCATTCACCACTTCCCATGGGCAGGCCGGTGTTCAGCCACCCTCAGGAGGGCAGGGCCCCATCACCTGTAACCATTTCTTGGAAAGAAAAGCAGCATCACTCTAAACATCCTTTCTCTTTCTTCCCCTTGTTTTATTGCTGAGCATGACACCATATGGTGTAGGATATCCCACTGATCAGGTGGGGTCAGCTGTCCCAGATGTGTCCCCTCCCAACTCCTTCTGCACTGTGCACTCTCAGCCTCCTCACTGGTGGGGGGAGAAGCAGGAAAGGCCTTCACACTGTGCAAGCACTATTCAGCAATATCTAAATCATTCCTGTGTTATCAACACTGTTTTATCACAAATCTTAAACATAGCACCATATGAGCCACCATGAAGAAAATTAACCCTATGCCAGCCAAAACCAGTACATTTTCCTAAAAGGCGCATCCAGACTTAGCCCAACTCCTGTGCTAAGGAGGTAACAGAGAAGGTTTTTTAGATCTTTTACTAGACACTACAAGTACACATTTAATGAACTCTGTTACAACTGAAAATAGTTTCCTGCAAAACACTACAATAAGCAATAAACCCTACAATAAAGAGTAAGTTCCAAACACTCATTTCTTCAGTTTAAGACTTCACTGTCTATTTACCCAGGCAAAAATAACCTTAAAATGAAATCTGTCTTAGACCTGTTAGTAGGAGGAAGCAAAAGATGTGAGCCAATTACAGCCTACAACTACTTGAGAGTGGGGAGCTCCCAGGGACAGTAAAGTTAAATTCCTCAGAAGTGAAAGATGCTAAAATATTGGGCAATGGCCACAAGTTGCAGCCCTGGGAGGTTTAAATGAAGGATTAACATAAGTATTTCAATATGTGGGAAGTTCAGCACTGGTGCAGACTAAACAAACGTGGAATCTCCAACCTATATCATAAGGCAATGGCTGACCTGGTCTGGCATTGACAGGAGTCCTGCTTTGAGCAGGAGATTGGCCTGAATGACTTCCAAACGCTGTCCTTTTATCAACATTTCTAAGGCTGTACCTTATTTGTATGGGAAAGGTGTATCTGTGATCTTTCCAGATCCTCAGCCTGTCTTGATGTTTTATTTTTGTTGGAGAAAAGCTTTTGGTGTTACGTGTTCCCCAGGAAGAGTTCAAAGAATAGTGTGTAGTGTCCTCCTCTTCCACAGCTCACCTTCAGTCCATTTTAACGTTATTCATGTTCATGTCAAACATTAATTTCCTTGTGGTAGATTTATAATGACTTACTATGGCACCATCACCACCATACGCAACAAACCCCTGTGACTTTTGTCTTTGTCTTCCCTAAATTTTTTCCCCCCTTAGGTGAGGGTGAGAAGAAACATGGATAGTCATTCAGATTAAGGCAGAATAAATACATGTGTGTACACTATATTAGATTTATGCTTCCCGAAGTTATTTTACTAAAGAAAGGATATGCCATGGTCTATGTTTACTAAGTTAATTATGGTTGCATTTTCTATTTATTTCCATGTGTTTGTAATGGCTTTTCCTTCAGAGCTTGTTCTGAAGTCTTGGATATTCTTAGTACAACACATCAAAGACTCTGAAGTTGTTCACTTTATCTATTCATTATTCTCCAGTCAAAAAGTCTACTTCCACTTGCAGCATTATATATGCAGTCTACCACTAGAAGCAACTGAACTTGAGATTGGAGGTACCATATGATATTTTTACTGGGGTAGAGATTGTTTGGTTTCTTGACTTGAAGATTGTGAGCTCTTCGAACTTGTCTTTCACCTCAGACAGTCTCATACTCTGTTTGTACCCAAGCTGCAGAGATTGTTTTCCTGCAAAGCCATGAGCTTTAGGTCAGTTGCACACCCAGGACATTCTGAATTGCATTTCCTTTGGATGAATTTCAACAGTACTGACTGTGAAGCAAATTAGTCACTCTCTTAACTTCTTTGAAATCTATCTAGTGACCATTTTTATATAAAACTGCACCACATTTCCTCCTGTACTTGTTCGTGCTTTTCTCTGAGTTAAGCACCTCGCTGGTGTTCTGAGCCAGTGTTAATCATACATGAATGAAGCCTGAGTTCCCAGGAGTAATCATTTCAGAAGAGAGGGAAACACATGGTTAGTGGGAGGCCCTTCTGTTTGCCAGATTTCATCAGTTCAGAAGTCAGTGCTGAACTTTCCCCCAGTGTTTTGGAAGAGATGTTTTAAACTTGTTAATCCTTCCACAGTATTTGATTTGGTCTTTTTTTTGAAATTTGCTCTATTAGCAAATGCCATTCTAGCAGTGTCTCCCTTAAGCGAGGGGAAATTGTATTATGAGAGTTTATTTTAACAAAGAAATTTGGATCATCTCTGAACCTTATACGAAGAGAAGCAGAAACATCTCTTTTTAGAGACAATCCAAAATTCACGTGGCTATAGTCATGCTTTTTATCAGATAGCTTGGAGAGTTTTTACTTACGCCTACCTCTCCAAGGCTTTTTCACCCACAGCCCTGTTCCTGGTTAGCCTTCCTGATACCTGAGATGTACAACCACACTACCAGGAGTTCAGTTCCTGGCCTCTCACTACTTCCAGCTCCCAAATGATACTCTGGATTTGTTACAGCTGTTATTCTGAATAGGATGCTTCTTCACATTAGGGTGGTTGATTCTTTGTCACACAGATTAATTTCACATAAATCTACCCATTTGAAAACGAACCTCTATGCCATACTATGTCTGTAGTTAATAGACAGCTCCGGACAATGGACCATGCCATCTTTTTAAGATGCCTGACTTAATGAAAGGATGATTCATTCTCCAGAGCTGCCAATTAGTTTTACATTAAGTACAGAAGTAGCTGTTTTTCAGGTGGGGTTAATTTGGGTGTAGGGTCAGCTTTAGTGTACATAGTCTATGTGTAAGTGGGCATCAACTTTTAAATAACTCTGTAAGGTAGGTAACTAATACTTGCATTTTCAATAGAGAATACATTAAAATAAGGCTTATTGAAGTACTTATTTGCATTCAGTGTCTGCATGTGCTTTTGTTTAACAGAAGAGTATGCAATAATATTATTAATGTAATAGTTTCAAATTTTCAAATGTTTTCAAATTCTCTTATTAGTAATTTATTTTACTGGCTAGTATTTCTTTCTTTAAAAGTGAAGACTTGCAATGTTTATCTTCTGGAACCAGCAGATAAATGGATGAGCTAATAAAGCTCACATCTGTGAAACCCTGAGCAATGCTTACCAATCAGTTGTACTGCACTAAAAATGAAAGAAAGAAAAAAAAGCAACCTGTCTTGCTGAAGGAGGTTATATTATTTTTAGTGCTTTTACATGGTATACCTTTAAGCATTTTCTTGGTCTGATCACCATATGGCTCCCAAACTCCTTATTTTTCTCTTTAAAAGTATTTTAAAGTGAGCTATGCTATTACATCTGTGTATGTCTCATTTAGGGTAACTTACACTTTTGGCTCACAACACTGAAAATATTTTCCAGCTCTCAGGGTCCAGTCTAACCTTCTTCCATTTTTAAAGCTCTAAATGAGGAGCTGCAGTGCACATGTAACTGAAAGTATTGAAGCTGAACATCTTATAAGGACTATTTCTTGCCAGATTATATATACCTCATAGTTTAAGCAGGGCTGGCAGCATTACAAGAGAAGCTGCTTTTTCAGAAAATCAACTCTTCAGGTTTTCCAAAAAGAATCCACTTGTGTTTGATGGTTTATCTTTCAGAGAAATGGAATTTAAGGAACCTTTTTCTCAATTTGGGTACTAGAGGTACAGAAAAATACGTAAACTCAAACAGTGTTTTTCATGGACCTGCCAACTCGCTTTGGGTTTGCCATAGAGCAGTTACTGACAGTGAGCAAACTTGGGTTGAATAATTTCCTTGTAATTTTGAACTTGATTTTGTCCTTTGTTTAAAATTTCCATTTTACCTGTTACCTTCACTAGGCTATCTTTCAGATCAGTTAATCTGTGCTAGGAAAATTCATTTTATGCCAGTAGTGATAATTGCATTGAGCATGAAGTGACTGTTCCACTTGGACAAGAGCTTTATTGTTACTTCCAGATGCTGTCTGGGTCAATACCGTGGTCTTCAATTGCACACAGGTTTTTTTTTTCCTAGGGTCTGTTTAAAAAGCCCAGTGAAATGAAGAATCACTTTCCAGACATCAGCACTGGGCTGGGGTAGCAGGGTGAGCACAGTGGAGGGCTCTCAGTCACTGCTTGCCTTTTGCATTTGGTGGCATTTATTAGTGTTGACTTCAGGGTAGAAGGCACAAAGCATTTCTGATCAAGGCTTTGCCCTGATTAGCTGGGAGAGCCTCTGTTTTATATGGACAATGTAATGGAAGTGTCCTGTATTTATATTTGCCTCTAATATCCTAATGGTGCTTTTTTCCTTTTTGGTGGATATATTCAGGAAAAAAAAAGCGCTTTTTACTTTTTAAACAGATCGAACTTTTCAGTTATTAATAATAAACTTCAAATCAGTAGCTGTTGCTGCAAGGTTAGAACTTAATATTGAGATATAAGCTAGTGAGATTTAATGCTTTGTTTAATACATTCCTAATGATATGAAATTCTGCTTGTATAGAAGTCTAATCATGAGTTTTTGAAGTAAGATTAGCTGCAGCTAAATCTATGCTTTTGAAACTCTCAGACTAATTTGAAGCTGTAATGCAAACAAATGCTTACAATTACATAATAAACAATACAAAAGAATAAGGTTGGCCATTGGCAAAATTTGCTTATGGATAGAATTTGATAATAATAAACGTAAGATGTAAAGTGAAATGCACAAATGCAGCACATCAGTTTGCTGTGGAGTGCTGACTAATGTTAAAGTTTCAGATGGAGTGAAAATTGTGTGGTGACTTAATTTTTCTCTATTGGCAATAAATGCAAGTTGCATATAAAAAGTATAAATCTCCCATTTTTTGTCTTCATGACTTGTGCTGTATTTCCATCTTTGAGGGAGAGGGAAAGAGAAACAAGTTTATTTGCAGTCAGTAAAACTGTTAATTCTAGAGAAATCTCAGCTCTGTTATTCATTTGTACATTTTTTAACTTCATGTTCCTGAAAGACTTAAAAATTGAAGTAGTGATAAACATGATATTGATGTTTAAACAAATATAGAACAGTAGCTACTTTAACTGCACAATGTTGTTTTACCTCAGTGCCTTGCACTGTGTTTGTGTAATGTTAGAAAATGTAAGAAATGTAAGAAAACAGTCATGACTAACTCAGGAAATGTTCCTCTCTGCATTTCTGTCCTATGAGTATTCCAGGTGAGCCCTGACATACAGGGGCATTTCTCAAATTCATGTTTGTTTATTGATAACACTGTAAAGCAAAATGATGATCCGTGACAGATACACTTTTTGTACCCATAGTGTGTAATGTGGCCTATTTTAATGTAGGAATTTATCAGTGTATCAGTTTCCAGCAGTAGTTTAGTGCAATTTTAGTAGCAGACTCAAGTGAGGTACACTGCATTTAACATTAAGTTAAAAAGCAAACTTTTTCCATAATTTTCCTCTTTCTTTTTAAGCCAAATACTCACAGAATGCATGAGTTACATCTGAATGGAAGACACATTTTGAGAGGATAGTAATAGACCAACATATTTTGTATATTCTTTTCATGAGCAAGTATTACATATTAATACAATGTCAAATTTTGCAGTTTTGCGTAGCAAATGTTTTTAGTGTAGTGTATTAAAATTACGGCAAGATTAACCAAATAACTTGTTGTGGGTTTTTTTTCTCACCCAAGGGAGCTACTATTAAAAGGGATGAACATACTGGAGCAATTGTGGTGGCCAGAATAATGCGTGGAGGAGCTGCAGATAGAAGTGGTAAGGTGTTGCTGCTTGGTGCTAGCCATTGAGGTTCTAGAACTCTGAACAAGATGAGGTAAAATGGCATATTTTGCAGAAATTAAATGCATCAATTAAATACTATGACAAACAGAAGTATTTGGACTCTGGACACTATTGCAAAGTGATATTTCATTGCTGGTATTCGTGCTGATTTTTTTCCCCCCAGTTCAGTTGCAATGAGGTGTCTTTGAATTAGCTAATACAGAGGGGTTTCTTAGATATATCATGATTTGTTTCCAGTTGAAGACATCCACTTAGAAGTCATAGAATCATAGAATATGCTGAGTTGGAAGGGGTCCATCAGGATCACTGAATCCAGCTCCTGTCCCTGCACCCACACACCCCAGGAATCACACTGTGATGGGATATGCCCAGATTACAAGCTGCTGGTGGAGAAACTCCGGGTGCTCACATTATTTTATATTAAGACATCCACTTGGAGTTTCAGCTGGTAGTTCTCAAAATAACAGCACATCTTTGACTGCAATTGTTTAGTTTGGGATGATCACTGTCTGCAAGAACTTAAGCAAGAAGTTCTGAATTATACACTAAAGTGCCTCTTTTCACTCAAGAGAATTTAGGACAGCTGTGTTTTACTCTTAAATGGGGTAATGGAGTAAATCTAGATAGATAGATAGATAGATAGATACTGATAAATTAGCAAGCATTTGTGCCACAATTTAACACTTGCAGCCTAAGTGGTCTTTGCAGTACTTTCAGCAGTGTAGCAGTAAGAAAGTAGTATGAGAAGTAAGAATTGTGACAGACAATATTCAAACATCTGCATAAACATCCAGAAAAGTTGAAGAAAAATAGTACTAATTTTTAGGAGGAAGACAGGGAAGTGCATAAGCCAGCAATCCCAGATTTACCTGGGAGGACAGCAGCTGTTGTTACGTTCACCATATATTCCTGTTTTTAAATTACTGAATCTGAAAGTGTATGAACAAGGAAGAAACAGGCTGAGATTTTGCATAATACACTGCTATGGTTTAACAACTCCTCTTTTTCTTCTGTAGGTCTTATTCACGTGGGTGATGAACTGAGGGAAGTCAATGGTATTCCTGTAGATGATAAAAAACCTGAAGAAATAATACAAATTTTGGTAAATACCAAACATTTTTAAATTAATTTAGGAGAGTCAAGAAGAAGTGATTAGACTTACGATTTCTACTGTATTTCTTAGAAAAAAACCGATATTCTAATGTAATGGGGTTTTTTCCCAGTACCATCATTTACAAACTTCTATTTCCTTTCTCTTAGAGTGATTTTCCACTCCTTACATATATATGCAATTATAGATTACTTGTAAGGAGTTACAGACAGTAATATAACTATAAATATGTTGCAGAATGTTGCTGACTTCAGTGTATCATCTGTAGTTTGTAAGGCCCACCATGACTTGTTGAATTCAAACTATTTTGAATGTATGCATTAATAATGCATTTACTCCATGTGACAATTGATTCATAATGCGTGTACTAGGTAGACTGTATAACTGGTATACTGAGGTTTTATTTGACACTGATTTGCAGTATATAGGCATATGTATATTACTCTGTTTATGCTTCTCTGAACTGCATAGTCTCTAAAGCTGGTCTCATTACCCACTTATGAAACACTACTGCAAATTGAATCATTTAGACTTTTTTAGAAATATGTAATATTTTTACATTAAAGAAACTGATGACGGTCACAACAACTCTTTTATTCATGCTGTAGGCATTTCTACATACATAAATACCTTGCTGTCCTGCTGAATGGAATAACTGTCTCACAGTTTTGGTTCAGTAAGCAAGATGATTCATTTCACGTGTTAGCCTGCTGATATTCATACTTGCTGTACGGTTTCGTGTTCCCTACAGAACCATATATTCCTGCAAAAATTAATATTTAAAAATGTCTAGAAACACAATACCGCTAGAAAAGGTGTGAACAATTTCCCCGTTTACCTCTTCAAGGTACGGTATAAACATCAAAAGCTAGTTAGAGCTTGTTTCAAACGAACCAAAATTATTGATTCCAGTCCTACGGCGGCTGAAATAAGAACTTGGCTGCTGCTTGTCAAACAGTGAGCTCCGGGAGCGCAGACAGGCCGGCACAAGTATGTCTCGCTCCGTAGTGGACAGGCCTGTTTCCATTTTGCTTAAATCGCTGGCTGTCTGTTGCACTCTGAGAGTTTTATGAAACTTGTCGGCTGCATGCAATAGCAGCAGAGCCTCCCACTGATTAGCACTTCCTTCAATAGCGAAGTGTCACTGAGGCAGTGGGAATATATTGTGGTTAATAAGTAAAATGCAGCCAGACACACTTTAAGTGGGATATAGGAAAGATGAATGGATGAGGTGGTTGATGATGGCTAACTTGTTTTAAGATTTATAGTGGAGGGCTTTTTTTCCATTTAGTACACGTAGTATATTCAAATATGTTTTTCTTTTCTAGTTTCTTAAAGTTGCCAAGAGAATAAATCCCCCCCAATAGCTCTCTATGGTAAATATGGCACAAGCCTGTTTGAATTTTTCTATCTTTTTTTTTTTTTGAAAAATGAAATGTTAGTTTGATTTTTCCAGGGATGTCCAAACTGTGCCAGGAGTCCAGCACTTGCTTCTAACATGCATACATTTTAGCTGTGGCATTTTCTCCTGCCTTCGGTGCAGAAGTGGGACCTCTGAACCATGCAGGTCCCAGTTTGTAACAGTCCATCTCTGTCCACCAGTGAAGCGAATAAAGCCAAGCATTTCAAATGGATATTTTAATCTTTGTAATACAATGTTTGTTTTAGTGAAGCTGTCAGACTCCATGGATCATACTTGGGAGACGATAGAATCATTATATATGAGTATTTTTAAAATTCATCTGAATTTCTTTATCTTTTTTTCTTCGAAATGTACAGCTTAATTCTCAGTGCATTTTCTTTTCAAATGTTTACCAGGCTCAGTCTCAAGGAGCAATTACATTTAAAATTATACCCAGTGTGAAGGAAGAAATGCCAATGAAGGAGGGCAAGGTAAGCAAGACTATTTCAGAAGCTATTGCAGTATCTGTTAGGCTGAGGATATATATTGTTTGCTTGGATGACAGAAACAGGAATGGGATTTATGCCTTTGGACTCACTTTTTGTAATGTGACAATGTGTAGCACTGTACACTTCATTAGGCATGTGCTGAATTTATGAGTGGGTGTAACATTGGGTTCTTAAGCCCAAACTCTACAGCTGTGAAGTTGACAGAGGTAATCTTCCATCTTTTGCAAGGACCTGGCTTCTTTCCAAGTGCTCCTTTTCTTCCATCTTGCACTAGGCAGGAGGCACTGGATAGTTCTTGGTTCAAAAGTACCTTCTCCTCTGTTCCCCACATGGGCACACTGTGCACCCACCAAGTCCTGCTTGCCTCAAATCACAGAGCCTTTACTCCCCTGAGACTGCGGCTGCAGAAACAATGGATTGAACATTCCTGTATGAACCTCTAATGTTAGACATCCATAAGGAGGTTTTACAGTAGTAAATGTTAACATTATTTTAGTTTAATGGTTTTGAACAGTAGAAGCAGAAAATGGAGATACCTTTAGCTTGCATTTAATATTTTGACTCTAAAGATAAAAACTGGTTTTTTTCAGATGTTTATCAGAGCCCTGTTTGACTATGATCCTAATGAGGATAAAGCAATTCCTTGTAAAGAAGCTGGACTTGCTTTCAGAAAAGGAGATATCCTTCAGATCATGAGCCAGGATGATGCAACCTGGTGGCAGGCCAAACACGAAGGTGATGCCAATCCCAGAGCAGGCTTGATCCCTTCAAAGCATTTCCAGGAGAGGTGAGCCACTGAGAATCATAATTTCATTATTTTTTGTGAGAACAGACTTATTTGCTGAGTTGTTAAGTTAGCATAGCTGGCATGTGTAATGCTCATAGATTACATGAGTATGATAAACGTGCATTTGCAACAAGACAACTGAACTTGGAAACATGCTGAAATGCTTTGGATTTCCTTATTTCTCTGGCTAGAATTGATAATGACAAAAACTGATAGGATAACACTGATCCAGAATGAAAGAAAAAACATATGGAAAATAGTACATCAGTATCTGTATTCACTCTGATGTACTATGCAGGAATAAGAGCTGCAGCAGGTTTTGGAGAGCTTACAAAAATTTGAGGCTGAAGATTTTATTTTTTTAGATTGTGAATAGAATACATTGTTTTAAGTTAATTTCATACAAAATCTTACGGATATTTTGCAAAAGTCTCATGATGTTAAGCGTTTATTAATGCCAAACTCAGAGTGAAAACTGAGGCATTTGTGTCTTTCCCCCACCACCTCCCATTTTATAGGAGATTTGCACTAAGAAGACCAGAAGTGCAGATTCAGCCACTGAAAATTTCCAACAGAAAATCATGTAAGTCTCTTAACCTGGAATAGAATAATACCCCAGATCCCTAACTCTGTAAGATAGCAGTTTGTTTCAGCCCTGTGACTACAGGGTGCATTTCTCCTAGGCAAGATAGCTTCTTGGTCACATTGTATCAGTAGGAAAATAAATACAAATGCTGAAATTAAAATCTTTAAAACAGCTAACATTTTCCCAGCCCTCTGACTTGGTTTTGAAGCTCTGAGCCCAATTAATATTTTGATATATATTATTTCAAAGGTTAGTGTTCTTTTTCTGTTGCAATAGTACAGAATTGGCTCAACAGTTTATATAATTTGGACTGCATCAACACAGTGAAATTTATATTGAGAGTAAGATAAAAGATCTGATAGTCTCTTCTTCTCTCCCCTGTATAGTTGGTGATTTTTTGTGTCCTGTGAAGCACTACAAATTTAAAAGTTGGGATGTTCAGTTCATTGATACACATCCACAGAATCACTTCTTACTGCTTTTTAAACAAATTCATTCTTAATAGTCTCTGCTTTTAGATACAGTAGTTGCACAATGTAAGAAAAATAAGGTCTAAGAAAGTGCATACATCAAAACAAATATTTTCTCTTTACTGGAATTTGCATCAACATCTGTTTTAAGTATTATTGCATATTTCACTTGACCTGTTATTTCTTTCAGTTGTACAGACTCATAACAAAGTAAGAAACTATCACACTTCAGTAGGATCTAAATCTTAAATACAAACATGTTTGTGAGTTGAACTAGAAGTTTTCAGAAAGTGGCCTAAAATTTCCAACAACCTTTCGTTCTCTAACATTGAAACAAAAAGTATGGATACGATGGCAAGCAGTGGATGCTGGCACACGAAGTGCAAAACTAAATGCTTTTAACTTTAAAATTCTTCAACAAGGTTTCTATTGCAATTTTCCTAACTTCTTGCTATGGCTGTTCTGTTCTGAAGCTTGACAATTGCTGTTATTTTTATAATAATCTGCATTTTCTGTCTTTCATTCAATTTCACTGTTTGATTGTGTACTCTAATGCTACTGTTAACTCCACAGACCTTGATTAGCTTTGTAATTACAGTAACATGATTGCACTATGGCTTTTCTAATTTACATAGATCTTAGAAACAAAGAGGAGCTCCTCCAGAGTGTAGTAAATCTGTTGTTTTTCTAGGTTCTAGGTCAAGTTGCTCTGCCCCAGTTTTGGAAAAGTGTCTGATCCCAGGGTATAGCTATTTCTCTCTGCCCACTGTTCTTGAATCTGGATAGTCCCCTCAACAAGAGCCTTCAATTAAGGTGACACTGGTGCTTTTGAAGAGGTAAATCAGCTGCTGCAGCAACACTGCATGAATCCTTTTGTAATGGACTGCATCTTTCTAGTGACCTTCAAGTGAAAGGTTTTACAAGATGCATCTCACCCTTTCAAATAGGCAGCCTGAACTTCATTGGGAATTGCCAAAATTACAACCCAAAGAAGACCCACAGTACAGTGTCTAGTGTTGTCTCTGCTGTTTCCACTGACTTTGCCTTAACAAGCTTCAACGGGGGAGAAGCTCCCCTTTCCTTTAAAACATGACAGAACATTAGGGTCAAGCAGTATGCCTGTTATTGCTCTCCTCTGGAAGTTCTTTGAACAAGGCAAGTTCCAGCTAAATGCCATCTAGAAGGCAGGAGGAAGGAGGAGAGACTGCAGAGCAGTGTAGATTTGTCATTCTCCCTCTTCCCCTTTCTTAAGACAATCTGCTGCTACATCTGCCAGACTTCCCTGGGAAGAGAGGAAGTGCTGTTCAGAGTGGAGGTTCATCCCTTCATTCAAAGACGAAACATGTTTTTAGTGCTTGGGAGGAAATTCAGATCCTTCATAGAGAAGGCATTTTAAAGATCAGAATTCAGCTATAGAAAAATCGTTGTGACTCGGATGTTGCTGGAGTTGCTCTCAGGAAAACCTTCCACTTGCTTGGATTTTCAAGATGATTCCATGTAAGCTGGGAAGCTCCGTGCCTTTGTGATCTCTCTGAAGTTAGTCAGCTTTTTGGTATTACCAAGCAGTGAAGCTGTGAGATGTGGAGGCCATGTCTGTATTTGTGCACTGCAGTCACCTTGCCAAAACTGGGAGACGCTGGAAAGTCATGCATTGCTCAGCTGAACAAACAGCATTCTGCCAGTATTGGAAACATGTAAGGAAGGCAACACAGAAAACAGAAAATTGGAAAGGCCTGCTGGGCCAGATTGGTCTTCTTAGCCCTTCTCTGTAATATGCCATATGACCCAATGGTTATAGTCCTGTATACAAAGGTGGCAAATTGGTGATGCTTGATTTCATCAGATTCTTTTCTAATCCTATACTACAGGCCTTCAGATTGATACAGGGTTCTCCAGTGCTTGGAAGGGTAATTGTGTAAGGAAAGATGTTCTGTACCTGGTCCTGAACTAGCTGTATATTGAGAGGCTGCTTGTTATTGCAGTTAATCCCATCCAGTCATGTGACCTGAATTTTCCCTAGCAGTTTGAAGGGAAAGGGCAATGTGCCAGCTGATGCTTTTATGGCTTTGAAAACCTGTTGACTTCAATAGAGCTGCTGATAGAAGTCCCTTTCCTGACAGGACTGGGAGTTGCACTAGGAAGCTTTCGTGAGACATCATATGTAGCAGTGGATGTTGGCCTGCTTTGTTCAGTCAACTCATTACACGCTTCCCATGTTTTGTAACATGGCAGACACGTGGGCACATGCCTTTGTTTTTAATAGGGAGAATCAAGGAAAAATACTCTATTTTATCAGATACCCAAAAAATGTGAGTAAGCTTTGATTTCTTAGGTGGGCTTCCAGGGTAGTAGTGTCCTTATACTGGAAAATAAATCTTAAAAGTAGTCAAATTCATATAACATACAAGAAGTATCTTACAACTTCTTTTTATCCTCTCTTCCCAAGCCAGTTCTGGAACTGGAGAGAACTGTTGCATTTGTCTAGAAAAAGACCTCTCTGAAACATAGTCAACAACTGTATTTAAAGTAAAATTAACATCTGTCAGGGTTTGCTTTCATAATTATGTTTCAAAACCTGCAAGACTCGATTACTTTTGGGAAGCCTTCTTTCTGTTTCTTTTTTTGAATTTTTTACTCTTTTCAGCATAGCAATGCATGCTGTGTAAAGTTTCTAATCTGTACACATATTTGTGTATCATAAATTTGGAAGCAAAATAAAAGTGGGCTCTTCTGGTGATGCTCATATGCATACACTTACTGAGGAAAGAGTAGAGAATACTTTCCACAGAACTTTTACAGCAAGTTATTTGCACTGAAAAAAACCAGAACCTCAACATAGTTCTAAATTATTAAAAGAATCAGTTTATAATGGAAACACCAAATCTTTTTTCATTTTAATAGGCAGGTCAGCTGTTTCATTGTGTCTGTGGGTAAATACACGTATCTCTCCCAGCATTTAGCCCTTTTCTTGAAAGATAAAACAGAATCATTTTCTCATTGTACCCATTAAAGTGAAAAACATTTAACATGTTGTGTACACTGGAGGAGGGGGCAGAACAGTGTACATTCCATGTTGAAAGGTAAGTGAAGTCACACTTTTTCATTTGCAAATGGGAAAGGTGCACAGTTTGATAGTATCTGGGAGTAAGGTTGAAGGAAACCGATAATGTGGGTGGAGCCTGCACTGACAAGAGACGGTTTTACATTGAGAGGAAGATGCAGAAAAAGTAGGAATAAAAATACAAAGGAAAAAGGGAGGAAGTGAAATTTTTTACTGAGGATAAAGAAAAGAAGAAGGTATTGCAGCAATGGAAGAAGCTGGACAGAAGCTGCCCATAAGCCCCATTAAGCAAAATTCCACAGAGAAAGGGCTTTGAAATTATTAGATCAATGCAATTAACAGTATTATGCAGGAGTATTACTGTGGTTATTATTTGCACTGTAGTTCAGTTGTTTATTTATTCTTTTTAAATAAAACACTAATATATTTATTTTGTTAAAGTTTTTGAAATGGTGAATCCAAAAACTACTAACAGGAACTCTGACCTGATTTGTTTTGCGATTATTGGTAGAAAACCTTAGTAAGTTCAGCAGTAATATTTGATAAGTTTGAAAAATCTCATGAAAAGCATGAGGTAAGTGACATTTAGATGATCTGACCTGCTGCTAAGATTGCTATGTTAATTCCCAGGCTCAAGGGTTAGTGCAGAAATGATGGAGGGATAACAAGCCACTGAAGCATTTTCAGCATTCTTTTCCAATACTTAACAGCAATGGCTTCTCAGCAAAAAGCAGCATTGTGCATTCAAACTGGGGGAAAATTATACTGGGGAAAAATTATACTGGGGAAGAACAAGCAACATAGAAGAGAAAATGGGAAAATGGAATGAAAGCAAAGGAGCAAGAGATGCATGGGGTTGTGTGAGTAGGACTAACCCTCCGTGTGCCGGGGTGGTGGACATGCAGTGCACCTGAGCAGGTGTGAGGGAGCTCTGTGGGACAGGGAGGGGCACGGTGGGTGTGACCGCCTGCATTGCAATCAGCTTTTGTGTGTCTGAGCTCTGAGCCTCTGCTGAATGCCAGCTCCACAGAAACCTGCTCACCTGGTAATCCTCAGTCATACTTAACAGCATTCCCGGATTTAGGAGGTCACTTAGTTTGGTCACAACTTTGTAGCAAGAGTTGTCTCTGTGAGTTCTCCTGTCGCTGCGTTCTTGCTAAGTTGGAGTGACATGAGACTCCGTACAGGGAGGAATTCATTGTTTAATAGCTCCCAGTCTGTTAACTTGAATACAAAGACTACTCATGCTCTGACTGTAACAGTCACTGCCAACAGGTCATTCTTGCACGTGTAGCTTTAATTTGTAGACAAAAGTGATCACTTGTTTTTTTGAGAAAAGAATTTTCTTTGAATAACATCAAAATAACTTACTGTTCTGCAGTTGTTATAAACTACAATAATTGGCCAAGACATTATATTGCTTCAGCATAATTTTGCTTTCACAGCAGTTACTGTGTTTATTCTTATGTTATGTATGTGTTGTCTCTGGTATGAAAATTACTGGTAACTTTATATTTTATATTAGTGTAGTCTGTAACTTCTGTTAACTTGTGCAGTGTATACATATGTGTATATCCATACCCTATTTATATAGTTTAGTATAAATATGTATATGTATGTAGCATATACAACAGAGCTGTTCAGAGATGTCTTTTCCATGAAAATACATTTGTTCTGTATATTTAATGGTAAATGTAAATACTTACTGTGGCAAAGCCATCATCTTATAGTTTTTCTAGGACTTAAAACCCATTTTACTTTCAATTTTGATTTACCATACGTGATTGGCATTGTATGAGCAAGAGGAAAGATTTAACTGCAGCCAAATGGTGTTCATTCAAACAAGATGTAACCCAGTTTATCCATAGTTGAGTGTCTTGTGAATTGAAGGTTGTGTTCTGCCAACAAAAGAATTTAAACAGGCTAAAAGAATAAATGCTTTGTACCACTTGTATTTGAAGAGCAAACATTTAAGGTAAATGTATAGTAGGACTCTTTTGCTTGTTATAATTGCTGCACAATCTTAACTTTGCCTTTCTTCTCAGTGTTTTTGTGTTCACATTTAAAACTTGATTGCCCACCTGCAGGTAGTTACGAGTAAAAACAAAAAATAAACCAGACCTGAAGAGTTAAATTAGCACATTAGCATTTTTCTTCAGAAAGTCTCCTGTCCTTACAAATATTGACTTACTGCTATCACAGAGAAATTAAAGAAACCTGAAGCTGGATGACATTTGAGTCAAGGTCACGTGAGAAAGAAGTGGAAGTGGATCTCAAACTCTTGCTCTGTCCTTCACTGCAAGACTATCCTTCTTCATTTTCTAAATTGTCTTCATAGAGATACTGTTATCTGATGGCTTTATGAGAGGATTAAATTAGATCATCTTAAATTTCCTGTAGCATGAACGTATATATACTGTTCACTATACAAAACTCCATAAGATAAAAACCTGCAAAACAGTATCAGCATTGATTGCTATGTGGACCTGTTCATCACCAAAATATCATGAGTGTTTATTCACTGTAATGCAGTACCTCACAATTTCTTGCTTACTAAAGTGAAGTATAATTTAAGGGATAATGTAACTTGCTTGTGATAAGAAACTAGAACATTGCTGCTGGATCTAATTTTAGACTGAGAAACACTTAAGTAGAATTCTTTGATGGAAATTTTGCTGAAAGAAAGTCAACAAAAGCTAAAAATCTTAATCTGGTGCTGGACTGTTCCAAGGAGTTGAGAATGTTCCTGGAAGTGGCCCTGGTTTTGAGCTCTGTAAGTAGTATAATTTAGGTGAGGCCCCCAAAACCAAATCTTGATTATATTTCAGTTAAAATCCATACCAAAACCAAATAGTGTATGTGATACAGGTTTTCTTTATTATAATTTAGCATATTGGCTATGCTGAAACATTTAAAAAAATTAATAAAAAGCCTACTTCCTAAGCTTCCACTGTGCTTGTGTTTCCTATTTCTTTTTTCCCATTTATGTCATTACAGCTTTGTTGTTGTTTCCTAAACCTATTCTGCAACTATTTTCTTTGGAACTTTCTCTCCCTTCTTACATTGATTGTATTTCTTCTTTTTTCAGTGTTTTATTTTTTCCATATTGCCTTGTGGTTTGGATTTGTTGGCTTTTTTTTCATTTTTGTCATCACTTGTGTTTTCCTATTTCCCATCAAATTTCCTCCTCTTTGGTCTTTGACCCCCATTAGTCTCTTACTTGTCTGTTCCAGAGGTCTATTTCCCTTCTCACCCCACTTCAGTTTAGTGAAACTGTATTTGCCCTAATTTTTCATGTCTCAAAACTTTGGAACTTTGGGCACTTCCTACCTGCATGTGTACAACTGCTTCAGGTGCACAGACTTGTATTACTTAGTGGTGAATCACAATACAAAGTTTCCTGGCAAATAGCCTTTGTCTTTACTAGGGATGCACAATAGCCCTAATAAAATTCCTTGTAAAGTTCAAGCTGGGAGCTACATGTTGATGGCTGTTTATAGCTGCATTAAGCTATGAGAACCCACTGATCTCCAACATGTTTTCATTACAGACTGTTATTGTCAACCTTAAGAGTAGCCCAGGAAAGCCAAGAGCAGTATTAAGAAGGAAGATTTTTAACAAAATACAGAAAATTCAGAACTCCTTCACTTTATCTCAGCATTAAATCTCAGCTTGTAGACATTCTGGCTTGTGTTCCCTGGGGGTCAGCTGGCTCACTTTGGAATTCTAATTTTCCTTTATGGATAAGAGCATTCCCTTTCCTAGCAGGGGTAGCCCAGAAGCCTGAGTTCCATTCAGCTGTTCTGAGCCCTGAACCATCCACCACATCTGCAGGACTCCTCTGAGTCTGCAGTGGTCAGGGTTGAGTGAGTGTGTACCCGTACAGACCTCTGCATGTGTATGGCTATACATAGGGGGTCTCTTTCTCTCCTGGTCCAGTTTTTTAGGTTCATAAATGAGAACTTGTTTGTTTCCAAACAATATTTTAATATGCACAGTCATTAGTTAAGTCAAATAACTTTGTTAAATTCAGGAGACTTTTAAAATCTATTTATATGAACCGTTTTTGAGCATTAGTGGTTTGTTTTCAGGAGATACATTGTAGAGTACTGAAAGTCGTGGAAATGGAAATACAGAAAAACTTGTTGTACATATCATGATATGTAAGAGGTCTCTCAGCACAGAGGAGAAAGGAATAGTACTAGGAAGCCAGCCTGCCATCCTAGATCCAGCTTTAGGGCATTTGTCAAGAACTGGGAGCTTTTAAGGTCAAGAAAGGAAAATGGATCCAGCGCTTTCACTCTCAACTCACAAAGCTGTCAGCGCTCTTTTAAGGCACCAGATGTGGTCAGATAAGCTGTGTTCACCTTAGAGGACTTCCCAGCCTACTTAAACATATGGTCACCTTGACTGTAGAAATAAACTTTAAGATTGAGAAAAGTCTTCCAAGTCAGTAATTTAAAATGTAATTCCTCAAGAAAAAGGTACCAAGAAATGATTCTACAAAATAGCATTCTTCCTGTGGCTGAAGAGACTCTTTATCCGTTTCATGACATGAAATGAGAAGACCTCTTCCATATTGTCATTCTGAGGAAAGACAAGCTTTATGGAAAGTCTTTGAAATATTTATATTTTAGGCATATTTATCCAGATTCTAAAGAAACTTTGAATGAGATGTAGACTGTAAAATCTCTCTATGAATGCAGACCTTAGTATATACTATCTTTATGAACAAAAATTCATTGTATTTGTCTTGCTTTTCTGTAAACACCCAAAGATGATTATAAAAATACGTTTTCTACTGTCAAGGCGGCAGATTTCTATAGGTAAGCAGAAAGTCTTAAGTAGATCTGCTATATTAGGATAATGTCAAAGAAAAAAATTGCAGGAGTATGGAAATCCTTTCATCATGTTTTCAGCTACAATTGTAGACTTTCAAAAAAAAAAAAAAGCCAAAACCAAAAAACCTCTCCAAAAACCCATCTCCAAGGGCAGTGCCAGCTGTTACTGTAAGTGCAGAAAAATACTGAGATCATGTTCACGGCAGCGATTCTTAGAAATTCTAGGTTAACACTGATTAATTGGAATTAACAAACTTTGCATTAAATACCAAAGACACCTTCCATAACAACTGGGTAAGGTCATGGCTACCAAATGAATAGTGGGAGAATCTCATACAGGAAATTTAAAGTGCACGTGGTATTTCAATACCTTATGCTCTTTTCTAACTGAGTGTAGTTAAATATGTAGAGTTAAACTCTGTACTTGTATGTTGGTATATTCCTCAATATAATAGATGCTGTCAAGAGAATTTGAGAGTAGCTTACATAGCTGAATTTTTTTCCTATTTATGAAGTATTAAACAATAATACTTTGTTTTTTTGGCTGTTCTAAGATGAGGAAGCGGTTGAGTGTGGTAGGTGCATTTTTCTTCTTCAATTTAACTTTTCTTTCTTAAGTTATGTTTTCACTCCATTTAATGATTTCCTTTCCTATTTTTCCTTTGTGCTTCTCAGAGGAAATTGAAGGTACATGTACAAAAGTTTCCCTGCATAGCCCAGTAGTTTTATTTAGAGAACATGTGTTTAGAATTAAATTGAATATAATCCATTGTTTCTAAGAGATGTTATACATATAATGCTTTTATATTGCCACCAAATACACCGAATCATCTTTCTGAGTAGATAAAAATATCAGAATATTGCTGGTTGTTTTATGTAATAATCAGTAATTTGAACTATTGCTTTAAACTGCTTTCTCTGTCTTGAACTTCTACAAGATATGAATAGAAAAGTTTTATGATAAAATAATACTAGCAACGCTTGGGTGGGCTGGGATGGAAAGAGATGGTTCTGACTTAATTACATGGCCATGAGAGGTCTTGCATTTCTAATTAATACTGACAAACTATTTCTCTGAGATGGTAGAAAGTTCACCTACGTGGTATCATCGTTACTGTTTTCCCTCTGAGTGTAGCTGGTTACTGTTATGCTTGCAGCATATGTTAAAGTAATAGCAGCTGATCTCTTGTGTTTTTTTTTTTTACTTAAGAGGCTTTTGTTTATAAAGGCATTAGAAATTGTAGCTCATATTTTTGATCAAAGGGCCTCTGGCATGTAAAAATATACATTATAGCTATTTTATATCAAATGAGAGGATGTGTTTTTGATCAAAAACCTTTCTGTCTAATCCAGTGAGCCAAAACTTAAAGCTAAAGTCTGATAATGTATAATTTTAAAAAAAGCTTGATTTACATCAAACCATTTTGCTTTCTTTCAAGTGGCATATTTTCTATTAACTGATAAAATGTGAATAATACAGCATTAGAATCCTTTTCAGAATATTTGTTGTCATCACAACTTTTGCTTGAGACAGTAAAAAGATCAGTGTGCATGCTGCAAAATCCAAGAATATATCCAGCTAAAATATAAAACAATAAATATTGTTTTATGTTTTTAAGAAAATGGCTTATTGAAGGCTTTTAAATGCTATGCTTTGTACAGTTGTCATTTTAAAAGTAATTTCTTCTGTATTTTTTGCTGGGCTTCTAACTATTCTGCTTTATTTCTTGGCTCTTATTCTGTATGCTTTTACCCTTCGTCCAGAAGATGCTGAATCTGCTGGTCACAACAGTGGATCCTATCTAGGTGAGCAATTGGTTACAAAAGACAATTTTGTTCCTTTCTTTCAGCTTCTGTTCCCTGGAACTACTGTGTCCACTTTCCTTTTGGGGGTAATCTGCATACAAATGTCCTTACTCTGCATGAAAAATGCATGAATATTAAGGTTTTAAACATGGCTCATTGGATTTGACATAAAGGGTTTACATAGTGTATGACTTTATCTGGTTAAACATAGGCTACTAAAATACTGGTTTGATTTTAGGGTCAAAATAAAAAAATATATATAAATTTTGGGAAAATATTTGAAGTACATCAAGCAAGCAACGTGTTTAATGAAACAAAAAGGTTACTGTATCATGAAAAGTTTGAGTAATTCTTTAAAGTCGCTTTCAAGGTTTTATTCAAGTTTTGCTTACACCTTTTTTTCTTTGTACACGTGTGTCTAACCATTTTGGGAGGATTCAGTAAGAGTACAGAGCAAATTTGCAGGCACTGGTTCATTTTCCACATTACAAAATATAATAAGTCATAATAACTCAATAGCTTAAATTTAGTTTTAAAACTAGTCTGAATTCAGTGGATCATTGCGGGGAGCAGGGAAGAGGACGGGAACGAGTCCTTTGGCTTCAGCTTCAAGATTCCAAATTTCAAACAACAGTAACATTTAAAAAGGTGAATGTTCCATGATATGTTTCAACTTTTTAATTTGTGCCATTTTAAAAGCTATGTAAAAATATTTTAGTTGAAACTCCAGAATTCCTGCCAGCTGAAGGCTGGCTGGAGCAGATTTTGTGGCAACCAGCCCTTTTCCCAAGACTTTCATCCTCCTACTACAAGAGGAGTGGGAAGAAACTTGTCAAAGTCCTTTAGTACATCCAAGCCACTGGGCTCACTGAAACATCCTAGACCAGTACTGTGAATTAGAGATGGTTTTCACATTGCACTTTAGTTGTTTTGAATGTGGTATATAACAAACATCAGGCACACATAAACCATATCATTGAAAGAACTTTGACCTTTTTATAAAACCTGTGTGGTATAATTTCATCACATGGTTGTGGAACTCATGGTCATCTGATCAGACCACAAATAAACTTCTTACCTTTGTTAATTAATCAACTAAATTAATGTTGAATTGTAATTGTATTGAGGTATTGAGTATGTTTGGAAAACGACACTTGGGATGTGATTCCAGATGAACTGTATTTTCTTTACCAAATCATCTCTTTGAAACAAGAAAAACGTCCCCACATACAAATACAGATTTCATGAATTCTTAGGATGAGACTGTCCATGAGTTTGCAGTCAGATCATAATGGGCTGGTGCTTTATTTAAGAATGGAGGTGGCAAAACAGAATCCACCTTTTCTTGGTGCTGTAGCTGTTTTCAGTGAAACAGTTTGGTCTGCCACGACCAAAAAGGCCCCGTCGTCTAGGAAGGAGGTGTCTTGAAGAAGCAGCTACTATTATCCCATATGCAAAGAACAAAATACCAAGACGGAGTGGAGTTTACTTAGGCAAAACTTGACAAAAATTATTGGAGAATTGCTGTATAGTTCTGGCAATATTCCCCTCTTGAGAGCTTTCATATAGTGGTGTGCTGCCATCAGTCTAGGGATGGTGCCTTCAGCCTTCTCGTGCTGAGTATGTGCTGTTGGAAGTGACATGTCGGAGAGGGGAGTCAGAAGACAAAAACTAATGTTTTGGAACTAAGGTTTTGAAAGAGACACAAATATTGGTTGTGAATAAGTAGCTATTTGGTTTAGAAATTAGAGGTTTCTTTGAGCTCTTCACTGAGAACTGTTCATTAAAAATTATCCTAAGATCAGGCAGGTAGGCTTTTGAGAGTTGATGTTACCATTCTTTTCCAGATGGTAACAGGACACAGTAATCTGTAATTCAGACTGTCTCATGCACTCCAGTGTCTCCTTATTTCACAAACCATTAGGAGCCCAATCCTATTCAGACATATTTAGGGTTGCTTTTCTCCTAAATAATTTTTCAGTTATATTTTCTTAAAGAACAAACTGCTGTGGAATAACTTTCTGCACTGGAAAAATGCAGTAAAAAAAGTGTAACAATACGAAAAAAATTTGCTGACCAGCTGCAGAGAGAGGACGTAGAACTCTTACTTATGTACTGTGCAAGGTTTAAAACTTGGACAGTCCATAGGGTAAAGGAGTCCTGGGCAAAGACACTTTGTAAACTCTTTGTTAGGTACATGGGAGCCAATACCATATCTAACTGCTGCAGTCCACCTTCCTGCTTAGGAAGGCCTCTTTCTTTTCCATTGCTCTGAGAAAATATTCCTTCAATCCCAAGGACAGTGAAGGCCTTCAAAGATATATTTTTTCCCTTCCTGTTGCTTTTTGGGAGAGTGGAAAATCAAATATGATTCTTGAAAACAACTTAGTGAGAATGTTCACCCGTGTTTCACAGCTCTGTTTTTTGAAGTGTAGTTGTAGTCCTGAGCATCTGAATTTTTCTGAATGTGTGTGCTCTTACTTACAGCACTCAATTACTAAGAAACTAACAATTCTAGTCAAATCTCATCAGTATCACAGCATAAAGCCTTGATTAAACATACTACACTGAAAACAAAACCTAAAATGTTGTCACTGAGGGGCTTGAATCACAAGTTCAGGGTGTTCTACTGACATCTGAGAAACTGTCTGTACGTTGTATCCTGTTACAAGAGCGAGGTAAACTGAATTAGGTTAAGCACTGATGAAGGAGTTGACCTTGGACAATTAGTGTGAGGTAAGTTTGGTAAATCATTCGTATGTCAAAATTCTGGAAACAGTTTTCCAAGTGTGGGTACACCAGTTGCTTCCTAAAACCAAAATGTTTCATCCTGCTGTTGATAATATGTAATCAAATCAAGTGAACTACAACAATTTTAATATCAAATAATGAATTTTCAGTTGATCTTACAGCTTGTTAGGGGTTCAAGGCTCTGGACATATATGTATCTATATTTATATATCTGTATATGTCTCTGACATTTCAATCTGAACGAGGTTATTCTGTGAACATCAGACCCTCTCTGCAAAGATAAGTGCTTTAGACACATACAAGGTTGTCATGAAGAGTAAAAGAAGAGACAGTGTTCAGAAAGCAAAATGTCTGTACCATTTGGGGTCAGATCTGTTATGTCTGCTGCTGTTAATTTGAACCCTCTTCTCTAAAGTGACTCAGATAAATTTAATGATTTTTTCACCAAATTCCAATATTAAAGTCACAGTATTGTATTGTATATTTCTTCTGTAATTTCCTGAGGAATTGCTGGGGAGAATGTTAGGAGTTTGTCTTTGCCAAGCTTAAATTCTGGTTACATTACTTGAACCTTTATGAACATACAGTAAATATAGATGAATATCATCTGTTTACTATTCTCAATTTCACCTTAAAAATCCAGACATAATCGAAATTTTTATTAACCCTGTCTAAATGTGTAAGCTGGGATTCAGTCCAGAAGCAAACAGAGTAAGAAGTCTGCTCTGTGTTTGTGCAGTTCCTGTGTAACAATAGAAATACTCAGTATACGAGCCAGTATAAAAACCCCCAGTGTTTGGGGGGAGACAAAATATCCAGAAATATCTAGTAAAAATATTATGTTCATACAAACCTAGATAATGACCACGGTACCAAACTTAGGTTTGTAAGTAATATGAATACAAAAGGTGCTCATAAAGGCATTTACAATTAAATTGCACTTGTTCACTCTAAATTATGTAATATTAAACTAAAATCAGTGAAGAATAGATGTAATTTGAACATATACTTAAGCACTTATTGTAATGAAAATTAACAAAAACATGCATAAGTCCTTTATAGCATTCTGGAGCTTTACGTGTGAACTTGGTGAATTTATATTGTATTATTTCCTGTAATTTCTCTGACTTTAAGAAATTATCTTTCTACTTTCATGAATACGTTTGGATTTAAATTTATACAGCATAGTTGCAATCTACTTCTTCAGAATTACGTAATCAAATCTAAATAAGCACTGGTTTAAAATATTGTAAGGGAGGCAGGTTCACATGTTGTCTGTTTTCAGTTTGGATGTCCATGTGAGACCCAACTGGATTTCTCTATGTAATAAGAGTAAGGATGTTGTTCTCAGATGACAAAATGTTAAAAGAAAAATCACACTTTTCTGCTGGAGTAATTATTTTTCAGTCTTAGCTACCTAAGTGGTTTCTCTTGGATTGTTGTTGGGCCTTAATTAAGTTTATTAGTAATGATTTTTGATTTGTATTTCATGTTGCGAAGTGTTATAAGTTTTGAAGACATCAGTAGTTTGAGAACATTTGTTTTTAATATTTTCTTCCCAGAGACTGCTCTTATTTCACCAAATCTGTTACATTCCAGCAGGAGTTTATGGGTTTGCATGTTCAGTTCAGTAAGTTCTAGTCATGTAGCTGTAACCAGTGATCTGGTTCAATCCTCTCAATGTTCAGAATACTATGTCAGTTTAGTGACAGAATTTTCCCCCTTTATTTTATAGTCTGCATACTTGGCAGCTAAGGTTAATCTCTGCTGATATCCATATTCCACAGACAGTGTGGCCTGCAGCTCCTTCCATATTCGTCAAGATTTATATTGTCAAGTGTTCTGGGCAAGCAATGCTTTTTCCTTTTGTTCTTTATAGAAATTTATTTTTAAGATAAATAATTTAATAGAAACTTTATTTTTTCTTTTGCATATCAGTATTGGTTTGGGTTTTCTGTAGTAATTCTCACTATATTTTTAATGATGCTCTATTGTTAACTTAAATATATGAAATTTGGTTTTCATCTTTTCTAACCTACAAAATATGAAAGCATTAGCAGAATATTTTAGCCTTTTCATAAATGTTTTTTTCCTTGCAGGTATGATGATGTTTCAGTTCAGTTTAGTATGTTTGTGCATTCATAGCTGCCCAACATAGAATACAATTATAAATGCAGACATTCAGTAGAAAGTATTTATTAAGAGTTCTTTACAAAGTGTCTTCTGAAGGTCACAGTTAATTAAGTCTCATATGAGAGGACATATAATGGCAGCTGTGAGAGAGGAAGAACCATGTTTCCAGGAACACAACAGCACTATCATAAAAGTGTTGGATATATTTGAAACAGTCTCATCTTTTCTCTGTGAACTGTACATTTTCCTTATTTTTGAATGCTCCTTAAAAGGAAGGTTTCTTGGATTTCTGTATGGGATTGTTCAGATGGGCTTTGAGGAACAGTTAAAACAACTTTCAAATTGACAGTAGTCGTAAAGTGGTGAAACAATCAGCATATCACAGGTTTTCAGTAAAGTCAGTGGCTTTACAGACCATGTTCTCACCAGCACACTGCAGAGAAATCAGCCATACTGCACATCTGCCTCGTTATCGCTGTCTCACATGTTGCTTCTTTTTATTTACTATAATAGCTTTTCTGTAATGTTTAAGTCCTAGTTGAACTTGTTGTTGAACCTTCTTAATATACAGGACAATATTACTATTGTCATTTTACCAACAAATTCCAGTCACAGAAACATCTAATGCTTTATTTGGGGAAGCCCATGTTAGCAGTGGGACCTGAGTCTTTGTGATGCTTCCTCTGCAGCCTGTAAAAGTGACAAGGGACAAATCAGCCTGGAGACAGCCCTGGGAGATTTTCTCCTTTCTGAAGGAATGAAAGGAATGAAAATTCTTAAATTACCACTTGGTAGTTCGATAATGAAATCTGAATAAATTGGATGGAGAAAAGAGGAAAAAGTTACAAATGGCCTTACTAAAACCTAACAGCAGGGGTTGAACTGATATGAAGATCTTACAGAAAAAATATATACACTAAAGATTGAACAGTTCAACATGTAAGCAGAAGTTGAGAAGCTGTTGGTAATGGCATTTTGTGACAGCTGCTCAGGGGCACAGAGCTCTTGGTATTTGTAAGGTTGACACCAAACTGTAATGGAGACCGTTGATTTATCTTAATTTAATCTTATATTTTACCTCTTCCAGACATATGGATTCTGGGTTTTGTAACTAAGCTCTTTATTTTGTAAACCATTTAGTAGTCAGTGGTGAGGAATTCTGATGGGGTTTTTTTTGTTTTGTTTGGGGTTTTTTGTTTGGTTTTTTTATTTGGTTGGGGGGGTTTTGTTAGTTTTTTGTTTTGTTTGTTTGTTTTGGGGTGTTTGGGTTTTTGTTTGTTTGGTTGGTTTTTTGTTTGTTTGTTTGTGAAATGATTATACAGAGGGGAAAGAAAACACCAAAAAAAAACAAGAATAATTTTTACCTTTCAATATGAATGTGGGGTTTGGCTGTTTTGGTTTGGTTTGGTTTGGTTTCATTTTAATCTGGAGCATTTTAGATGAGGCCTTGAGAAACTTGTAACTCATTTCATGTGTCTGTATTGCTAAAGTTATTTAACCTTTCTTTATGTAACTGTCTGTGCAGTTAAATGTAGTTATGAGGAAGAGAACATTCTTGTGTCATGATGGACTTCATCCTAGGGTAGGCAAGATCCCCCAGACCTTCTTGTGGGTGTGTAAGCTCTCCAACAGGGCATTTCTATTTCTGACTGCAGTCACTTCAGTGTTTGTGTTCTTTGAATAATAAAATAACTCAGTTGATTTCATTATGTTTTCATATCTCATGTTTCAATCTCTCTTTTCTCTGCCAACCCATCTCCTACTCTGTCTAGACCATACTGTACCTCTTAAAAATGCCATCAGCCCTTCCCATGGATGCTAGCTCTTCTCCTTTTTCATTCATTTTCATTTTACTTATATACATTACTATATTTTGAATATGAATGGATTTACATCATTTTATTCTCAAAGAAATTTTTCTTCACTTTTTGTGTGTACAGGTGTTGTAGATTCCCACAGGTGTAGGGGCTCACATCAAATAACTGTGTGAGAAATGCTAACCCTGTGACTAAGCCTTGTAGCATTTCTCTTCAGATCTCATTCTAAATATTTGCAGAACTGAGTCTTGAACTTGCCAGATACTACCTTTGAAGAAGAAATTGTAATATGAGCACTTCTCAAACACCTAAACATAAGTGCTATTGCAAGTTTATGAAAACATGTTGTTGAAAATCTGGGGTCACCAAAAGTTTACGCGTGTTCACTGTGCTATGAAATGTTCTGGGAAACAAAACAAACTTTTCCACTATTTAAAGTATAGTTTGTGTTTTGCTCTGTTACTGCCAGATAGGGAAATCAGCTTTGAGTCCTTCACAGTCTTTCTTGTAGTTCCTTCTAGAACAAAAGTGGTGCTGTAGAGATACCGGTAAAATGCAATGTGATGCAATGTAAAGGATTTATTTGAAAAACTCTAAGGTAATCATTAACAGAAGAGTGAATTAGTTTTTAACATGTAGTGTAAAAGGATTTTTTTTGTGCTCTTCTGCTTGAAAATGCCTATTGTCTTGTTCAGGAGTACTTATAAGCTGTGTGAAATGTCACGTTTTCTGGGTAGGCACTATAGATGTCACACTGTTGATGCCATTGTAAATGCAAATTTAATAGCAATATTAACTTCTAATTTCATAATACGGGTACTGTATTGTCTAAGATGTTCCTAGTATTTTGGAATTTAACAATGTTTGGGTTTACTTTTTAAACATGTTTGAGAAAGGTGAGGGTTTTTAATATATATATACTATCAGCATGGAAATAAGCACAACAGAATTGTTCGAGGAGTTAATTCTCATTAACCCTTTCAACCACCAGATGTGTTTCTATCATATGTTGTATTTGATGTCTGTGTGTCGTGGTGATTTAATAGACCTGCATTATGTGTGAAAGGAGAGTCCAGATTGCATGAATTTCCTTATGTATGTATACTAATTTATAAGATACACAAATTATCTAAATTATCTAAATATGTTAACAACTTATTGCAATTACATTTTACAGCTTTGTGTTGCAACAGTTATGCTTTTATTGGTAATCTTAATTTTGCCATTTAAATAGGTTCCTGATATAGTTTAAAACCATGGGAAATTACCTGGCTTATTAAACATATAACACATTTTTTATTCCATGATCCAGTGCTTGAATGTTTGGAAGAGACTGTTTTCAAATGTTTTGAGAAGACTTATTTTCTTCCTTTGAAAAAACCCTGTTCTTATTGCAGCTGGTTTTAGAAGAAGCTTTCGTCTTAGCAGAAAAGATAAAAAAACAAACAAGTCTATGTATGAGTGCAAGAAGAGTGATCAGTACGATACAGCAGATATCCCAACCTATGAGGAAGTCGCAAAATACAGACGACAACCTAATGACAAATACAGGCTTGTCGTTTTGGTTGGTAAGTTGTTTTCTTTGGTTTTAACCTGATAAAACAGAGGATTGCCAATTAGCACAGTGCTTTACCACAGGGTCATTTAGATTGGAAGGGATCTCAGGAGGTCATCTGAGGGCCTTCCTCCCACTCAACAGGATTAACACTAAATTCAGAGCAGTTTGCTGACTGCAACAACTTTGGCATCTTGTCTTCCCATCACATTGCCTCTTGTGTTCCCACCTCACACCTCAGTAAAGAGGTGGCCTCCATCTTTTCAGTGGGTATGAGAAGGGTGCTCGTGAGTCCCCATAAGACATCTCTTTTCCAAGCTAGACAAGCCCAATTCCCTCAACCTCTCCCTCAGGTTATGTGCCTCAGCTCCCGACTGTCTTGGAGACCCTCTGGTGTCTTTGATACAGTTTATCAATGGTTGTAGTGCAGGGCTTATCGTGACAGTGTTTCTCACAGGGTCTAACAAGTGCTGAGTAAAGGGGAAGAATCATTTCCCTCTGTCTGTGGGCTTGGCTCTTGCTGATACAGCCCAGTCTCCTGTTGGCCCTCATTGCTGCCAGTGGGTCTGTGGATTAATGCTTATCTTGCTGCCCACCTGGACCCCCGGGTCTTTGTCATCCAGCCAGTCAGTCCCCAGCCTGTACTGCAGGACTTGGTATTTGTCCTCATCACATTTCACAAGGTTCTGCTAGTAGCCCATGCCTGTAGCATCTCAAGGCCCCTCTGAATGGAAGCCCTGCCCTTGAGCAAACCTGGCATTGACAAGCTTGGTAAGGGCCCATTCTGTGTCCTTGGTACAGATACAACTCAGGGTACAGACCAATAACCCTTTCCATTTGAACATGATCCACTTTTTCACCTCTCTAATAGTCTACCTTTCTAGACAGTATGTCCCACCTTGCATATAGGGATGCTTTAGGAGATTGTGTTTAAAGCTTTGCTAAACCAAAGGCAGATGACATTAAAATACAGCTACCATGGTTACTACTCTGACTGCAGCAAGTCAAGCTGTACTAAAATGCAAAAGAATTAGGTCAGGGTAATGCTCTTGGAGATCAATCAATATATCTGTGGGGGAAAAAAGCAGAAAGAACAAGATAAATACCTGAGGTCATTGAAGACTGACAGTAAAAGTGGAAAGAAACAAAGCCACCTACTGTGTTAGAATAAGTAAATGGACAGGTAGTAAGAAGGGTGGATCCAAGCTGGACCTCTGCAGGCCCAGAATGTAAGTGTGGCTGCAGAAGACTCAGCATGTCATCCTTAGTCAGCTTCATGTTCTTCTGTAATCTGTCACTACCATGGTTTCCTCAGAGCACTTACTATCTAATCAAAATGCATTACTTCAGTCTCCTAAAAAGAAAGTACGTTATCTTAAGCTTTTCAAAGGTAACAATTGGAGTACCCGTGAGTAATGAGTAACCATTGCTATCAGTGAGTGATGTCTCATTGCTAATTGTTTCTTTGGCAGTAGCACACAGGCTGGTGCTTTATTAGTAAAGTTTCCTCCACTCTGAAAGCAGCAAAGCAGAGAAATATGACCCTCTATCAGGGACTGGTAGGAACTGTTAAGTAGCTGTGTTTTTCTATCACTCAGATCCAAGGGAACATTAAATTCAGTTTTTAATAAACAGTTTTGTCACTCTCCAGCACTAAAAGTCAGCCACCTACTAGTGTGATCACTGTGAGATTGCGGGCTATATACAACTAGTAATAACATGGTTGAGTTGATTTTACAGTTACATCAACAGAGTGTAGTGCAAAAGTGTGATAAGTAGACTTTTTATAACAAATTGCATATGTCTGATCTAAGGAATGCCTAGAGATTCCATTTGATTTTTGTTGTAATAAATCAAATGAAGAAAGTGTGCTTTTTCAGTAACAAAAGCAATTCAGAAATTTATTGCAGACTTCAGTAATTCTAATGTTTTTCTCTGGATATTAAGAGCAGCTTAAGTCTGGCCAATACCATAAAAATGTCTTGGGCAAAATGTGGAAAAACCAGCAGAGCTAAGCAATATAGGTATAGTAAAAGCGAACATATTTAAAAAGCTTTTTGGGTGCCAGTAGCAGCATTCAATATAATCCATCTAATATAATTTGGATAGTAGTACCAGGAAACAAAGGGACAGATAATTACTTTATAGCTGTAATTGGTGGAGGCACTAAATATCTGTTGTGTTATGCCAGGTCTAAATGTATAATTTACTGATTCAAAGGGTAATTTTTTAGGTTTGATTTGCCTTTTTTCAAGGGGAGGGAGTTTGACAACTTTGAAACTAAGGTTTCACTGCATTTTGAGTTTGTCTAGTCTAATTTAAAGAACACGAATTGCACACACAGTAATTTTTAGCACCTTGTAGTGTGATATATACTACTCTCAAGTTCAGCTTAATGTACTAGTTTGTCAAGATTTTACCTTGTCTGTTAATGTAAGTTCATGAATAAAGCCCTGCATATCCTTGGGACTAAAATAACCTCATCTGAAGCAGTAGTGATACAGACACTTCTGCTGTGCTTTTAGATGTTATGAATGTGATGAGTCTGTTTAAAACAAAATTATCCAATATTATGCCACCAGTCGTCTTCTAGGAACTTACTGTTCCCAGGCTGCCAACAAATCCTTAAAGCCTTCCTTCACAGATACTGCCTGCATCCTAAGTGTTATACCTCACAGCCCTATCAAGCAAAGGCAGAATATTTTAATATGACATATAGTGTTTAGACACTGAAATTTTAATTTACATTAATGAGGGGAAAGTCCTGCTCTCAAAGACTTCTGCTTCAGTCAGTTGTAAGAGCCAGAGTAGCACAAATTTTATTTCCTTAGAGTTAGAATGAATGTGCTACATGCTATAACTTTATCTGGCATAATTTCAGCTAAGTCAGAGCTTTCTGAAGGGGCAGTGCTGGAGTAAAGCAAAGTTGTCAGTAATAAACCATGAGCACATGTTCCCCAGAATGTACTTCTGTGCATGTAGTGCACTTGTTTTGTTCTACTTTGCTTTGTAGTGCACCAGAGACATGCAAAGCCTTTCAGGTGCCGTGGCCACCTGTGGTGACACCTCTGTCCCAAATGGGCACTGATGGAAACAAGGGCTAGAGGTGTCTAACTATGAAGGAGAAGTTGTTATTGGTGTGTGACAGGATCAGAAAAGCCTTTGTCTCTGAATGAGGCTGTTGGTGCTCACCACAAAGATGTGCTTTGGGTCACTACGGTGAAGAAAAGGAATCTGGGGCTGGAAGAATTCTCTATTTGTAGAATTGCTTAGATTTAAAAAAAAAAAATCCCATCACCTCTGTTTTTATCATGAAGTACCTATGATGAGGCCCAGTCTATTTCAGAGCAGGGGAGGATGAAATGGAAGGGGCTTCTGGCTCTCCACATCTCCTGACTTACCTTTAACAAGTGTTTAGTGGTGGCTTTCAGTCTTAATTGATCTACAGCAGTGGTGCAGGAAAATGGCCTACTGTGGCCATGCTACTTGCAGTAAACTAACTGGACAATTCAGAAAGAGACCTAGAATTGCTGTCTGCATTAAACCTTCCTGACTAAAGGCATAGGAAGGTCAGCAAGGCTCAGGAATGAGCACATAGGATGTAGCAGTGCCTAGCCTTGCCCATGAGAAGACCAGAGTGAACTCACTGGCTCCACTTCAGAGAACAGCAGATCTCGAAGTACACTCCCACTGCTAGTTAGAATGTACTGAAACACAAAACAATGAGGCTCTCCTTTCCTACCACATACCTCATTGAGTTACACTTGGCCATGTCACTGCATTATAGTGTACAAGGACTGAGCCACAGAACCTCTCTCAAGGCACATTTCCTACTGGGTCCGTATGATCTTAGCAGGAATACTGTCACCTCACTCCCAAATTTTTTTCTGAAACACCACTTTCTTTTCTTTCAAACAGATTTCTGGGAGCTCGGTATGTGTTAATGGGTGAAGAATGGATGGTTGGGTTAGCCCTTCTGAAACCTAAGCTTATATCAAACAGTTTTTTCAGTTTGCTTCAGACATGCCTGAGTGGTACAAAATTTAATGTGAGTTTTAATGATTTTGGGGGTTTAATTTTGCAGATGTCCCTCAATAAAGTGAGGTAGGCACTACAGTCCACTTGCAGGATTCAACCACTATGTAACTTGCATGATTCAACATGCAACAGCAAACAATATAAATGTTCCTTTAAAAAAGTAAACAAAGTATCTCTAAATCTGTCACCATAATGGTAAATATTGCTTCCTGGATGATTTATAGTAAACCAAAACTATGCTGCAGTCATGGATCCCACGTGCCTGACGTTTCACTATAAGAATCTGGATTGTCCTTTTCAATCCTGGCACTATGTTCTCTCTCTGAGTTCCAATTGTGTTCGGATTCATAACTGTGAGAAACCAGCGTCTTTCTCTGCTGCATCCAAATGAAAAGAATATTGAGAAGAGAACTGCACATTACACTTGGGAGATGTAGTGTAAAAATCCACATGAGGGATGGCTTTTCTAAGCAGAAATCAGCCCTCAGTGATATGAGAACTCTGTGAAGAGAGCACTGAAAAAGAAGAATCTACACCTTTCAGTAGTTCAATTTAAAGATGATTTTTAAATGGTAATCTGGAAGGGGAGACAGAGTAGTAGTGAGCTTGTGGTCTGGAAACTGATTTGAGCAAAGTATCCAAAGCATCTGTTGCAGGAAGCGAAGCCTGGATTTTTTGTATATAAATAGAGCTAAAAGCATATTGTTGATTTGACAGCATGTAGACTGATGAAATAATATTTGTGTAGATTTGATGGGAAAGATTTTTTTGCTTGAAAACAATACAGTGATTTTTTTTAATTCCACATGTTCCATTCTACTTTGTTAGGATATATTAAGAGTTTTAATTATTTTTCCTATAAAAATCCATATTTACCTTAAATAGCTAAACTATTAAAAAAGGAATTTAAAAAAAAAAAAAACAAAAGTAATGCTGTTGTCTACATAACACATTGATGTCCTCTGCAGACATGCACCAGTAGAGGCTGCTGTACACCATATTAAATAAACATTTATACATACTGATAGATTAATTTCCAGGAGGGTCAGAGATGGAACTTGAAATGCAGTTGTGTGTTTAACTGATGTAAACACATAGAAATTTTAAGTGCAGAAACTCTTAAGATTTTACAGAGGGACCATAGTCTGGGGGTAGCAGCAACGTAGCAGCACTTGCTTTCCATCATTATGTGTTTCTAACTTCAGGCAGGGCAGATGGTCATTTTTACAATTAGGCACCTGAAGGTACTGAAGCATCAGTCTGGTTTTGGACTCTGACTACTAATTAGCCAACACAACACTACTTCATTGAGAAGTTTATTAGGTTTTGTATTTCTGATGTCTCATATCTTTGTTAATAAGCTCTCCATGCACAAATGTGTCACTTTCACTAGACCTGCAAGAATTTTCTTTACAGCCATGTGCATTATCCTTGGCTTTCTTGGGACAGGGCTCCAATGATTCACTCTCCTCTGTGTTCTGCTGTTGACGTGTCCCTGTAGAAGTGGAGCTGCTGTGCTGTCAGAAACACGAGAGCTTGCAGAGCTGAGCTCCTTTCACACACAGCACTACGGCCCTGCCACGAAAGGGGACAGGCAGGCTGGAGCCTTTGAGACGCCCCGGGACAGAGTGCCCTCACTGAGACCTGAGGAACCACTGACAAATAGCTGTGAGTTAGGAACAGCCTGAAAGCCAAAAGGAATGTCTGCCCAGTAGCTTCTAGTACAGCAGTACTCAAGTGGAGGTGGAGGAGACAGGTCAAAAAAATTCCATGCAGTCTTTGTTTCTTCCTGCCATCCTCTTTCCAAGAGTGGTCTCTCTTTGGCAGTTGCAGGAAGAAGGAAACATTTGCTTTGGACCAGTTCAGACAGCAGGCAGGAGACAAGCACAGTTTAAAAGAAAATCAACAACAAAGAAAGAAACCCAAACATCCTAAACAGGTTGTGACCTGGCAAGTGCTGCCCTTCCTTCCTCTCCCTGTGCAATGCCACCTTCACACAGTCAGAAGGTGGATGGTGACAGCTACAGCCAGCCAGGAGCCGGGTGGCATTCCAGCCTGGAGCAGGGGCCGGAAGGAGCAGTGCTTCCAGAGCATGAGGAGATGTTGGAAGCAATTGTCCCCAGGGGCATCTGGTGTCACATCTGGTGATGCAGCACCTGGAGAGAGCAAGGCCATGCTGACACACAGAGAGCAGAGGCTTTGGGGGCACTTTGCACGTGCCAGCTGGGGTTCTCTACTCTGCGAGTTGGGGATGTTCTGGTAAAATGAACAGCCAAACCAGGTTGTTCTGGAAAGCTGCAGGTTAGCGTGCAGGAGTCTGCAGTAGGACTGAGGATGGAGATGGGTGCATACTCAGGGTAGCTGCTGTAGAAAAGAAAGTTAGCTCGTCTGGCAACTTTTCCTCACTGATTTTTCTTCAGTAATGAAGTCAGAGCAGACTAACTGCCAACTGCATCTCCTGAAATGTGTCAGTGCTGTATATTCCAGGAGAGGCTGAAAAACCATAGGCATTTCCAAATGACTGATTAAAAGGCAGTATATGTCATAGTTCTATGCTATGTAGTCTCACCTTGGAGAGTACTTGCACCTGAAGACCAGAGAGAACTGGCTGTTGGGAAACAAGACAATTTTTTTCTTTCAGGTCCTGTAGGGGTTGGACTGAATGAACTTAAACGAAAATTGCTGATCAGTGACACCCAGCACTATGGGGTAACAGTGCCACGTAAGTAAAAATGCACTTCTATTCTCCTAATGATACACTTCCATTATTAGGCTTTATTATTGTATTACCTTTAAGGCACTTTCAAGTTTGGGTCCCTAAATGCTTACTTGGCATTCAAATCACTTTTCTAATTTTTCAAAGTGCTGCAGCAGTTCTATATTAAATAGCATTGGTTAAATTGATCAGATGTTTTGGCTCAGAGGCATTGCAGTACACTTTTAGTACAAGTTTAACATGATTGATGTCAGTAAGGTTTAGTAAATGAAACTCAGCTGAAGAACACCCTGGATTTGGCTGTAAAGCATTGAAACATACTCTGTTACAATTCTTGCATTCAGCAAAATGGTCTTTATATATTAGGCTGAAAAATAAAGACTGATGATAAACAGTCTAATCTATGATTAATTAAATCCCTTTGATTAGCTTTAGAAAAGTTGATTTGGTGATTCTTTTTTCTGTTTTCCCCTATCTGAACATACAGTGTGATTTTTATAAAATTGAATAGCATTGTGCTCTATTAACTTCTACAATACTTTATTGGGTTTTCTTTAATATGAAAAACTCAACAGTTCTGGACTTCCATTTCTTAGTCTGCTTCCTGCTTGTACTTGTGCCTCCTGTAGGGATCCTTCAAAAATATGAGTCCAAATTTGGGAGATACTGTCAGGATTTTTGCAAGTGCAGGTATTCTGTGAAGTATATATACGAATGAATTTGCTAGGTGGAAAAACGAGTGCATTTGGTTTGGCAAGTAATTTCATTTGCACATATTTGCTTCAGCTGGGTACTGAAAACAACAGCAAAAAAAAGACAGATGTTCCCCAAATATTTAACACATTGAAGCATATGCAATCATTTGCCCAAAAATATTTCTCAAAAAATTGCCAGTATTCATCGAGCTGCCTTCTTTCTCTCCTCTTCCAAATTTGTGGTTATAATTTAAAACAAACACGTAAAGAGATCCCTCTCCTTGAAATTCAGTAAGTCAGGACTTGGAAGGAGAACTGGGGTTCCTGCCTTGGAAATGTTCCTCCTTGTGTCAGCCTAAGAAAAGTGTGCTATCAAATGGCATTTAAGACTATTGCTGCAAGCAGGTTGTGCATATTCATATGTGATGGACAATAGTGTTACATAAAACTTGTATGCAATAGGACTTTTGAATTGGTTTATTAATCATAAGTGGCAGCCCCCAAAAGTAAGTTTTGTTTATAAGCAAAACCTGTATACCCAGTACCTGGGGGAGAGTCAGAAGTGCAAATTACTACAAGGCTACTGAAAGAAAACAGAATTCAATTTTGATCACCAGAAAAAGAAAAGCACTAAAACATAAAGTTCACACCCCAGTTTTTTTATTATCATGCTCCACATACCATAGCTGCAAGTGTTGTTAATGAACATAACATTTTATAAATCAGGTTGTTGAGCTTTGTTTCCCTTTATGGTCTCATATGCTAATAAGTTTAACAAGAGGCAAGGCTGGGGTAATTGTTATGGACTGCTGCTCCTTTTATTATTCATCTGTCCTCATTTTATTGGATTTTTCCACTAGTTAATAAAAAATGATAATCTGATACTTGTCCAGTAGTTTTTTCCCTGCTTTTCCTGCACACATTTTAAACACAATCCTGTCATGTTCTTGTGTGCCAACTACCAGCTCCAGAACAGCCTTATGTCCTTCAGAAGTGAGAGGAAACACTACACTTAGAATTGCACAAAGGGTTTGTGCTTGTCAGTGTATTCTGAACTGGTTTGCATTATATTGTTTTGTGCATATTTTCCTTCTTTTTTTTTTCATCTAATGAAACTGCAGACACTACACGTCCAAGGAGAAGCCAAGAAAGTGATGGTGTCGAATACATTTTCATTTCCAAGCACTTGTTTGAGACAGACGTACAGAATAACAAGTATGTTGAAGAGATTTTTAACTAGAACTGCAGTTAAAACAATGGCTTTATTATAGAATGGGGCTGTTTGTTATTTTAAATAATAACACTAAGTGGGTATAAGTTGCAGTGATTTGAAGATGTGTTAAAATTACATTTTGTTATATAAGCAGCTGGCAAAAAACGCAGAGCAAAAAAAAAGCAGTATGTGCAAACACAACCTTTTCTAAGCTTCCAAATAGTTTCAATACCTCAGCTCCTCAAGACACTGAAATTGTAGGTGCTTAGGAGGGGGGAGCACTCTTTTAATAGAGCATCTTCTATCACAGCAATAAAGCATTGCAGCTCTAGGAGGGAGGGCCATGGAAGTGCTGCAGACGTGCCTGAGTCAATGTTTGCACAGTTCTGCTCTCTTTCAGGCCAGGCACTTCCTCTGCTTTTGAATTTAGAGATCTACAGTGAAGCCCCTGCCTGTACAGCCTCTAGCAAGCAAACTAAAATGAAGACAATGGTAGCATCGTGCTCTCCAGCAGCCTGTAAAATACTGTAGCTTGAAATTCTGCCCCAGTGTTTCAGAGGGCAAAAGTGTATTAGACACAAAGCTGTGGGTTTTATTGAAACTTCAAACTGTGCTTTGCTTTTCTGGCAAATCACGCCTGTACTTTTATAGCAAATAACCAGCCGCCTTGGTTCCATTAGCACCGTCGTCACTCCTCCTTCCCTTCTGAGACAGAGAATTTGGATATTCTGTAGTGTGCAATGAAATTCCAGTAGTTTCTATTGTTTAGCTTATCCACTGTTTTATTGCGTTGCATTAGTTCAGAAAAAGAGGTGATGGAAAACATTAGTGGGCTATTGGACTACAGTACTTTTTTCTCCTTAGCTGTAACACAAGCAGGTGTTACTGATTTGAAAGCGGTAAAGTAGAAGATTTCTTGAAATTGACATGCTGAAGTACTTGACAGCATTTCCTTTATAAAACATGGTAAAACTCTCATGTAAAGTACAATATTTTTGCTCCCGAATTAAATCTTATAAACCAAACTTGTAAGCTTTTTTTTCTGAAAAAAAATATGGATATTATTCCAGTTTTTTCCCCCTCTGCCACAGGTTTATCGAGTATGGCGAGTATAAGAACAACTACTATGGTACAAGTTTAGACTCTGTTCGATCAGTTCTAGCTAAAAACAAAGTTTGTTTGTTGGATGTGCAGCCTCATGTAAGTAACCATGTCTTCTGAACTCTTGCACTTCCCCATATTGCATGTTGGGATTTCAGGGAGAAAAATGTTTCTAAAAAGGTGGATTTTATCCCAACAGAATGATTGTTGAGTGGGCTTGCTGAGTACGTTTATCACAGCAAGGCTCTCTGAAAGGAGAGGAAGGAAACCTAAATAAATATTGGCAAGTACACAACTGGTAAATGAGTGAATTGAAAACCTGCAGTGTAATAGCAAAGATTTAATTACAGGATGCTCCTGTATTTCCATTCATCTTTCTGTTAGTTTGGGCTAAAAGTTCTCTCTAGAACACCCAGTATCACCCAGTCCAGGAACTCCCTCTCACATGTTTCACCACACTGTTCATGCCAAAGGTTTCCATGCAGGGTGGACATGAGTCAAGGAATGCACTAAATTTGATGTTCGCTGGATAATTGTTAAGAACATTCCTCTCCAAGCCATTTTTTCTTGCATTGACCTTGTCTTTCAACCCTGCTGAACAGCTCCATGGGGAATTTTTTTGCTCCTAATAACCACAGTGCTTCCAGGAGCTGGACTAGTTTGTTTAAGGCCAGCCAGAGCACTTCTCCAAGGGTGGCCAGTGCATGACTTGTGCAGTTTCTGGAGCAGTTTCAGATGCAGTGCTGTGCCCAAGGAGCAGGGCAGGGCTGCACTGGCAAAGGAATGGCCAGGGAAGCCATACGCTGTGCCAGGGGAGGAGGGGAGCTGGGTAGGGACTCCTGCTCTGTGAGAGCATTGCCTGTCCCACACAGCCCCATTTTCCAGCAAAGCACTAAATCTCTTGGGACCCAAGCTTGTGAACCATTCTGGGATCCCACTCTCCATGGGATTTTCCTGTGGATCCTGGCAGTGTGGAGAGGACAGAAAGCTTCTGGCTGTCCATACCTACCCTGAGCTGCTGGCCATCCCTACTTCACCCTGTGCTGCAATCCAAATCACAGACCTGTGTGTGTAACTCCACACACAGCATCACTCGGCTCACACAGGAAGAGTGAACAGCAGGGGGTGGGTACAAAGTACTGAAGAGAAAAATCATTGACCTTTTGTGACCAAGTTTCACAGACACCTTTTTCTTCTCCTTTTCATGGGTACAGAAAGTGTTATTCCTGCTAAAATCTGTTGACCTTCTGAACTTTTCCTCCTCTCCTGAATACCTGCTGTTCCCCTCCATCCTCCTGCTGCCAGTGGCACTGGTGTGCACAGCCCAGCCTTTCCTGGACTGATGGGGTTTACCAGCAGCATGTGGAAATCCAGAGCAATGATCACCTTTAGAGAAATGGTTTTCTTACCATTCACATGAAAATTCTCCTTATGTGAATCAGTGCCAGTCAGCAGAACAGGATGGCACTAAATGAAAAATACCTGCCTACAAGTGCTTTATGTGTTTATTTTAGTTAGGGGAGAGTTTCTTTTATTCCAGTAAATTCCACTGTGCAAAAACTAATTAATTAAAATCTTTCCTCTTCCCAGACAGTGAAACACTTACGGACATATGAGTTTAAACCATTTGTTATATTTATAAAGCCTCCATCGCTTGACCGTTTGAGAGAGACCAGAAAAAATGCCAAGATTATTTCAAGTAAGGATGATAAGGGAACTGCAAAACCCTTTACAGTAAGTACTTCAAAACACGTGGTAAGAGTTTTGTTGTAGTGGTTTACCTTGAAAATAAAGGTGGTCACTGAATCTCACTGACAGCACTTGTCAGGGCTTACGTGTAGCATCTTGGTGCTTCCCAGCGCTCACACTGCATGTTTACTGTGGTGTTTTCACTGTTTGATATGCTCATGGGTATTTACATTTTCCATATTGAAGAACCCCTACACTGCAAGTTTATTTTTATGAGAGATAATACTGTGAATTTCCTTTAAAAAATTGGCATCTGGACTTAGATGTTTCTATTCACATGTAAACATTTCCCTGTTTTATCAACTGTGTTATGGGGTCTTAATTTAGAAAAAAGTTCAAATATGAAGAACCAATTTAAAAAGTAAATGCTACTTTAATAAAAAGCCCATATTTGTGGATTAGAAAAACAGGGGTCTTTTAAATGTTGTAGGTAAATGAACACTGTAAGAAAAAAGAAGACTCTAAGCAAGTAACAAATGGTGCTTTTTGTCAGTAGTCAGAAAAAAAATCTTAATTACTCAACAGTAACCTACTTTCTTCCTTGTAATATAATGAAATATTTTATTTGAAGCTACAATAAAGCTGACCATTGCTAGACTTCTTATCTACATTTACAATGTGTATCATTTTCCCTTGTTCAGATGTTCTTTAGGATTTTTTAGGGCTTGTCTCAAACTGAGTCACAGATACAGTCAGACTGTATCTCTCTAGATTGTGCATTATAAATAGTTTGGAAATTACGTGCTAAAAGAAAATGTTGGTTTGGGGTATATAAAAAGTAAGTAGAGGAGCTCATTCAGGAGCAACCTTTGGGACATTGCTTAGTTAGGACAGGTTTAGTCTCTAAAGGTATTTAAACAAAATGCTAAGATTTGTTCCCTTCCCAAACATGAAGAGAATCCACTAAGCCAAATCGAACCAGGCACAGAACAGCTCCTACCGAGCTCTTGAAAGAAAAAAGGCTGTGCTGTAATATATTGCATGCTAATAGCAAGCTGAGACTTGAGTAATGAAACTTTAAATGTATCATCAAAGTAAACAGCTAGAAACATTTTCCACTGGTACTGCTAACAGAAAATGTGTCTGTAATTACCATGCAGTGACTAATTGTGTCACTACGAGGGGAGAGATGAAAGAGTTGCCTGTTGAGCAGTCGACTCATGAGAATACTCTCTGAGATCACTTGTAATGGTAATTTCTGTATTTTTTCTAATCAAAAGTACAGTTTCCATCTCCTGATCAGAAATAAGCGAGTCGATTGCGTTTAGTACAGGGTGAGTTACGCAATGTTGCTGTGGCCTGACTGTGCACTGATCACTATTGCACTGATCTTACAAGGAAGAAGATTTTCACGAAATGATTAAATCTGCCCACGTGATGGAGAGCCAGTACGGCCACCTTTTTGACAAGGTGATAGTCAACGATGACCTCGCCACAGCTTACAGTGAGCTTAAAACAACTTTTGACAGGTTGGAGACCGAGACCTTCTGGGTTCCTGTCAGCTGGCTACATTCGTAGTAACATTTTAAATAGGCAAAACATCTGCTGTTGTATCAGCACTTAAGGCAGGGGCATGGTCAGGCCTTGCTTGATGGCTGTTTTCTTGGTAGGAGGGCTTTTAACTCTACTGAGCAGCAGGTATACTCTTCATGCACTTGGAACTGGTCTTGTTTTCCCGTGTCTTCAATTCTCCTGCCCACAGTCTGGGGCAGAACAGTCAGATTAAACTGGAGTTTTACTATGCTCCATAAAGCGAGCTAATACTGGTGTAACAAAACTGCCAAACACCTCTTTATCATCATCTGTGTGTTTCCAAGGCAAGTTTCTCTAACAGAGAGTTTGCAGAAGATACAAATCAATACCGGAGATCAGCACTTCAGTGGGTTTAAGCATAACTGCTCCCATAAAGAGCACATCAGCACTTGGAAGTTATTGCCCCTTAAATGCTTGAGAGAACTGAAACAGGCAAAAGTGACCAACATTTTTATGAGGAAAACATCGTAGTTTTAATTACATACCAAGATAAGTGTTTTTACTTTTCTAGATGTGTTCCTTGTCTTACATGTACAGAGTGATTTTAGTATTCCTTTGCACTTACATAATCATGGAAAGAAAGATGTATTTGGTGGCTTAATTATGAAATGCTCAGCTGTGAGCGTGCATGGACTGAAACTATTTTCACGCATGCTCTGTGACACAACAAAAAATTAATGGGAATAATTATTTAAATGGGAAAAAGAGTGAGTGTGTATATAGCTTCAAAGTCTTTGGGATTAATCTGCTGTAAAACCAGTGGCAAAGTGATGAATGAATATGCTATGATGCGAACAGCAACAAAGTAAATAACTTTTTTTTCCCCTTTAAATTGATTTAAAATATTTATGTCATCCTTTAGAACAATTTTCCCAACAGAAATTATCAAACAGTGAGGGAACCTTGGCTATCTGGGAAGCAGTTGCAAGAGATTAGGTCTGTCTATTGTTGAGTATGTAGTGATACTTTTAGTAATGTAACATGTATTTTGTCTCCACTCAAAAATAAACTAATGCTGTAGACTTCACTGTAAAAAATACCCTTGTCACTGGTCAGACACAGTTGGAAACCCCATTTTAAGATTTGATGTGGGAGTGTAAACAAATATATATTAGAGGAAGTATTTTTACTATAGATAACTTGGTATTTTTCTTTATTTACTGTTGATATGCAGGAAGTGAGTACAGATGTAAAGACCAAGTAACACCCCTGTGTTGTGTTGTGAATATGTCTTGTAAGTACATAATATGTATAGGAACTTGCTGACTTCAGATCATCCCATCTGTGACATTCAAACAGGAAACCATTATTTCATGTTAATCTGTAAAGAGAATATAGCTGTCTTGTTTAAAGAAAAAAGAATTTAGTGAAACTTTATATATTTATGGAAGGGTTGAAAAGGGATGTTAAGTTTTTAAATTTCTTGTCAATGTGATCATTTATTAAAGAGGTTACTAAGTCTGTAATTTGAAACAGTCTCTGTAAATGGAGCTCAACATTCCATGTAAATATTTTATTTCAGTTCGTACGTTGATAAAGCCATCAGATTTTGCAGTTTTATTCTAAATGTGCATTTAATGTGTGGGTCATTGCATTTGGCTTGGAGTTGTATAAAACAAATGAAATGCAAGAAACAACAGCAAAATCCTTAGGAGTCTGGAAATGTTTATACAAGAGTTGCAGATGTACATGAGTCCCTGTATGGATATATGCTCTGCTTGAACAGCTATAATGTAACTTCTGTCAAATTTCACCATTTTCCTGGTGGACTTAAACTTTTTTGTAACATAAATAGGAATTTGTTGATTAAATAAATTGCATACAAATTATGTGAGTTGAGAAAACATTTTCTGTTTGTTTTGAATTATCGAAAACTGAACTATTTTTCAGGGGATATGGAAATCAGCAGGTCAGTTTGCCTTTCCCTGCGAGACATCGAGTGCCTTCACCATCTCTTGAAACCAAAGGGGCACTCGGCATCTCAGGGTCTGGCCATTTGCAACAAGAGGAGCTTTAGTAACCTTACTAAAGTACTATTAACACTGCTTCTAACCTGGGCTGTCTCAGAACATTGGGGCACTGTCACGCTCACATAAAGGACCTGCTTTTCTCTTTATGAAATAGATGCTAGAATAATCTGCAAACTCCCTGGCAGAAACAGTTCTGGCTCTCCTGCAGGCTATTTTTCCTGTCCTTTTGAAATTAATTTAATTTCCATTCCTGGTTTGGTGTGGTCTAGGAGGATCTCCTACCCAGCTTTGCTGTCTTGGGCAGCAGTGAGCAGCGTGGTGCTTTGCTGCCTTTACAGAGACACTGACCCTCTGATCCTCGGCACAGTCCTGGCAGGAGTCTCCCAGACAGATGGCTGCCTGCCCCATCGCTGAGCCAGGAGCTAATTCCTGAATAGTAACACCTGCAAAAGAAAGGGAATCTCAAAAACATAAATCCAACCCACAGAGTAAAATGTGCACAGGCTTTGAGGAGTGAGAAATGGTTTTAATTACATTACTAGATTACTCTTGAAAAATCAACATTATTGCAGTGTAACTTTCAAAAGCTAAAAATCAAAGCCCCGGCCTCCACGAGGCAGGCAGGGATGACAGTAGGTCAAGGCAGAATAAATGTCTTAGCCCAACAGTTTCAACAGGACAGGAGCCTGCTTATCGTGATGGATGCTGAGCCTGTGTGCTGAACTGCTCTGGGATACCAAGGGGAGCAGGGGGGTGGATTGTTCCTTTGACTCCAAAGAATTTGGGAACGAAGACGACTAAACATGTTTCCAATATTCCACATACTCAAGTTGTGCTGTGTGGGTTTTTAGAGAACTGTATGTTTTGACAGTCAAGTCCAGATGTTTTTATTGTGTTTTAGCTGTTTGCCGTAGTCAAAGGGTAGTATTTTTTAATATTGTACCAAACTCTATACTTGAATTTGCCATCAGGTCCTTGGTTGATGTCTTACCTGAAATCTGATCTTCCCTTCTTATGCAAAACAATAAATTATTGATATACCACTGAAGGTGTTTTTTCCTTTATTATAAATTGCACCATAACATACACTCACAGAATGGTTTGGGTTGGAAGGGACCTTAAAGATCATGTAGTTCTAAACCCCCTGCCATGGGCAGGGACACTTTCACTAGACCAGGTTACTCAGAGCCCCATCCAACCTGGCCCTGAACACTTCCAAGGATGGGGCATTCTCAGCATCTCTGGACAGGCTGCTCCACTGTCTCACCATCCTCACAGTAAAGAATTTATTCCTAATACTCAATCTAAACCCACTCTCCTTCACCTTAAAGCCATTACCCCTTGCCCTGTCACTATCTTCGCTTGTAAAAAGTCCCTCTCCAGCTCTCTTGTAGCTCCCTCTAATACTGGAAGGTGCTATAAGGTCTCCTTGAAGCCTTCTCTTCTCCAGGATGAACAGAATTACTTCACCTAAGTAGTAAATTATTTCATCAGTGTCTCTATTAACTGCAGTGCTCCAATTATCTTAAATGGAAAAATAAAGCACCCTAGAACAAGGACAACAGTTCTTAATATTTTACTTTTGTTGCCAAGCACTCCTTCAAAATAGATGTTTACCCTTTCCTGTAGCCCACCCCAAAATAAACCATTTTCTTTCTGAGAGGAAAAGCTTATGTCAGTGCACCAAACTGAAATACCAGCTCGTCTGGGCTTGCAAAGTGTTGGAGTGCTGTCCAGGTTGTTGACTCGGAGTGTTTCATCGGACACACGTGCTTCCAGGCCACTCACAAGTCCCACAGGAGGGTGTGCTCATTCGTAGGACTCAAAGTAATGCTTAAACTGAGTTACTTTTTGCATGGTGTTATGTCTTTTCCAGGAAAAAAAAAAAGCTAACACGTACTAGGATTAGATTGAAGACTTTCAAGCCCCTTCTGTTTTGTTTCAGTGCTGTATTCTGTGTTTCCCACATGTACTTCAGTTCAGATTTCTACTGTGCATGGAGAATTTTTTCCTCAGTAAAGTTCATATTTAGCTTTTCTGCAATTGTTTCAAAGGAGGAATAGTTTCTTCAGAGATTTGAAGTTATAATCTGAGTCTATTTTTGCTACTCTTCTATCTACAGTCATTTCCCCACAGGATTAAGAGTTTTCTGTGTGTCAGTTCTTAAAATCATTTGTACTTGCAATTTGCCCAAGATCCTTTTGCTCTCAGAGTCATTAAGTATTTATCATATATTACCATGATTAATGTATGATACGAAGCATTCAACAGAAGAATGTCTGAATACAAAATTAAAGGAAGACACTGGGTGCATTTGTTGTTTAAGGATTCTGGTGCTAGATAACAGTTAAAAGTTTCACTAGAAACACACACAAAAACATTTGGAAACAGTTAAAGTCTGGTCTTAAATTTTGCCTTATGTTAAATGACAGTACAAATGAGCAAATTCGGAGTTCTAGACAGCTGGAGACTTTCCCCTCTTGGTATCTGCGTCTGAAATACAAGTTGGATATTTGGAAGACTGTATGGAATGATTTTACATCTCTATAATAAAATACCACAGTATTTTGTGTAGTTGACATGCAGCATTTGAACAAAGACGGTAAATCCATGTGATTATTGAGACTTTGTTTTGCTTCTGTGTCAGTTGTGCACATATGTCTGTTTGAACAAATTCTAAGCACTCAGTGGCACAAAGCTGCCAGACACCCATTTCAGTGTATGAATGGAGAAGAATGTCGCCAGGATTTCCAAAAGGGCTCAAATGGCACGAGCAGTATCTGAAAACCTGTTGATAAGAAAAAAATAAAGAAAATTAGGTCACCATTTATTTTGTAATTAGGTCTGTTTCTTTTCAGTAGCTGTATTAATATTCACAACTTGAACGCTAAAAAAACCCAGAAGGCATCCTATAATTTTGAAGTGAAATTTAGATTTGTGTTTTAACAAAGATGTTAGCCGCTTTCTACAGGATTATACACAGGCCTGTGAAAACTTAGTTTTAAGGGCTTTGGTACATTTTAAAAGCAGAGGGTCTGTGGGTAGGGCCGAGGTGACCCGAGAATGTCACAAATGTGAGTGTCGCCCTGAAAATGCATCTTCAGTTTGTAAGTCACTGAACAGGAGATCAGAGACCTGGATGCAAATGTGCTGCAGTTTCTGTTCCCTCCTTGGTAAATATAAATAAGCAGCAGCAAATCTTCATTTGTAAACAAAGCTAAACTTGTGGGAATTACAGAGAAGGAGTGCTCCAGACCCTGCTGTTGCTTTAGTTTCTTCTAACTTGGTTAACTCCTGCAACAAGAGTACAGCAATCGCAGCTTTAACACAAAATTTGTGTTTAATCATTGGCAATTTTGTTCTTTGTTTTCCTCTTGGCCTTTGTACAGCCTCAGTTTACAAGGAGGGGAAAAGGGATAATTAACTCATCTTCAAAAACAGATACCAAAAATTTGATACAAGGACATTTTTGTCTCCTTCCCAGTGGACACTGGGGTGGTGTGTGTCTGAAACGGGTGAAGAGCTGGTGTTTGTACCAGATGGAGAAGCACATGAACAGCGTTTTGTCCCATGAAATCAGAACTGCTCTGAGAGGTCCCTGTGGCCTGTTTGATGCATGAGAGCAGCATGTGGCGAAGAAGAACAGGAGCAATTGTAAATTTTATGCAGGCACTGTTGGCTTCAGGGGTTCTTATTTAAGGCAATGGCACTGGGGGCACTTCTGATTGTTTTCTCTATGACCTCGACATTCCCTGGCGTGTCCCCTCCCTTGCCTAGACTTGCATTACTGACTTATTTTTAAGCAACTGTGGTTCTCTGAAATTGGTCTGGGCCTCAGGTGGTGGAGTAGTCATGTTTCATGATCAAGACACACAGTGATGATGGGACAACTGCCCAGATGTAAGCAGGAGTTGAGACCACCCCATGGAGCTTTGCATCCCCTGTATGGGTTATGCCTCCCCACTACACCTACTTGGGTGCAACTTCTGGAGCCCCACTCCCGAATACAGACTGACTTGTGTTAGGCACCATATGAACATGGAACAAAGACACAGTCCCGGGTTCAGAGAAGTCAGAGACACGGCTGAGCAGAGCAGCGAGAGGGTGCAAAGGGGTGCACTGAGCACAGCTCTTCTCACCAGCTGGCACCAGAGGCAGGGCTGGCATAACGGGGCAGTCGGATCCAGGATTCAGCACCTCACAGGAGGATCAGGTGGTTAGAGCTTCCTGGCAGGGCCTCAGCCCACGCCTGGCCCTCGCAGCCGTGCGGCCAGCTTGGCTGCAGGAGGGAATTAGCTGTGTGTATGTGAGCTGTGCTCTGCCTCTTCCCTGCAGAGCCAGAACGGCAGGGCTCGTCCCGTTCCCCTGCCTGGTGCCAAGGGAGCCAGTATGCTCCAAGTCCCATTTGCAGTCCTGGCTACTACTGACTGTAGGGCACAAAAGGAGTTGTCTTGTTTGGTTGGAGGTTTTGTTGTTGTTGTTGTTGAAAACTGGCCTGAAAGCTTTGTTATTATTGGTTCTATCTGGATAGTATGAAAGAGCAGCCTCACTTATTGGCCCTGCTGGGATATTATTCCAGATGTTTTTCTTTACACAGCTGTTAAGCAGGAAGCAGAACCAAAACCAAAGATTGATTTGAACCATTGTTTTGTCAAAAGCCAAAGCTGAACCTGAATTATTGTCTTCTTTGGACTTCATTGAATTCAGATTATTGGCCACAGCTGGATCCAACCCCAGCTCAAACCACACTGAAAAAAGCACAGAGCCTGACCACACTTTTGAATAGGTGAGACTTTGAAGGCCAAGAGCCCGCATCTTGTCTTATGTGCAGCTGATGTCACCATCATGCCAACAGCAGCTTTTACCAAGCCTGTGTGCTCATGTATATATTGTTATGTATTTATCAAGTGCTTTAGTGTACACCAATTTCTTTTAATGAAAGAAGCAGGCTTACATTGCTTAATTGGAAGATTAAGGGCAGACTAAAGAAAGAAGTCCACTGACAGAATCCCAAAGTTTTAGCAGGACTGACACGTCTCAGGAAGTTCAGAATTTTGCATTTCAAATATACTGGTTTGTCCCTATTTTCTGAAAGTCAAATGAGCTTGATTGAATGCAGACTACAAACTTGTTCCCTACAAACCCAGTTAAACATGAAATCTTGTGGGATTAGCTTAATTGTTCTTTAAATGAAAAGGCTACAATTTTATGCTTGCCAGATAAAGAAATGTGAACCTGTCCAGAGACACAGGAATTTGTCTGTGTAGGAGTATCACTGGGCCAACTGTCTTGCCTTTTATGTGATATTGTGGTGTAAAACATCACTCCACTGGTTTCGTTTTACAGAAAATAGTCTCTGTGGTGGTACCCTGTGGGAACTGAAGTATCAGGTTCTGTTTTCCCTTCACAAATCCAGCTACATTCGTACCCTGATTCTGACACTGCACTCCCCGTGACTGTCAGACAGCCACATGGGCTCGGGGGATGCTGCGGCGCGGCAGGGGAGCTGCAGGGAAGCTCTTCCAAGCAAAGCAGGAGGTGCCACTCTTTGCCACGGTAGAGGCTGCCATAGGTAACACCACAGTGTTTGAAATGAGGGATTATATGGTAACTTGGTAAATGAGGAAAATATTTTATTATTCCATTTTTAGTTTTCAGAGGATTTTGTGACACTTCTCATTATCAGACGCTATTACTCTGACTGCAAACTCTTCTATTTTTCTTTTGGCTTCCCTACTGCCTGCCTGAAAGCAAGGGTTACTGTAATTAAAGACTTTATTTGTTACATAAATGTAACCATAAAACATGTGGAGTTCCTATCTTCCAAAGCTACCAGACCAAGCAAATAAAGACAAAATTTCTGCAAGTGTTCTCAAGTGACCCATTCTGTTTAACCTCGTTTCCTTTCTTCCTAACCAATCTTCTCAAAAAAACCTCTCCATTCAGGGGCCAATAGTTTAACAAGGGCAACGTGGAGCAGAAAGGAGAGGCTGGCCAGGAACCGCTGGAAGGGAGAAGCTGGGGCACTGCTGGGCTCTGAACATCAGCAAGGCTGCAAGTCTGGCACAAAACAGCAACCTATGGGTGAAAACAGCATGGGAAGATGATGTGAGCAGCAAGGTGGCATTTACTCCTTCTTAACTATAAGAAGGGGCAGTCACCACCGCTGTGCCCTTCACTTACAGACATTTAGCAAACGTTACTCCATCCAGGTAACACTCCAACGTGCAGTCCTGGGCTACTGCATGGCAGACTCTTCACGTGGTTTCCCTTTGCAGTGTCACAGTCTGAACACAGCTCTTGACTTCGTGTTCTCCAGAAGCCATCTTCTGAAATGGTATTAGAACCTGCCTATCCTTACAGCCTGTTTGAATCCAACAAGTCCCAAGAGGGGTGTGGTTGAAGTGTCTGTGTATCACTGGTTAGTGGTTGCAGTTTTAATCCTGAGCCTCCTTCATGTACTTGTACCAGAGGGATGGTGGTGGCTCTGTTAACTCTGCTGCCACCAGCAAAACGTGACTCATCTATAAGCTGGTGTTTGTTACTGTCCTTGCTATTGCATTTAAGCAGCCCCCGTGAGATGCTCATGCTCAGATTTTCTGCAGGAACTCCTGGGTCGCTCCCAACTACACTAACTTACCTGTCACAAAACCTAAGTGGAAAGCACAAGAGGCCAGATTGTCTCCAAATATATGAGAGCTCTGCAGGGAGGCAGCGCTACTGCTCTGCTCCCCTCGCAGCTCCGCTTACAGCAGTGGTTACTTGGCTTGGGCTCCCTTATGGATCCTCATGGTTCCAGAGCTCAGGATTGATGATTCTTCCTTCTCTTTCAGCATCTTGTGAATAACTTAGAATTTTTTCATGCTAATGCAACTCCCTCTCTTCCTGGTAAATTGCCTCATTTTGTGCTATTGGAAAGTGCTTAGTCTGGATTGCTTCACTGTGAGCACCTAATGGCTGTGCTGCTTTCTGTATCACGCGTATGGGACAAGGGTGAAATATCAGCAGAGAGCTGACACCACTTCAACCCCTAAATGAGTGATAGTAGGAACTCCTCCTCTAGTTAGCCTCAAATGACTTTCATCTGCACCACTTAAGCACCTGGGATTGTTCCTGCAGTTTAAGTGTGGCACAGATGAGATGGCAGTGGATAAACGTGCAGTACCAGTGACGTTAGAAAAGTTTCATTTTTATTTTAACAGTATCAGAGTTTTACATCTTGTCTTTCTGTGCCTGGGAAATCAGGAATGTCTTTGCTCTGAAGACCTTGTAATCTAATGCCAGGTCTTGCTGACTTTTACTGTTGAACTTTAGTGCCTCATTTCATGTGTGGTCCCTTTGACTTCTGTAACACTCCTCACAATGGGCTTGGCAGCTCTTACCCTGGAACCAAGCTGATGGCTTCTCTGGGCTCAGGGTCTGGCGTGGAGATAAGATGCAATCAGGAAAGATGATAAATATTTCGGCAAGTAATCAAACGTGTGAGAGCCGTCTGGTTATTATCTTTGGATTAATATCTGAGATGAGTATCTGGGAGCGAATTTCAATGCAAAAGCATCAAAGCCCTGTCAAACACATGGCAGTAAATATGTGTGGCTGATAAATCTATTGACTCTTTGTCTGAATTATTTAATGGAAATTGTGGGACTGTGTTTGATGGCCCTGCCCTTTGCTGCTTAGCTGTCCTGCCAGGGTTTCTTCTCTTTTACACCTACAATGTGTTCCTGATAAATCTTCTCACACACATTTAAGTAATTTCCCAAGTGCTCTCAAAATGGAGGCAGCAATTCATTGCTGTCATTTTAGGCAATTACTACTGAAATCCACAAAACAGTGTTTCAGAGTAATTAACCTTCATTAACCTTAAGCCTTAAAAGATTTTCTAGTGTTGCTCAGCAGCCTGTAAGCTGCCAGTCACACATTTGTAAACTCGGAGCTGCCACACAGTTCTCAAACCCTGTGAGCGAGCTCTGTCTGCTTTACTGATCTCAGCTTAAGCAAAGGCACAGCACTATATATTTCAACTTGTAAATGGCGTATCTTGGGTTTTTTGTTATTATATTTCTGTGTAATACTTTCCAAACTCTACTTTATTGTATTCCGCATTTAAAAAGCCACCTGGATATTCCTTTTCTATTCTTTTTTTTTTTCTTTTCTGAGACTATCTCTAAGCCTTCTTGCATGTTTTTGTAATGTCTAAGACAGACTCAGACAGAGGCTTCAGAAGACTTGTGCAGCTGGTAGCTTTTTGATGATTTCATGTCACAATTCTTTTGGAATAAATGTGGGTACTAATGAGAACAATGAGTAAAATGTCAGTTGTACTAAATATAAGTGATCTGTTCTAGAAAAACATTAACACTTTTGTCAGTTCAATTACACCTGTGCATCATTCTACTTTAGCAGAGTATAAAAAGTAGAGTCTAACGGATGTATGGTAAGGACATAAATGTTGTGAACTAAGGAAATATCATAAATCCTTTATACTAGAACTTTTGGTGAATGTTTTAGAGACTAGAGACAAAAATGTGTCCAGGTGTCCTTTGAACCCTGCAAGGTGATTAAAGTGAACAGTAGAAAGCTGAAGTGACAGTACTGAAATACATGGAGATACACAAGAGGAACAGCCAATTCATGGGAACAGCGAGACTGCCATGCATGGGAAATAGGGCAGAAGAACATTACAACTTACTCCAAGTGGGAAAACCGGTTGTGGAGAATCTGTAAATATCTTTTTACATAGAAAGTAAAATCTTGTTTATTTATCTGAAGTAAAACATTCAATGCTCTGCTGGAAGATAAATGAGAGCCATGATGAGTTGAAAGAGTATAGCCAGTTACAATCAGCATCCAGGGTCTTTGTGAAGCAGTGAAATACTGAGTGCTAGAAGGGGATGATCCCTTTTATGCATTTTTAAATTAATACGAAATGCTACTCTCCCACTTTTGTTGTACAGCCTGGGTTTTAGAATGTCAAGAAAGTATTTGACATTTAGAAGAGACTGAAAGCACTAATACAAATCATTTTTTTATCCATTTTAACCACCACAGTGAGTGAACTGTTGGCTCTGTGCAATTAGTGCCTGTGCTTCTTAACAATAGAACCACAGATTTTTCACGAATTCTATTAATAGTGCAAGGTGGAAGCTCTGTTCTCCAAGTCTGTTATTTTGCTTCTAGAAAAACATTTAATTTCTTACAAACCCAATACAAATAGGCCAGCTGTCAAGTATCCCAAAGAACAGAATATGCTCAGAATAGTGAGATTCAAACTGACATATTTTTGGCAAAAAAGTAAAGTTATACAGGCTGTGTTTGTCTAAAAGTTTAAAAATAGGAGCCTTTGTCACATGTAGCAGGAGAGGCCAGGTTGAGTCATGATTGATGTCACTTGAAAGAATACTTTAAGCTCAGAAAATGACATCAGAATCATCAGAATTTAGTGAGATTTAGCACAGTTCCTGAAGCCGGGGTGATGGGGATTCTGGAAGATACTTTGTGGATAATACACAGCATGCTGCCAGCATCATCTGAAGAAAAGCCAGGAGTTACGGTACTTTCAGATTGCATTTCTAAATTATGGGTATAATTTGTTTTAATAACATTAATTTTTAGTTAAATGCATGTTTCAAACTGGTTTTAGTTTTTTCTGTTTGGTGGAACTCTCCATTTCAGGCTGGAAGAAGAGTCTGTCACTGCCTGACCTCTCCCCTTACTCACTTACATGACAAGTTTCCAAGAGCAGTCAGGAGCACTTTCCTTATTACCACGAGTCTGCAAATACAGCAGGATCTCTTTCCATTTACTCTTCTCCAGTTTTAGTGCTCAATTCCTGCTGACTTTACTACCGAGCGTTTATAAGTCAGACAGTAACAGTACATATGTATGTTAGAAGTATTTCTTTTAGCTCCCAGGCTAAAACTAAACTTTGTCTGTCTGTCTGCTACTGCTAGTGCTAAAATGGAAGTAACAAAACATAAAAACTGCTTGGATTTCGCTTTATTAAAGATAACCAATAAATCGTGCAGAGTCCAGGTCACGGAGAGGCTGTGCAGAGCTTTTGCTGTGTGGAGTAGTGAACCTCTTTGGAATAGTTTCTTACATTTCTCCTTTGATTTTCCACACATAGCAAGTCTTCACTCCTTAAAGTAACTTTAGTGTGAAAATGAGTATATTTAATCTAAGTACATGATGCTACTTTTGATCCAGATAGATCTTTCAAATAGCTTTTAAATAACTTTTATGTGTAAAGAGATAAACTGCAAATCATATTTCTAAGAAGTAGATTTGTACTTGCAATTAGCAGCAGCACGTTTTGTTCCTAAAAATGATAGATATTAGTGAAAAAGTGAGTTGTACAGTTGCTTGGCTGCATGCCTTTTACTATATGCATAATCAGTTTTCATAACTAAAATGAGTTCATTCCAGGAAAATAAAAAGTTCACCAGGCAAGCAGCTCAGGGGGTAACGTGTGTGTGTTAGCTGAGAGCTGCTGTTATCTGCCATTTAGATTTGCACGTTGTGCTCGTTCCTGTTCTGTTTGAAGAGCCAAGTGGTGGATGAATTATTCTTGGTATTCCTGACTTTTACTTCAAGCCAATAAACACCTGTGTGTGACTGGTCTGCCAGAGCCATTCCATGAAACATCTGGGCATGCTCCAGCCCTGGGGCTACTGGCGTTCAGAACATTTTCCCCTGATCCTGCCGCTCGCTGCTGCTGCAATCGGGCCTGATTAAGCGCAGGAATTGGATCAGGAATCCCATCGCTCCCATGCACCCAACTCTCTTGGTGGGAGAAGAGGCAGACAAAAGGACAAGGACTCTGGTGGATTATGTGAGTGATGAGGCACAGGGAACTGCATGTAATGCCTTTGAGCAGAGAGTTTTCCGTGGCTCCTCTGTGTCATTTAGTGCACAGAAAGGACCTGTGCTGGAGGATGAATCACCGCGTACTAAAAGCTCTGTGCAATCTGTACTTTCTTTGTTGCAGCCATTGTAAGGACACAGTGAACGAAGCAGACAATGCAGAGAGGGAACATGTTTTCACGATTAAGGCATGAGTGCAGCCCTGGGGAACTGAATCGTATTCCTGCCTTTGCCACAGATTTCCTGTGTGCTACGAGTCACTTTGCACATGTGGTTGTTAACTGTGGTGCTTGGTATGGAGGAGTGTAATTTGTAGAAGTGCTGAGCACTTGCCACTGCAAACTGTAGGGAGTGGGAGCTGTGCTGTGATGAACACTGAGAAACCAAGCACCCTGCATCCCAATGAGGCAGGCGAGCACAGCGGAGGCAGAGATTGCAAAGATAAATCTTCATGACTTCAATTTATACGGCTGAAGAACAGCCTGAAGTGGCTTGTCCTTCTTAATCTTGTCCTTTCTTGTACCTAAAATAAGAACAGCAAATTTCTAGCTAAATACAAATGCAATATTTGTGAACAATTGCTGAGTTTAAGATAGGTTTGCTAAACTGAGAAGTAGTAAAGTTACTGTTTTGCACTTGTCTCTCCTTCATCTGTCTTGCTACTGTATCTTTCTTAATGGACATACTATTTATTGTATCACTGAGCAGTCACCGAAAAACTCTCTATTACATCAGTATTGTGAGTACATGTATGTTTTTATTGACTATATGCAAAGGTAGGGATTCAATAGCCTCTGTCTTAAGGTGGAAAACAAGCTTAACAGCACAACAAAAAGATAACACTTTAAAAATACTATACCGTTCTCACATAACTCACTTTATGAGAAGATACTTATTGAAGAGCTCCTCTTCTGCGGAGAAACAAAAGAAAACATGACTTTGTGTAATGTGTATCTTAAAAACCACCAAATTACATGAAAAAATGTACAGCAATTTGTATGTAAGCTATCTTTATACAAAGATGCACAAAGTAAAAAATAAATCTCTTTCATGCAAGAAAAGGAAAATGAGAACAGGAAAGCAGATCACAGATTTCTATACTAGTTTTGTCAGCTTAAATGCTGTCAGTCCTCAATGCTGTCATCCAGTGCCAAGGAGAATTGCTATTTGATTTAGAAAAGCACTATTTATTTTGCCTGTTTACCATATCTTATTAAAAAACTCTTCTATTCCCCCATTAGTTAATCACAGCCTTTAAAACATTACATTTGGAAGTGTCTGTTGTATGTAACTACAAGAGGTTCAGTCCGTTCCACCAGAGGTGTTAGTTACACAGGTGACCAGCAAAGTACAGGAATGTTTCTAACTTCAGTAATCACAAACACATACACCAAAACCCAATTCTTTTCTAAATTTTGTTTATTTGAGATTAACCTATATTTTTTGTTGGAACACAAAGCCATACACTCAGGATGCACACAAAGCACCAAAAGTGGAATCCGGGCAATCCAAATCCACAAAAGTGATTCAGAAAACCTCTGCTTTACTGACTGTAAAATCTGGATTCACTTGGCTTTGTTGTTTTGGTCCTGTCAGTCTGCTAAATGCCAAAGCTGAGGTTTCTGTGAGTACATTGAACTCTCAGCTTCCAGCTACAGCTTCTTTTAACCGCACAAATAGGCAAGTCTGGAGTCAGTTCTCTGAGGGGATCACTTTAATCCAGGTGCCCTGAGCACACCTACCACTTACTGACATCACTGGCTGCTTCCAGGATGGATCTCACTCTTATCCTGGGCTCGTGGGTACTTGGCAATTACCCATGAATTTGTGGAGTTGTCTAGTGGAGTGGTGAGTTACAGAGGACTCGGGTTCCTCGATGCTTCAGAGTCCCTGCCTTACTGTTCAAAGCTTCAGCCTGTTCTGTAGAAGGAAATCCCACTGGACAAGGACTGTGGCTCCATGAGGTGCCCTGGGAGAGTGTCTCAGAGCCCTGCACCCACACTGGCACCCCCAGGCTCCCAAGAGGAGTGGAGGGGTTCAGAAACCCCCCTACACACATCACTCCTGTTGGGTGGACTGAAATGCTGAGCACAGCGTGTCTGTATGCTCAGTGCAGCAAGCTCACAGGATCACAGGGCTGTAAAATGTTTTGAGATTCATTTGAATATGGTCTGCTCTCAGTCTCAAATGCAGCACATGTAATTATCAACACAAGCAGAGACAAAACAAATCCCCAGATCATCCTTTACTGTTATTGATATGGCAGACAGCACCAAGTATTTCTAATTACTGTATTCTACTTCTACATGGAAAAAAATAAAGGTGAATTTAATTGTAAAGTCTCAATACAGTGAGATTGCAAACAATTCCTCCTCCCCCCCACCACCCCAAAGATTATATTCAACCCTTCCCCATGTGGAGTATTTAATTCCAGTCTTGCTTACTTTAAACTGAACGGAATTTTTGTACCAAATTAGGACAACTAAGTCCTTCCACGCAGAAAACTACTGAGCTCACTGGATACTTTTCTGTCGTGGTGCCAAACCATACAGTAATCATACTGAGGATATGGATGGAAGAAATGCTGCTCTCCACAGTAATTCCATATAGGAATCACTATTGATTACAGCGAGGCTACTTTATGGGTAGTGGTAAATTATGAGGTTTCTCTTGTAAGTGAGAACATTGATTTACATGAGTAATGCAAAGGCTCACACGTAAACTGAACTCAAACTTTAACTGTCAGCTGTAACACATCTATTTATACCACAGATCTGTGCTTAGCTACTTATATTTAATTATAATCAGTTGTGGTGCTTTTCTGTGTTTACTCAGAGAATCACATTACTGAGGTCAAATGCAATGACAGTTATACTGTAGTTATTTGAAAACATGCTTAGTTGTACATTCTGCCTGTATCTGAGGACGGAATTTCTGCAGAAGAAAGGATGGGCATGATTCATCAATCCTTCCCTACATGAATACAATTTCACACACATTAATTTCAGTCAGGGCATGTCCGTGCTGCACAACACTGTGCTGCAGAGAGACAGCCAGAGCAGCTCCAAAGGAGCCAGCTTGGGTAACTGGAAGCAGTTTAACCACACTGCTTAATGCTGCACACTGTCTAATTTACCCTGGTTTTTAGCAAGGTAAATTGGCTTTGGCAAAGCACTGAACGAACAGGCTACCCTGCTCCCAGCCCAACAGCCACCTTTGGCACCCAGTTCTGCATCATGCTTACTGTGCAGGATAGCACAGACAGCAGTAGATGCAAATGACTGTTTGCATAAAAATGTGCAGCATCAGATCCTCAAATTTTATTCTGCACTTACTCATTTTAATAGCACAAAACATTTTTAATTCTTGAATGTCACTGCTTGAAATTTAGTGGTATTACTGAACCGAGATATCAAAGACTACAATACCATTATAAATGAATCACTTAAACAAATCACTTTGGGCTTACCATACTCAAATATGCTTATATTTACTTGACAGCAGTAGCAAACTGCTAATTGGTAGTAGATTTTTTCAGACACTTAAGCCTGATTGCTTCTGACCCCTGGCATCCTCATTTCCAGCATGAAAGGCTTTGCCAAAATTTGAACAAATCACACACTTTTCACAATGAAATCTTAGAAGAAAAATGTCACTAATATAATTTAACTATGTTTTAGAATGTCACAGGTCCTAGATTTTTTTTTTTAAATACTCTGGGAAAAATTTAGTTTAACTGCCTGCTGTCTGACAGTATTGTTGATAGACCAAATTTTTCCTCTGATGAAGCTGATGACAGAAATCCATCAATGACAATGGGAGCAGATATTTAAGTCTTGCCATGTACAGTTTTCCACTAGGGACAGAATCCCCTTTCATGTCTGAGAAACTGTTTCAAACTACCCAGTAAAAGAGTCTTTTGGCATCAAAATCACAAACCTTTTCAATACCAAAACAATAGATGCTAACCTGATATTCCAGGAAACAATAACATTCAAACTATTCAGTTTTATTCTTCCCAAATCTAAACAGAGCACATATGCATGCATTTTGAAAAAGTGGCCTCCTTCAGCCCCAAATTCTACAATCAGAGTTGAAGGCTTGCTGAAAATCAACAGCTATAGTAATAAGCTGAAATATTAATTTATGCATATATTAGATGGGAAAAGAGTAGAGACTTTTTAAAAATAGATAGTTTTAATCTCTGTCTCTGCTTGAGTGAAAAAATAAAGATGTAAGAGCTATATGCAATTCCTTCTACAACAAAATAACTAACTAGCTAACTGTGGCAGAACTTCAGATCTTCTAGAACAACCCTGGTGATTCTAAATTCAAATTAAAGTGCTTGAATGTATACAGTTTTTACCAGAGAAAAAAGCAGAAAAAAACAGAGGAAAAATGTACCCATATGGAGGACTCTAATATCCATGGCACAGATCTTGAGAACAATACCAGAGAATTGGCTGAATTAACTGTATCAGAATGTACACTATGCAAGAAGACATGTATATGCAACACGCATTTCTGCTTCTCTCAATAAAAATAATTTTGATAAAAAGGCAACTTTCCTCCCCAGATTGAAGTTCTACCGTAAAAGGATTTGGAATGGAGCTACAATCCCCATTCTCATTCACACAGGACTTATTTTTCATCCAACTTGAGTGAAGATGTCAGATTCATCAAACATATTCTATGGACTTAGAGTCAGTTTTTTATTTTACTTTGCTTAATAGCTCACACAGTACAATCACTATGAAGCAGAAATTTAGATAAATACATTATTTTTCTACCAGACACTGGATTAATGCTCAGCCTTGCAACATCCAACTGTTGCTCCATATTAATTTTACAGCCAATTGCTGCTCAAGCCCTGTAGTGATTTGGCTTTATTCTGATCTCCATTCCTCTCACAATTTCACATTTTCCCATATAATATTACCATACCACCATAAATGATAGAAGCAGTCTCTTCAAAACCAGTGATTGCTCCAAGGTGCTTGAATTTCTGCCTTGAAATGACCTACAAAGAAGAGAAAATGCCCTGATGTCAGCCTTGGCTTTCTTTCTGGTTATATAACAGGGGAAAAACGATACAGGGTTTTTTGATTTTTTTTATTTTTATGCTAGTTTTGTAAAAATTATGCAGGGAATTATCCAGAATTACTAGTGGTGATTACCTAAGGAGTGAAATAGGGCTATCACAGTAATACCTGAGAGCTGAATACCTAAAAAGTGTTTCAACCTTCTCTCTATGTAGCCTCTTTTGCGTGTCTGTATCAGCACCTTGTGCGGGAATCCGGTCCTTTATGAAACAGTCAAACCCTCTCTCCCAGTTAATGTCACCACATTACAGTCCAAAATACTTTCCACCAATACCTCTCATTTTTCCTCTAGGAAAAGAAATCCATAACTGGAGACTACTTATGACATTCTATTTCTAATTTTAAAACAATCTCCTTTTCACACTCCCACCACAAAACAAACAGCCCAATCCTTTCTCCCTTTTTCCTCTTGAAAAAGGAGGCAATTTTTAGAAACTACTAAGAAAGCAAAAGGCATTTGGGCACGTCAGTATCATTCACTTGCAAAGGGTTTATGTTTGAAAGCCAAAAACACTGCCTTCAATGCAGTACAAGACACACTGTCTGCAGTATTGCTTTCAACATCGAGTTATTTCAAATGTCCAGCAGCGCAGGCTAAACATGTAACTAAGAAGTGTAGCTGGTAATTTTTCTGCCTACATTTTAAAATAATTCTACGGTTTTTTGTTTTACTGGCTAGAAAGTCAAATTATTTTTTAAATTGCAAAGGTGCAAAGTGCTTCTGGATACATCTAACTTAGAGTACCGTGTTCTAATTTGCAGGGTTACCACTTTGTCCATTCCACTCGGCATCCACTATTTTGAATAAATATTGTTGGTTTTATTTTGTTTTGTTTTGTTTTAATTGAATCTCTACTACTTCAGAGAAAAACATCACTGCTAAAGTTCCATTCATTTTTATAGTATAAATTAGAATGCCTGATTTACACTGAAGCCTTAAAAGGCTTTTACATCTTTCGGATTTCTGTACAGTAACAGTACTAATTTTGTAGTTACAATCCACTCATAAAACCAATTCAATTAACAAAAGAGCAAGTTTTAAAAGATATTACATAGTTTCCATTTTATGCAGGGAAGAATCAATTGGAAAAATAAAGAGAATTAGCCATCAATGCTTTGGGTGTATAAGGAGCTGTATTGGTATATGAAGAAACTAAGGTAACTCATGGGGTCAATACTTCGATGACTTCTCCTGTAAAAGTCAGGATTTTAAAACAATTCAAAATTTATTCATATACTTAGATAACTCTGCTTCAGAATACCTTTCTCTTTCAGCGTTATGGACACATATTTTTACTGCAGAAATTTCAAGACAAAATATTATATGAAGAGGGAATTGAGGCAGAAGATGCAAAAAAAGATAATGTAAAAACTAAAAAGAAAATCTTTTAATGTAATTATCCCCTACTGAAGTATTACAAACCCAGGAAAACCAGCCTAAGTTTCACTGGAAAGGTATCCCACCATCTTAAGGCCCCTGATAACCTGCCTTGTATCTTGTTCTGATGCCACAAAGAAAACAACTGAATGAATTTACTGTCTTTCAAAATCCCAGTCTTCTAAACTAGTACTCCAAATATTATTATGACATAGTTACAGTCATCTGGTTATTACACCAGATGATTATTTCTTTCAAATTCTACTCAACAATATTTGAAAGTCCTGGGCAGTAGTAAACAGAAATGAACAAATGGTAATAAATTACTGTCCACAAATAAAGGGAAGCACAGTATAGGAACACAAATCACATTCTGAAATACTATGTTCTTCACTGATAGAAACTTATTAAATCACATTCAAGATTGGACTGTAGAACATGAATCCAATCTGGAAGCCATTTCTAAAAAAGGGCAGCAGAATCTCTGTTATTGTCATTGTTCAGAAAATAACTGCAGATATTGTTAATCTATGTACTTATTAACCAAAATACTGTCCTGCTTTATTTTCCTTTAAGGTTTTTGAAGCAGCTGCCTCTTTGCCAGACACCCATGCACACCTTTGCATATCTCTTTGCCCCTTGCACTGATTCCCCTTTGAAGGACGGTCTTTTCTGTTGTTTAATTTCTAGGGCCAAGACAGTGTATTGCACAATGCCCAATCCTTAAAAATCCTCACTGCAGATAAGCAGGCATTTTTTGAAGCACATAATTACTCAGAAAACAAGAGGTAAGTAGGAGATCAAAGCACAGAAGTCAAATGAAAAAGAGAAGAAAGAAAAGGCATCAACAGATCCATCACATCTTCTCCCTCTTTTTACATTCTCATGTATGTCGCCTTTTGAGATGAACCCCTGCCTTGGCACAAAGCGCAACTACCCAACTAAAAACAAAAACCAACAAAACCCAACAGCAAATGACAACGGATTACAAAAATGTAAGGTGCACAAAAATGTTTGTTAACAACTCGAGGCATCTAAATGTTGCCTTCCTACTGATGCAAAATGAAACAAAAGTAGCACTAGTGGATTTTTTTATTTCTCTTGCTAAGCTCTTTCCACCAGAACAGTAAGACTTTAGTTTGTTTGGTGAAGGACAAAAAGATGTAAATTTTGTGACAAATGCAAGGTAATGAGCAAAAAATTGACAAACACTATATGGTTTTCTCCTGATTTTCAGCTTGTCTGGCAAACTGACCATGAAACTGATTAGCTAAACCGCTATTTAACAGAGGGAGTAGCTGGTTTATTTACCTTTTTTATTTTATGTAAGCCTCTACAATTTTTTTTACAACTGGCATTACTGTTCTGCTTTAGCAGTAATAATTTATGCCCTATTCTATAATAACATGAGGAAAAATATACATGAAAAATTGCTTACACATTTTGGCTGCAACTTTGAGATTGTAAAAAAAAATTTCCAATTGCCTTACTCTCCATGCTAACAATTTCTTCATATTCCCCATTTCTTTGTGCCAGTAACAAATGATCTCATCTTTGACTGTGCTCAGGCAAACATCTCACCTACTGTTTTTATGAAATGTCTTTTACACTAAAAATATAAAAATAACTTAGAGCAAAAATTGACTATTACATAAATGTACTAATACTAGTTTGTAGAATTAGCCAAACATCGTGCATATGCCATCTCTGGGTGGATCCAGTTTCTGAGTAAGCTGCTTTTGAGAATACATTACAGCTTTATTGCCTGGAATTTTTTGCATGCTGATTTTGAGTCACCAAGAGAATACTTTCATACTTCTTTAAGTGATTACTTTACTTAACACTTCAGCTTTCAGGAAAAATTTTCTTCTAATATATCCATTTGCACTCTTGTGCTAGGACGTATTAATAGCACTGATCAATCAAAGAAAGCAAAAAGTGGTATTAAATATCCTTCAGTCTAGGTAAGTGAGGGAGTTTCTAAGAGCTTATTTTTTAGTGATAGCTGATGTAAGAAGGCACAATTCATTGTCATCCAGCAAGATATGCCTGAATGTAACCAAGGGAATCACCCAGAGCTCAAATACCAATGCAAAAACTGCAGTAACAACTTGCTACAGCTGATCCAGTCTGAAAATGTGCAAAAAACTACAGAGCACAGAGACTATGAGCAGGAACAGAAATTGTTCATATAATTATTTCCAATACCACAACACTGTGAAATATGATTCAAATTTTCTAACAGATTCAAAACTTATTTTGGAAAGAGGAAGAGAACGAGGACCAAAAGATAGAGACCACGTGCTACAAATATTTCTTATCTTTAGAAATGGAATTTGATTTCATAAGGGCAAACTGCAATATTATGTGCTCAAATTCTGTAGAAAGCTACAAATTCATCAGCTGAAAATAAAAGTGATGGATTAAAAATTGGTTGTATTATTCAATTGCAAGGTGACAACAATCCCAAATGCAATTCCAGAATGTAAGAGCTGAGGAACTTCCAAATAGATAAAGACTATTAATGCCATTGTAATAGGTCCTAGTGAAATGATCTTAGTAATCATGTTGAATCTATTTAAGAAAAAAAAGTTCAGACTGGAACACAGGCAAATAAAGGATACTAAGATGGTAAGAGAAGTTAAGAATTTGTAGGGTGCAGCTAGAGGAACTGAACTGGTTTAGCCTAACAAAGTGAAGTCTCAGAGAAAATATTCTAACTCAGAAACTGGGTGTAGCATCTAAGTAGGTGTTGAAAACAAGGTAAAGGACTGACATTTGTACAAGAACAAATACACACAAACTTATACAAATTGAGGTTATAAATTAAATCAGGTTGTTTCTAGTCTTCTTTCTAGTCAGAGCAGTCTTCCTGGGAGTGCTGCCGTGCTACAAACTCCACATTTGCTGGCCACAAAAAAAAAGGTGGAAAAGCACCTCCGACTCCAGAGCATCCATGGGCTTAACTCCTAACACCAGATCCCAGCAGCACTCCTCACCACTGGCTCGCAGGATCTGTTCTGCTTTTTAATTCTTTGCCTCCCCTACCCCTACAGGAAGTTCCACTGGTAGCCAAGCCTCAGCTAGTTACCAAAGCTCCTTTTATAGCCAGTAGAGATGCAGAGTCTTCGAGGGCAAAGCATCCCATTTATCTTTGCCACTGAAATATCTTTCCTTCTTGCTGTTCAGTGGAACAGAGTGATCTCATTTAGGAATTCTATTTCTTACTCCACCGACTTCATGCTTAAAATACTCAGCTCTGTGTGAAAACTCAGTGTCTTCACTCCCCACCACCCATGGTGGGGATACTTTTACTCCCCTTCACATTTTGCTGCCGGCACCTTCTGCCCATCCAGATCAACTTTTTAATAGCCATTGTTTCAGTAAAAAGAAGAGGTTTAATCATTTCTGGAAATGTATTCATATATAGTATGCCATGCAGAAAAGAAATGGCATGAAGTCTTTACCCAGGCTTTTTACTAAAAATGCTCTTTCAGTTTCACCTAATCAAATGATTCATTTTCTATCTTCTCTAAGTTATGCAGTGAAGCAAGAAAAGCTAATGCTATTCTTAAGTCATTACTGTGCAGACTGCTTGTACTTACCCTTGAAAGTTTCAGTAAGTAAAATGTATAGGGACAATCATCTCTGTGAAGGAGCCATATTAACCCCACGCTGCTCTTTGAGATACACTCCACAAAAACTCCATGACCGTTCTTGTTATTGGCGGTTTCTCGCCCGGCTGAGTCTCTGAGTTGGTGAAACACCCCTTGCCTGTGCTGACTGTGGGGTTGGGTGGGAATTTCGGGTGGACTGTTCTTGAAGGGCACGTATCCCGGAGAGCTGGGCACAGTCACCTCACTCCGGTCACCCCACAGCAACCAACCATTCCTTCCTGGTTCGAATCCAAGTCTGGTTTTTATCCTGTGGTGGGCATTTTGATGGGCCCAGGTAACGAGTGGAGAGGGAATCTGGGGAATGCAGCTCTGACCTGCCCAGCGGAACAAAGGGTGAGGGGATGAGCGCAGTGGGAACTTTGTAACCTACCAATCTATCCATAGCCGTGGCTTATTTCACAAGATATGGATCGATAACAGGATAAGGGGAACGGTATTGATTTCCATCCTGTGTTTGGGGCTATTT
>VXBX01004617.1:242248-264419 GCA_013400415.1 Scytalopus superciliaris | reverse complement strand
GCCCCTGCCCCTGCCCCTGCCCCTGCCCCTGCCCCTGCCCCTGCCCCGGGCTCCCTCAGGGCCGCGGCGGGCCCGGCCTCGCCAGGCTGGGCGGGTGGGTCTGACACCCACCGCTTTCCGCCGTTCAAAGGCAGTGCCGGGGGGTCCCAGCTGTGTGTGTGTCTGTTTGTCTGTCTGTGTCTGTGTGTCCGCCTGCACAGGGGGTTTCAGCGGGGGGGATCCTGTTGTTGCAGACAGCAGAGGCCGCCTGCCCCCTGCCCCCAGCACAGCACCCAGAGTTAACTGAGGTGAAATAAACCGCTTGCACCCGACTCCCCTATTTCTTTAAAATTCGCGGGTTGGCTTCTTCAAGCCCCCCCTTCCCCACTTGGGATTTGCAGGGGTTAGAGGAGCCTGATAAACGCTCGGCGGGNTTGATGGGCCCAGGTAACGAGTGGAGAGGGAATCTGGGGAATGCAGCTCTGACCTGCCCAGCGGAACAAAGGGTGAGGGGATGAGCGCAGTGGGAACTTTGTAACCTACCAATCTATCCATAGCCGTGGCTTATTTCACAATATATGGATCGATAACAGGATAAGGGGAACGGTATTGATTTCCATCCTGTGTTTGGGGCTATTTGCAGGTGTATAGTGTTGTACTCGGCATGTGAAGGCGCTCCCAGCCCCGCTGCCCGGGGCCGGGCCGGGCCGACCCGCTGTGGCGGCACCGCCGGCCGTTCCCCTGGCAACGCCGCCGGACATGGCGGGGCCCGGCGCGGCGGGCCCGGCCCGAGGTGAGGGGCGGCTGGGGCGGCCTCCGCCACACCCCCGGCACCCTCACGGCACCCTCTCGGCTCCCTCCGGCTCCCGGCTCCGGGCTCTGTGACGCCNTTCTTTAAAATTCGCGGGTTGGCTTCTTCAAGCCCCCCCTTCCCCACTTGAGGGGATTTGCAGGGGTTAGAGGAGCCTGATAAACGCTCGGTGGGTGTGTTTGGGGTTGCAGGAGCACTTGCCGTGTGAGAGCCGGGCGGGCGGCCGTGCGGGGCCGCCATGGGCGCGGCGCTGGGCAGAGCCGCTCAATGGACCGCGGCCGGCTCGGGCACCGGCACCCTCGAAATCACCCCGCTGAACGAGGCGCTGCTCGGTCACATTGTTAAGTTCGCGGAGGAGTTCAGCGCTAAGCACCCCGAGGAAGCAGCGTTCGTCTTCAGAGACCCCCTTGAGTGGAAAACGCAGCTGGACTCTTCAGTATTTGGAGAGGGTTATGAGATCAAGTAAGTCTGAACTGCAGTGCTTTCAAATGCAGAAGGTGAATTATGAAGCAAAATTGTGCTCGCTTAGCATAAAGAAAGCATTGGTGTATTTGGGGAGCTGAAATGGCTAGGATTTTTCATTATATATATTGAAAATTTTGAGCTAACATTTGTAGTGTTTCTTTTTGAGAGTCTAAGACTATTCTGTCTTGTTTGTGATGCAGACCTGGTAAGTTAGTGATTTAGACAACTTGAACTGTCAATTCCTAAGACTTTTCACAACAGTGATGGACCATGTGATTTCTCTTTGTGTTAGGAGTGGCTCCTGTGTGCTGGATTGACCTTACTTGGCTGCGTGGTGCCCACCAAACTGCTCTATCACATCCCCTCCTACCCTTGACAGGGGAGAAAAGCACAGCAAAGGGCTCATGGGTCCAGATGGGACTGGGAGAGATCACTCACCAGTTCATGTCATGGGCAAACCGAACTTGACTCACGGAAATGAAATTTGCTGCCAATCAAAAGTCTGAGCAGGATAATAAGAAATAAAACCAAATCTTAAAACTTTCCACCTTCTTCCCACACTGGCCACCTCTCAGACTCAACTTCATGTCTGATTTTCTCTACCCCCTCACTCCCAAGTGGCACAGGGGGATGGGGAATAAGGGTTGTGGTCAGTTCATTGCACATTTCCCTCTGATGCTCTTTCCTCCTCTCACTCTTCCCCTGCTCTTGCCTGGAGTCCCTCCCACAAGACAGTCCTTCTCCAACGTGAGCCCTTCCCTTGGGCTGTAGGTCTTCACAACCTGCTCCAGCATGGGTCCCTTCCATGGGCTGCAGTCCTTCAGGAACAGCCTGCTCCAGTGTGGGTCTCCCACATGGTCACCAGTTCTGCCAGCAAACCCTCTCTGACATGAGCTCCTCTCCTGGGTGTCCACAGGTCCTGCCAGGAGCCTGTTCTAGTACAGGCTTCCCATAAGGTCACAGCTTCTTTTGGGCCTATCCACCTGCTGATTTGCAGTGAATGAATTGGTTTACCTTGGAAGCTTTTTGAAATACAGTTCAAACAAACGCTAATGTATATTCATCATGTAAAGCTTAAATAACATTCAAGATTCTTCTCAGTTAAAGTTCTTATTTTAAAAAGATGTAATTTCATTTTTCTAGGGATGCAACTGTTCAGTCTGAAGCCACAGGTAGAGATGGCCAACCATTGCTTCTCCTCTCGGCATCAACTCTCAGAGTTCGCAGTTTTGACCAGCTGTCACGTTTGCTAAAAATTGTTACGGATAAAAAGTTAAAGGAAGCACAGGCATGCCTTGAAGGTTTCTTTTCTTCTTTTTTTTTCTTTTTTTAAAAGATCTTTCCTCACTCTTAAAATGTTTTCTGCAATTTATGAAATGTGCAGAATGAAATATATGCCTTCATTTTAAGTATGTGAGAAGGTGTTCATTCATGAAGGTTGCTAAAGGTGCCAATCCAGAACTTAATAAAGTTTCTATTTCTTGTTTTATTTATACAGAAATGAATAACAGAGAAATCCGGAATAAAATTCAAATAAAATTGTGGAATCTCATATACAAATTCATGTATACTGAGCAATGTCCCAGCTATGACAATAGGCTTAAATTTCAGAAAAAAAGGTCTCTTTGAGGCTAATAATAGTTTTCCCTACGTATGTATTTTAATATTCCTTTAAAATGTTATCCTTAAAAGATACCCCAAGGAAATATTATATACTTAAAATATTCTTACCTGTAGAAGGTTCATAACTGAGCACTTCCAGATTCTTTCTCAAAATGGCTTTAAAATATAGGTACAAGCACTGCTACTGTGTCATCTTCAAGTCCTAGATTTTCAAACTGACAAGAAGATGCTTGATATGCTAAACTGGATGTCCTCCTCCTACCTGGAAGTAGAAGAGATCAGTGGTATTCTTTTGTAGAAGTAGTAGAAATGGCATCTGCAGTACCAAAATAAAAATGCTCATACTGGATCAAGCTTCAGATCCATCTAATCCAGGGTCCTGTCAGTGACAGTGATCAACCATGAATAATAGGGAAGAATAATATGGCCAGTGTGTCTTGCAGAGCCCTTCACAAATGCTTGGGACTTAATTTGCAGGAACAGCGCAAAATGGTTTTGTAAAACACATTGACATGCAGTTATGTCACTGTTTACCAAAAAGAACAGCTGGCATAGCTGTGGAAGTAATGGGACCATTGGGAATGCTGCTAGAAAAGGTTAAAAACGTTCTCTAACATTAAATCATATTTCCAAAATGATCAATTTTCGGTGAGTTAAGCCCATTGATTTCCTGTTTTGGGAATCAGCCAGGCATATTTTTGGGAAAAGGGATTGTTGATAAAGGGAACTATTTAATATACACTCCTTGGCTGAATGAATCTTAATCTTTGCTGTGAAAAGCAATTGGTTTGTTAAGAAAAATTTCTTTGTGTTCTTAATGTTACGATAGTCTTAAAACTATATTTAAGATTGCAATAGAGTGATATGAAACAATACATCAGACAGTAATGTTTGATGAATAACTATGCACATTATAAGGTTCTTACTGTAAATTAGTAGCATCAAAATCATGCAGCAGTTGAAATAAAAGGTGTTTGTCTTACCTAATAATTTTAAACATAGTAGCACATTACATTACTCTGTTTCATGTTTACAGCTAACAGAGATCCTATAGTGAAAATTCTTGGCCCTGAATATGGGACTGTTGAAGGAGAAGATACGTCCATCTTGCATTTATTTGACAAAGTGAAAAGCGGTTATGACCCTGAAACAGAGACAAAAATGAAAATCATTCTTCTTCTTCATCAGCTGGATTTGCAACTGCTTAATAGTTCTCTGAAACAGATTTCACAGTAAGTGTGTTTCAAATGGAAGCTGAGCATCTCAGCCAGTGCATTTTTTTGTTTTATTGTTAAATCAGATTGGTTTCAATCCACAGCATGTGTTTTTGGTGTGATATAAGGAAATTTATGGAAATAACTTTCACTACTCAATGCTATTGAAAAAATATTTTTTATGAAGATTTTTCTGTAGGTGTGGGTATGCAAGTGTGTGCCCACAAGTGTGGGTTTTTATTGCATATGTTTTGCATTTTGTTAGCAAATTGAAGTCATTTGTACAAACAACAAAGTTGCAGTTAAATATTTTTCATGGAACTGTTTATTTCTTCATGGAACTGTATTAAATATTACATTGAGTCTGTTTCGTAGTTACAAGGACTTTGTATTAGGTATGGAAGTAAAATTTCACTAAACTATAGTAAGAATTAGTATAGTAAGTAATTAAGAAAAACTATGGAAGATGACCCATTTTCATATTTTTGTTGCTACTATTAAAACTCAATATGAAAGAAAAAATTGTGTAATATTCATTTCTCTGAGTACATCCTTTTAACAAATACATTTTAACCATTTTCTATTAATTGCAGAGGTGTAAGACTAAATCCAGCTGCTGTAAATAATGAAGTGAATCTTCTCAAGAGTTTCTCTGGGAAAGGAGAAAATACAGTACTGGAATCACTGGAATATACTTCAGGTCCTGATCTGATCATATGTCATGTTTATATAGACCTTTATTAAAGTGCTGGATTTCTGTGTGAAATTTTCAGTAATATATTTAAAGAGTTTATTTCTACCATAAAGTTATAAAGTAAAAAAGTATTTGCAGACATGCAATGGTGTTCTTCAGCCTTTGCATACATAAATAATGTCCCAATTATATGAATATCATCAGTGGAAGTAGAGGAAGTGAACTGACTCCAAGCCTGAAAAGTGCTACGCACAGTTCTTGGTTGGATTGGGCCAAGGGTCACAGAGTTTTTGCATGATTTATACCTAACAGTATGAATTCTTAAGAGTAAGGGATTGTTTTGGGAATTTGATTTGTATACGTGTTACATTAATCATCAAGCATAACTATTAAAAAATACTTTTAAACTGCATAAAAACACTTATGCTAATTGGTTACAGATTACGTGTTCGCTAATGGATGCCGAGCTCCTCCCTGGAGACAAGTGCATGGAGACATTTGTTATTTAGTCATCAAACCACATGACACTGATCCTTTGTATATCACTTGCAGCACAGCAGGAGTGTTTTTAAATGGAGTAAGTAACAACAAAGGATATCATGCAGTAATGAATATTTTTATGTGCTAAAATCAGAACTCAGTCAGGTTTAGAGTAGTGGTATTTGGACTACAGCGTTTGTGTTTTGGTACAGAAGGAAAAGCCACAGCAATAAATGCATGCTAATTTTTCCATATGTTTTGAGTGCTTTTTCTATAAGTTTTATACTAGGAGTGTATTCTGCACTTTTTGTTAACAGTGTTTGATTGCTCTAAATGTGCTCTCACAGTGCTTCACATTATCCCTATTTAAAGGTAGTGTGTGACTCGATGCCTCTTTAGTGCCTCATTGCTCTTGATCTGAAGTATGAGATTATTGTGTGTGGCTAATAGGCCTTGCTTTTGCCTGTTTATGAGTGATAAGCAGCTTTCAGTGGAAGCTTTTTAGAAATTATTTATCTCTTCTTTTTATTTTGGTTACCTTTTTCCTTCTGGATGGGTTTTATTTAGGCACATTAGTCCCTTATGAGTGTTAAGCAGTGACCAGAGCTCCTACATTCGTTTTAAAGACAGACTGATGTCTGTTAGGTGTAACTCCATTTGATTTCCTAGGAGTTAAAAAATCCAGGGAAATTCTGACTTTGCACGTTTGAGGTCATAAAGCTCAGGCAGTCAGGGCACATTATTTTCTGATGCTTTTAGACATCTGCCATACTGCACTGGAAGTCATATTTAGTTGGTTGTTTACCATAAGCCATAAATTCTTTACAGTGAAACTACACACAGTACAACTAACTGATAGTAATTGCCTGTAAAATTCTGTGTAAGATTCTGATCATCTGTTGGGATCCATGGAGGTGACCCATACATCTTCACAAGGCAGTGTTGAAGTTTGATGGACTCTGCTGAGCATGAGACTTCTGTACCTAATTCATTACAATATGACCTTTGTGCTCTTTAACACTATTTTGTGATACGGATTCAATTACCTGTGTAAGGCAAAACCATTAATAATTTAAAATCTTTTTATTTTTGAAGGGTCAGCTAAAGGATAAAGATATTGACTATGAAAGAAAAAGTGACATATATAAAGACATAGTCACATTTTTAAGAGCAAGATCACCTAGATTTGTAGAAAATATGGCTAAGCAGGTATGTATTTACTGATACAGGGAGTATCTTCTACTTTGTGCAAGTGTACATTCTTAGGAATTACATTATAAACCTGTCTGACCATTTATATTCTTTATCAAAGATAAATCTAGGATTAAATTAAGAATTTTAAAGACTGAAATACATTTATTATTTTGTCTTTGGATTTGTTTCAGTTTCTGCTAAATGTATTTCTCCTGTAAATAGCAAATAATGCAGTTTCATGTATTGTTCTGTCGTACCTTACCATGGGGTTTGAATTACATGTGAGGTCAGCCTCTAATTTTGCATGAAATATTTTGCTTGTCTTCTGGTATTGTTCTCTGTGGAGCACTGGAAATGTTAATACAGGAAAATATGATATCCCTATGGAAAAGGTCAACTTTTTATGACAGTATTTTTCTACTATCAAAACCACTTATATTTTATCTTCATTCTTTGTAACCCAAACATAAGTAATACCCCAACTTTTTTTATGAGAACTGTCTGATTTAAATATCAGAACTGAGAGTTAAGCATCTCTTTCTTCAGCCACTGGCAAATGCAAGTGTTTTGGCTTTAATTTAGAGCTCTGTATTAGCTTGAATCACACAGTGCCACTACAGTTTTAGCTCTCTCATCATTCCTGATAAAGTGTCCTTTTTTTAAAGATTTCTAGTGTCATTATAACTGATTAATAACTTGGTGGTAAAATTCATTACAGACCCAAACCTGCCAAAATTTTATTGTAGTTATTTATAAGCAAATTTAATTATTGCAAGAAGAAAGTAGTTAACAGAGAAATTTTCTTTATCCTTTTGTTATGATTTTCTGTGATGTAGTGCTGATTTTTGAGATACAGATATTCGATAGTTCTGAAAGAACAGAGCACTTCAAGTTGTACACATAAATAAAGTAGATTATATCAGCAGTAATGGAATTGAATTTGTGAGTTGTTCTGTTTGAAAAGGCAATAAATTCAAAGTTTTTATCTCAGAGGCAAGTGTTTTTTTAATGCTATACCTACATACTGGTTTACACTTCATAAATGGGACAACATATGAATGTTTTTAACGTAGTTGTGGTTTAATGTATTTGCAGTGATTTGGCTTCATTTGATGCTCATGAATAATAAAAGATGGTAATATTTTAAAAAATTTTACAGTTCTAATCCTAAATGCTAATGTAGATTAATGTTACTATTGATAGTAGAGATAATATATCGTTCTTTACTGGTTTTCGCCCTTATAAAGAGAATGTAACTATTCAAAAAATGTGTACATTTATTAAATAAGAGTAAATAAATAGACTGTATCCTGTTTTCCTTCAATTATCCTATAAATCACACACTTGGTATTCTGTTGTTGTGTAAATGTGTTCATACAGGAGTATACATTACACCTCTTTAATGGTTTAGGAATATCATATCATCTTGCCATGCTGAAGAGCTGCTTTAGTGCATTCTGCTTTCTAAAACTAGAATTTAAACAAGTTAATACTGTAGAGCTGCAGAGCATTTGTACCTGAGGAAAAATCTTTCCCGGTCTAGTTGTATTTCCAAGTTTTCCTCCGTTAAGTAGAATATGTCTGGAAATAGTTTTGATTTATTTTCTGAGGAGAGGAGAGCTTCAAAAAGCTTGTTCTGTACACATCTATTGCAAACCAATTAACTTTTGTAATACCTGCCTGGCCTTGTTAAAGCTAACATTCAGAATTCTATTTTGGCATATAATACTATAGGAAACATATTTTTTAATGTATGCTTAGCTGATCAAGCTACAGCACGAGTTCCCTGTTATTTATCTAGTTTATCATGTGCTGAATTGTCTTGTCTGGGGCTCATTTTCAGAATGAGAGAATTATCATGAGTTAGTTTGGAATTAGTTTGGCAAGCCTGGAACAGCCGATTCATATCAGGGACTGGTCGAAAACAGACCCTACTGTGACAGTCTCCTTAAAACTGCCCTGAATCAGATACATAAAGGAATGTCTTCACCTATCTGGTAGTGACAGCTGCAATAATAATATTAATAAGTAGCGATCGTATGCTGTCTTTCCTGTGAAAATTGAATATGTTCCAACAGAGAATAAGAGTTGACAAGAATCCCTTCTGTTCTGTATATTTTTGATCAGCCATGCTACCAGACACAGACAGCTGAAGGATTGGTAGGTGCCACTCAGCTCCATTCTTGTATGTGACTTATTCAAGTGCGTTGTCCTGAGAGACGCAAAATGACAAAAATGAAATGGAATGTGTTTATATTAATTTGAAACTATAACAAATTAAATTACTTGGAACTGAAGTATAGCAGTTTATGATAGCCTGTTTTCAGTTTTATGTTCATTACTTTTCTGTGGGAATTTTTTGTAAATACAAGGAAATGGCTTTTATGGAAATGATCCACTGAAAGCAGAGTGACTTAACTTTGCAATTCTAGATCTTGAAACTCGTTTGGAATTAAGTTCTATAGAAGTACTTGTGTCATAAATTATTTGATGTATTAGAAATTGAACAACACAAAATTTTCAAGTATGTTCACGAAGTTCCAAATTTAGCTACTTCAATTATTTAATAAATTTTAATTTGCAGACGGAAATTACTACTTTCCAAATTAATGTTTTGTTCTTTTAAAGACAATACAATTTTGTGCTTAGTATCTAATTCTACATTTAAGGTATGCAATTTTTAAGCACAGAATCCTGGAATTGTGCGTATAACTTACTGGTTTAATATGCATTATTCATATAGCAATATGGCTGACAAACCATGTCTCCTTTTATTAGCAATATAGCTTTTTTAAAGAATCAGCACATGAGAAGGATTATCAGAATGTGGAAGGTGCTGATGCTGAGGCTTCTGGCCAATCCCAGAACCTTTATGATTCTACAGAAAAGACTGTAGGTAAGAAAGTGAAAAGTTCTGCAGCAAGGAGAAGATCCATTGGCAAGAAGTTACAACCAACGATGCAGTGGAAGAATACTGGGCTTTCAGCTTCCCAGAGATAAGTATTTATCTTTGTAATTGAATTTTTCTGTAGATGTCTCTACACTGTGCCAATGATAAGGCTACATGTTATAGGTTTGCATTATTATCTTAAGTTAAGAACAATGAAACAAAACTTATTGCATGTTAATTTCTAAGAAGAGAGTATGGATTACCAAAGAGACTTCTCGGGTTTTTTCTATCATGCAGCAACTTTGATGTTACATCATTTCCACAGCAAGGCAAGGAAATGTCTTGCAGTCGTCTGCAGTACTGGTATATCATCATATTTTTTTTGTGTAAAATGTCTTTTACACCCAGGCAGAGTAGAAAAATCTAATCTAAACTACACTTTCTGATGGAGACAAAAGAGATCCATAATGGAAAATCAGAATGACTCTTGCTACCGATTTTTAATGATTTCATATTATATGAGCCCCTTTTGTAGCTCTGCTTAGCAGCTATATTTACTAATGAGATTATCCCAAAGTTTGAACACCCAAAGTAGAATATACCTATATTGGATATTGTTGGATGTGTTTCTGGAAATCAGAACTGTTTTGATCTCATGTTTCCTCATTGCATGTTAATGGAGGAAGCAGAATATCTGAAGAAAAGCCTTTGATTGCCATCCTACACAAAATAGTCAGTATCCTCTCGAATCTGCCAATCTGACATTGCAAGAAACATTTTAAGAGATTTGGGATTTGACCTACAGTCGATAGTAAAAATAAAAAGATTTCCAGGGCAAGAGCTAACCTTTTCCCACAGTCATTGTTAAAGTCTAGGTGTAGTGAAGTTGGCTGTAATCATGAGTAATACTCTTTTTTATTGTGGTGACTGTGATAGGCTGACCAGCCCAGGCTTGAAAAGACATTTTTCTTTCACAACATTATAAGTTAGGGACAAAAAAGCACCAGAGGGTGTGCCCAGCTAGGCCTAGGAGTCTTTTGTAATTTAAGGAAAGCAAGATAAATTGTATTCAGCATGATCAAAGCTGTGGAACATGTGGAAGAACTGGGCAGACTAGAACTCTTCTGACTGGAAAAAAGATGACTAGAGAAGAAGAAAGATACAGAAAAATCATGACTGGGGATGGTAAATAGGGAACAGATAGTCACTGACTGTTCTAAGACAAGAATAAAGGGCGTCAAGTGAAACTGAGCCAGTGAATCAGTTCAGAGCAGAGAGAGAGACTTCTTCATACACACATAGCAAAGCACTCAAAGTCTTTGCCAGAGGATATTAAATTCATTTGTTTGTGTGAGTTCAAAAGGCAACCAGACACACTCATTGAGGAAGAATCCATCCAAAACTGTTAATGCATGGACAATCAGAAGTTCTCTGAATCACAGTCTGCTGAAGAATGTTCTGAAAAAAATGATTTCTGGTCTTTGTTTGTTTGCTTGTTTTTTAATAAACCCCAATCTAGTGACAAGGCTTCTAAAAAAGATATTGAAGAAGATGGGAGAAGTAGTACTGCAACTGTGAAAATAAAAAAGAAATCCAGTGGCAGTTCTAAATCTGTTAAAATTCATCAAGCTTCAAAAAGGTATGGGTTACTTATTTTTCTTCCTTTGTTTTTTTAAGTTTTATTTTCCCTGTCTATAGTAATTATCACCATACTATGTGGTAGTGTCAGTTGTATTTTTCTAATTCTTTTATTAGACAGTGTTCTAGCACCTGTTTGAAATGTGCTTGTCCGTATTAGTTTATAGATGTTCAAAACTGGTGATTCTGTTTATTTATTTTTAGTAAAACACCAAGCAGTGTGGAAGACGTTAGTGAAAGTTCCTCGGAGGCTGAGGAGGATGAACAGCCTATACATCGTCAGGAAGGAACCGCTGACTTATCACCCGAATTCTGGGGAATTCAGAAACTTGTGAAATTTGTAAAGGTAATTAAGAAATGTTGACAAATTTTATAAAGAATAAAAAAGATACAGTTGAGGACACAGCTCCTCATCCTTTCCACCTTCTGTGTATTTTACAATAGCCCTGCTATGCAGTATGCTCAAATCCTGGAACTGTGGACTTTCCTATCACGCACTTGTTTTTTTAATCTGCTGTTTTTGGCTTATATAGACCTTTAGATTAAACCATCTGTTCAGTGTTATTTAAAACCTAAGATGGTATAATCTCTTTATTAATTATTTGGTTTCTGTTTTGCTTTTTGTATGAAACTTTCCAAGATATTTCTTTATGTGGATAATAACTTTCAAGAGTTTTTATTAAAACTGAATAGTTGCCTAAAGTCTTTCATCAGCTGTGATTAATGCATGACTGAAGTAATTCTAACATGGTCTTGTGTCTGGATAGATGCTTTAGTGGACAAGAAAATGTATGATAAACAGGCATCCTCTAAAACAAATGAAAAAAAAAAGGTTTTTACACAGACTTGTTGAAAATCTTTTGGAACCTATAAATATAGACAGTTAAAATTCTGAGTATGTCTGAAACACATCAAAACCCCAACAACCCTCTGCTATTCTGGAAAACTCTAATTATGTTTTTCCCTCAGGAGAAATTCTTTTACAAGTTTGCACTGGAATTTATGTTCTGTTAAGTTACTAATAAAAGCACTGGCTTGTTTATTTTTTTGAGTACGGAGCACACACATCCGACTGATAAAATGATGGTGCTGGCATTTGGTACAGCAGAAAGAATAAGTCCTGTGAGGAGCAGCTGGGAGAGCTGGGGGTATTTAGTCTGGAGAAAAGGAGGCTCAGGGGTGACCTTACCACTGTCTACAACTGTCTGGTAGGAGATTGTAGCCAGGTGGGGATCGGTCACGTCTCCCAGGTAACTAGAGACAGGATGACAAGACGTAGTTTCAAGCTGTGCCAGGGGAGGTTCAGGTTGGACATCAGGAGAATTGTTTCACTAAAAAGGTTATTAAGTGTTTGAATGGGCTGCCCAGGCAAGTGTGAAGTCACCACCCCTAGAAGTATTCAGGAAATGAGGCTCAGGGGTGACCTTACCACTGTCTACAACTGTCTGGTAGGAGATTGTAGCCAGGTGGGGATCGGTCACGTCTCCCAGGTAACTAGAGACAGGATGACAAGACGTAGTTTCAAGCTGTGCCAGGGGAGGTTCAGGTTGGACATCAGGAGAATTGTTTCACTAAAAAGGTTATTAAGTGTTTGAATGGGCTGCCCAGGCAAGTGTGAAGTCACCACCCCTAGAAGTATTCAGGAAATGATGGATGTGGCACTTTGTGCTGTGGTTTAGTTGACATGGTGGTGTTCGGTCGAAGGTTTGACTGGATGATCTTGGAGGTCTTTTCCAACCTTTGTGATTCTGTGATTCTATGATTCAATGCTTGTGAGGAATAAACAAGCTTTGGCTCATCCCAGTCCTTGAACCATTGTAGAAGAGTAATTCAGTCTTTTGAACTGCATTCAGAGTAGTATGCTTGTTCTCAGTTCATGTATGTGGAGCCTTGCTAGTGGTTGTAGCCAAAGAGAAACAGACAAACATGTATGCAAGTCTCTCTGCAATTATCTGTTCTAGGTTGGACCTCTATAGTTTTGTCATTTTGGCTGGGGTAAAATAACCCTTTGCAAATGTAATTTAGTGTAACATTGAGCGTGTAACTTGCTCAGCTACTCCTACTGCTGAACACACAGTGTATACCTTTTGCATGATTCTTCCTATCTGCGTGTAATTACAGTTCAAGATGCTGTTTCCAAATCTGTCAGTTTGCTAATAGCTTCTTTTGGTCTGTGTTATGAAGCACCTCTTTGTACTTTTCTGAGAGCTCAGGAAAACAACCATGCTCCTTTCAGTAAAGACCCAAGGTCCTCCTAGAGAAGATATTTGAAATTACTGTTAATGAACTCACAGAACTCTTTTCAGTAGCACCCTCTTTACCAACCAGGCTCTTCTCTCCTAGTTACATAATTCTCAAACTCCCTTTCCTCCTTAGATCCCTCATATAGTCATGTTTAGATTTTAGTATTGGACTTTATTCAATATTGAAATTCATATCTGCACTTGCATAAAATTGTTCTGAATGAAGACTGAGAACAGCAAATAGAAAAGCATATTTTTCATGCACCTTTGTTTTAGAAATTGGTATATTTTGCTCCACCTGTCAACAAGCAAAATTACATAATGATTTAGAATTAGAAAAAGAAAGGGAAATATTTTTGATCAAATTGCAAGTACCTGTTAAGAAGTTTATAACACAAAATTCCATAATGTGAAAAAGTTTTGTTATGAAAATTCAGATGTATACTTATTCATGTATTCATGCACAGCTGAGTCTTCAAATAGTTTTTTAAATTAGAGATAAATTAAACAAAGTATTTGAAGTTATACCTAAAATAGTTCTGTGTTGATTCTTAGCTACATAAAGCAAGAACTCCCCAGTGTCAGATAAAGCTGAAAAGAGATGCCTCAGTGCCATACCACAGACAGTGGTTGAAATGTTTTATTGATGGAGTGCTACTTTAGCTTGCACATGGAATTCGTTTTAATTCAAGTCTAAGTACTGCACTTTTGGCCAGACTTAGGAGATTTTTTGGCATTCTTGTTGTTCATGTAGGCAAGTGTTCATGACACATGCAACATAAGAGAAAATAAATTTATGACTGTGTTATTTAAGTATCTACAAGCATATTTATATAGAACCACAAATTTCAGAGGGCTTGTGTGCCTTCAAAGGTTGTATGCATTGTTTGCACATTTGATAAAATTAATAAAATGCCTTAAATAATAGGTGTTTGAGATACTGAAAAGATACAGTAATTTGTAGGTGCAACTATTTTTTGAATGCCTCCTAAAGTGAATGTGAATCACGATTCAGCAAAACTCAATAAAAACGAATTTTCCAAGAAAAAAGCTTCTGTAAAATTTGAAAGATACATAGTTTTTATACCAATGTTAGATTATCATCAGATGTTAAAAATACTGTTGCTTTTTGTATAAAGCGAACTTGCTAGACCTATGAGTTGTGCCTGTAGGCTCTGTACTTGTATACCTCTTCATGGAGGAAAAATTCCAGTGCAGGGGAAATTCCCGTCTGACTTTTTGCCCTTCTCCACTCCCCTTCCTTTCTGGGAAAGAGTATCCACGTTGGAATTGTTCCTCTGGGAAGCAGCTGCTTCTGTGGTCTGGCTGCTTGTCCTACCTTCAGGCTTCCCAGGGCTGTGAAACAGAAGAAAGAACATGTGTGTTCTCTCCATGTCTCCCCATCGACTTAACAGCAAGCAGCGAAGACAGATCAGTGAGCTCGGTGATGACCTCCTGTTAGCCATCTTCTAGGGACAGAGCAGATGAAATTGGATTGAAGTGCTCTGTTGATGTTTGTAACAGTGAAATTCATCCAGGAGAGCCTACTTCAGATTTGACATTTTTTTAAAAATTGGTGCTTCTGATGTATTGGGTTTCTAGATGAAGGACTACATTTTGCTTCAGAAAAAATTTACGTATAGGATGAAGGTGTCATCTTTTTCAATTATCCTTTTAGTAGAAATGGGTAACATTACGTAGAAATGCAGAATATTCTTTATGGCAGAGCTGGGGCTGTTCACAAAAAAAAAAAAGGTAAAAAAAGGAAAAGAAAAAGATAAAAAAAAGAGTGAGAGCTGGGTTTTGCATTGCCCCTGTTGAGCACTGACTATTGCCAATTTTTAAGATAAAACTGAGATGTTGAGAGGTGAATTGGGGCTGGTGACTGTGCCAGGAATAACTCGAGTCTCCAGAGTAAGTCTTTAATCCCTTAAGCCCTTGTGCTGCTTGATCTTGGTTCCCTGTAAGGGTGTGATTTATATGTACACCTATGCCAGGGTTAGCTCTGGATAGAGTTCTGCAGGACCATGTCAGTTACGGAATTCATCCTTCAGTTTCTTACATGGGAAATCATTCTACTTTGGCTATATTTCAGGGGTATGCTAGTGAAACCAGTCAAATCTCACTTTACTTCATGTAAAATATTTATTAATTTCATATCTATTTGGAATTACTCCAATGGGAACGACCTCATTCCCAGAACAGCATTGTGTTTCTTTTCTACTTTGGAATCATAGGTGGACAAACCTGATGTCTCTTCCCAGGTGTTTGCTTTGTGTGTCAGGTCCAGGAGCTGGGGAAGGGCTATGGCACTTCACTGGAGCCATGGAGGACATGGCCAGAGTGTGGCATTGAACACCAGCTCCCACTTGCCCATGTGCCCTGGTGCTGCATAGCGGTGGATGGCTGGGAAGGAAGGACATCTCTTAAATAACTCAATGAAATCTCATTCAGTGGGCAAGGAAAAGGTACAAAACATGAGGGATACACTGGGTGTATTCAGGGCTTCTCCACAGCTGAATTTTGGCAGGACCTTTGGAAGACTGTTGCGTTCAAGCAACATTTCTGTAGTTGGCAGGAGGCCTCTCTGCAGAGAACTCACATAAATATGGCAAACAGACCGGGGAGGTAGGAATGTACAGGAATATTCCTTCTGGCCTCTTCCTCTTTCATTCTCTCCATTCTTTCTTCTCTCGTTTTTCTCATTCTCTCATCATTTCATTGCAGAATTGTTGGTTGGACAAGACCTACTGTCCATCACTTCTGCTTCCCCTTTGCGAAGCAGGCAGAGCTGAGCCAGGGGGATGTAGTGTGGCCTCTGCACCACAGGCACAGTTTATTTTCTTTTCTCAGAAAGCTCAGATTTGTCCATTAGCAACATGGAACTGTGTATTGGCGTGCAGGAATGAGTAGTGGATCCTAAATTTTTGAGGAAGAAAGGTGCAGGTTAGAAATGCAGAAAGTCAGATAGTGAAATGATGCAGGGAGACTCTGCCATCAGCTAGGATGCAGGATCTCAAATGAGAGGTTCACGTAGATATGGGTGATAAACTGTATGGGATAGTTTTATTTCACAGGAAAAGAGAGGCAAACATCTGGAAGTTGGGATTAAAGGTCTTGGGTAAAAACAGGGTACAGGAAATCCATGTATGTCTGAAGTGCAGGAATGTGGACAAGAAAGGTCTAAACTATTACAGTAACAGGGGAGTGTATTTCATGACATTTGAGGACCAAATCTTAAATTGCATTTGCATGTATATGGGGAGTTCTTTTGCACTCTCTATGCAAGGTTTGCAGTGTGACATTACTGAAGAGGGGAAGCAGGAGGCAGTCAACAACTGCTTGCACACTTCCCTACTATGCCTTAATACAATGTCAGTCACAGTTAATCTCTAAGATGAGATTTGTCATATCTGAGGTGTAAGGTTTTAGATACCTGAAAAATAGATATTGTCCTCTCAAAATGTTGCGATAGAAAACATCCAGCCTTTCAAAACAAAAATTACCTTCTTGTGCAAATGAAAAATGTATGGCTTAGCAGGTGATGTATACAGCAACTCTTTTATAAGAATTAATTATATATTTATGGCACCGGTAAAGATACCAATGCAGCTTGCAGCTTTTTCTGAAAATTTACAAAATAGAGGATAGATACAGTATTTTTTAACTGCTTCCTGGAAAAGTATAGCTTTCTTAAGTTGTGATGGTATTGGAAATGTTCCATATTGTTAAGGTTACACTAGTACTCATTATAAAAATTGAAATCAGCTTCATGAGTAATGGATTAAGAAATGAATTGTATTTTGGGATTAGTAGAAAAGTAATTCTATTTTATTCTAAAATGCAGAATCTCAAAAAAAGACATGAACATCCCAGCTTAAGGAATAAAATGGGTCTTCAAATACTAATCCTTTAAAGTGTACCTATACAAACTTAAAAAGAAGAAAAAAAGTGTTAGTGTTACAGTGTACCTACTGAAGTACCAAACATTTGTTTGCTTATTTTGCACATTGTAACACTGCTCAAAAGTTTTTTGATAGTCATAGGAAACGTATAAAATCTCATGAATATTCCTGAACAGCAAACTGCACACAGATCTGCAAATACAGATTTTGTAGTCTTGAAATCTGGTCCTAAATGTGTAATAGATGAAAATGTTAGTATCTAATAGCAGGAGTAAAAGTACCTAATCCATACAGAACATATGTTGCACATCATACTGGGTTTTTCACAGTCTGGGTAAGAGTTAACTGTTTTTTCTTATGTTGTTCTTATATTTTTCTTCACATTAGCAGGACTTGAATATATAAGTGCATTTAAAATATTTTTGTTTATAAAATAATTTTGCCATTGTGTAATGCCTTTTCTTCAGGACTGACCCACTTTGTAATGTCTAACAATAAATGTTTTCCCTTCCATGATGAAAGTAAATGGTGGGGTAACATGAAGAGTATTCAACTGAAGATGAAAAATAAATTTTGCTGTAGTTTGGCTAAGTAGTAGATTGTTATTTTTCAGAAAATACCAAATGTATCTAACATAGCTGTGTGCCGCTTGCTTGTGTTTCTAGGCATGTTAGGCTAACCTGTCAGCCTTGGCAAACGCAGCAACCTTCATGTCACTCTCTTCTCTACTGTTCATGAATGTCTCTTGCTCCCATCATCCAGTATTAGCCAAGATTTCATTTTAAAAACCAAGAAAGAATGTGATTACTGGAAAAAAAAAAAAAGGAAATAAAAATATAGGAAAACTGCATATTATAGTTATGTATTTTCTAACAACCTAGATAGTGCTGATCATGAAAAAGAAATATTTTTATGGTAAAATTACTAGGTAGAAAATTTTGGCAAATGGTGAACTCTCAAATTATTATTATAATTGGCAACTCTGAAGCACTTGAATAGCTCTCTGCTCAAAAAACTGTACAAACAATCATTCCTCATCACAAGAGACATATAAAATTCATAACAGCCAGTTGAATTTTGACCATTAACACCAACTCTGACGAATTTCTCTGTAGTGAAGGTTTAATTAATGTTCATAGGGTCACACATTCCTAAGAGTTTCATAGCTGATGAGATGAAAGGCAATTTAGAAATAAAGGGGAAAAAAAACAAACAAAAAGTAGAATTAAATAAAAAGGAGAAAGAAGAGATGGTATGTCAGAAATTAAGGACTGAGGTAAAGAGTATAAAATAACTGATGTTTGATTCTCCTCTTTCCGCAGGATTGTGTTCTATTGTAAAAGCAGGTAATTAAATTAATGAGCTATGGTTTTGACACTGTAACTACAGTACCTCTAAAGTCAGAGTAAATTGCCAGAGCTGTCTGAATCTAACTAACTTCAGGCTTTATATTCATGAAGTAGATCATCAAATCATTATCTTTCCTAAAGAATTAGAACAGAATTGTGTCTGAAAGCTATGAAGAGTTTTAAGTAGCGAGAACAACATTCTTCATTGTTTTTAGGTGTTCCACATTGAGTAGGCTCAATTTAATCACAGATCACTATACACACAGTAATTTCAGAAGTGTGCCTGTACTTCAACCATGTCTTCATCTATATTTGGTTTTCCTATGCTCTTACTAAGCCCTGTTTTTAAGTTTCTTTTATTTCACCAGAGGACACCTGTCTCTTGGTTCTTCATAAACTATTGCTATAATTTGATTTTCTTGCAAAATCTTTTTTTTTTTGCTAGTTTCGAATGTCATTTCTGTCTGTTCAGTGCTCGTAAAGTTTCAAGAGTGTGTGAACTCTCCAGTAGTCTGTAGAGGCACAGGTCCTTCCTAGTTCAACCTCATTAAATTTTCTCCTCAGACTCACTTCCACTGGTTTCCCAAATTAGTTGGATACATAAAATTAAAATAGCTGTAATAACATTAAGGCTTTTATCGTCCTTGTGAGCCAAGTTCTAGGCAAAATCCAAATTGCTTAGGCAGGTCTGACACTACCACACAAGGTCAGTAGTACATAATGTATTATGGACAGCATATGTCTCATCTCCAAGTCTCTATTCAGGGTTTACAATGTTAAATTCAATGTTAAATTAATCTTAACAGTAATGCTGTTTGTGCAGGAATTTTTCTTTTTTTTTAAAATGTAATCCTAGACCCTTTTCTCATTCAATTCTATTTCCTTCTAATTTCAGCATGTTCTTTTAAAAACATATATTCTTCATTTTCCTCAGATGAAGTGTTACAAAATTGTCCAGATGCAACTGCAGAAGAAATACACTCCTAAATTGAAACTTTCACAAAGCAGAAGATAAACTTGCACTGTTAAGATATATATTACCTTGGCCAGATTTTCTGTGGTTTTGGGGTCACTGTTTCACCTCCTTCCAAGTTTGAGGTTTGAGAAGTTGCTAGGAAATATATTCTATTGTTCCTAGTCCAATGAAGTAAAAGTTCATATGTTTGTACATGAACTGTTAGTCTCTTACCTCCTCTATAGTAGAATCCAATTACTATGAATCAGAAAAGGAAAGCTAATGGAATGGATACATGTCCTGGAAGAGTTTTCAAGAGAAAATCAACAGTTGCCTAACAAAACCTTCTGGTTCATGCACAAAATAATAGACTTATTCTTTTGTTTGGAAACTCTTTTCAATTTCGTATAATACAACAATTTATACTCACTGTAACTGGGTCATGACATGTATGTCACTTCTGCCACTGTGTAGGGTCAGGGTCAAGGTATTAGTCTGCAATTAAAACTGCATAGCTTCTGTGCATTGTTGTAGTCCCATGTGAATGTTTTGGATTTTGAGACTTTGTGATGCCTGTGATTTTCCACTGGCTTTACTTACATTAATCTGTATGGTTTACATACTGCCAGGCTGTAGCTAAAGAACGCCAGAAGTTTCAGGAAGTGGGTCAGGGAATTATTCCATACCTCAGTTATACTTGTCCATAACTCATGTCTTAACAAGTTGCAGCTTGTATGTTTTATAAACTAAAATGAAAAATTGGAACTAATATTTAAACCATAACAAAACTCAGAGTGTTTAGAGATTCACTAGCATAGAAAAATTGCCTTGCTGAAGCATATTATACATATTGTACTGCAATACTCAGTCTTTCATTAAGATTTATCAAAATTTATTTAAATTTTGAATAATTTTCCAGCAGAAAATTACAAAAGTCTGTGATTTGAGAGAGTCAAGTTCAACAGAAAATAAAAAAGTCACAAAGTATTAAACTAAGAATTCTGTTTCATACTTTACTATTTATTTTGGATTTCTTGTCTTATAAAAATGGCAATATTTTAATAATATTTTGGGATTCCACTTAAACAATGCTTTTGTTCTAGAAATCTTTTCATTCCATTAAAGAATTTTAATTAAAAAATTTCTGGTGTAACAATAAAGGTTTCTATCATTTGACCTCCTTTCGTTTGGATATCACTTTATGTTATTTTGTTTGTTCAGTATTTTCTAAAAATATGTTGACTTAGTGTGTTCAGTCCTAGTTTTGTCAAGTATATTGTAATTGCCATTCAGGTTATATATACTCCTAATCAAAACTGAGTATTATTGTACAGAAGAATGACAAAATTGCCCACAAACAGCAATTTTTTTTTGTATCATTCAGTCATAGGCTTGGTATCACAGACATGAACATTAATATGTCTATCCAGGAATTACTTAATACAGAAAATAAAATAAAGTTTTACTGTGACAAAATAAATTTCAGCCATAGTTCTAAACAGAAAAAAACCCTGTTCTTGACATTGCCATGCAAAGTAAAACAGTATTTCCTGTTCTGGTTGCATTCTGTCATGTTCTCTAAACTGTAACTCTAAATCCTAATACAAATTAGACAAATTAATTAAAACCACCTTGAAATAGGTACCATATTTATAGAGATGTTTGTGATCCAGAAATTGTATAATTTTCTTTTATTTAGTCTTGCATTCTCTTGAGAAAATGTGTCGTAACTTTATTGTAATGTTTATGCATTTCCATGCATTTACATTCATTTTACTACAAATTGGGCAGCAGATTTGGAATAATCTTCTTTATAATGTTGTTAGTACTTTTATTATTTGTACTCCAATAATGCCTTCAGGTTTCACTTGGAAGTGGAGAACCAAAGTGTTAGGAAACGGCACCTGGTCAGAAGCAGGCAGGAATTTTGTCAAAGGACTCAGGGATCACTGATATCCTGAATCCAGGTGTGTGTGGTGCCTTTGTCTTCAAATTGTCCTTTCCCCAATGTCAGTTGTGACAATTCTAAACTCTGACTCTGCTGTAGGTCAGCCCAAGTGGACTAATGATGCCACTTAGGATGTCAGAGGGTTCAAGCAGCAGGAACTGGGAGGGGAACATTCCATGTACCAGGTTAGACATCCCACGGTCTCCTGCCCAGCTCCTGCACAGTCTCAGCAGAATGTAGAGCTAATGCTTCTGCCTGCTGGCAGATCATCTGCAAAACAACTTTAATAGTGTTTGCTCTTTCCAGAGATGACTCTAGAGGAAATTTGGTATCTTTCTTTCCTAGCCTGCTAAACTGAGATCGTAATTTCAAAATTTAAAGCTTTGTATTGACTGGGAGAGGTTCAGTTGGGATGGGACGTGTACTATTGAGATCTGAAGCCTGTATATTTTATTATCCAGTCTCTGTATCTGTGATCATATTATCTGTTATGGGCCAATCTTCCTTTGAAAGAAAAGGAAATATCAAAAACATTTTAAAAATTTCATGGTAGTAAAAGCTGACAGAAAATAACAGAAAACAGGACTAGAGCAGAATGCAGGAGGTGACTGACTCCATCTGCTTGCCTCTGAAACAGCACCAACTCTTTGTGTGTCTTCTGGACAGATATTTCTCCAGCTTTTCTTTCGTTCCTGTCATGGAGATTTCATAACTACTGTAAGCAATATATCCAAGAACTCAAATATCCTTACCATTTCTTTTTCTTCTTTCTTTTTTTTTTTT
>VXBX01004617.1:166330-242214 GCA_013400415.1 Scytalopus superciliaris | reverse complement strand
TTTTTTTTTTTTTTTTTTTTTAACCTAGCTTAGATTAGCCCTGGTGCCATTTAAACTCATGATTTCTTGTCTTACCCACACTGGACCTGGAGAACTGATAATTGTCATTTTAGCTGTTCTTTAAACTGACTCCTTATTCTCTACTTCAGAGTAAACAGCTCCAAGTCCTGCCATTTTTCTGTTGAGATACTTTTGAGATATTTTGATGTCCTCAGGTCTTTATCAACTTTCTCAGTATCTGTTCAGAAGCATGAATGCAGTACTTAAACTTTTATCAGTGCCAAACCAAAGGAGGATGATTTCTTGTATCTTACAGGTAACAAATCTAGTTACAAGTCTCTCAGTAAAGTTTGCTTTTTTGTTTGGCAACACTGTGATACTGATAGATTATGTTGTGTTCCATTGATAACAACAGATTTTTTCCTGCAGTTCTGCAAACTAATCATGACATCAGCCAGTTCTCTCAGTGCCATAGAGCAGAACCCATTAAGCTCATCTGGTATGAAAACACCGAAGTTATCTAAGTCCTGACTGACTAGTTATGCCCTCAGCATAGGCAGCGTGTTCACTATGCCATCATTGACATTAAGTAAACATTAGGAGAATACAGTAAAGGTTAATGCATAAAAAAGACCCCTTAATGCTTTTAGCTTTCTTAGTTTCATTTGTTGAAAGCTTGCCATTGACTAACATTTTTTTTTCCCTCTTGCTTATTACAGAAGTGGCAAACAAAATGATGGTTTGAACTTGTGTGTTCCTTGGTGACTGTTTTGGTTTGTGTCCTTAACTAGCTTGTGTTTTTCTTTTATTTTAATTCTTATTTGATCTTGTCAGTAGTTCTGTAATTCTTAGTTGTGAGCTCAGAGTATCATAAGAGAGACATTACACATATATTGCACAGAAGATCTTATACTGATAGTGTAACAGTGATACTGGTTTATTTTCATTTAATTTGTGGATATATACATCATACCGCTGTATAGGAAGAGAGGCAGATTTGTAACTAAGCCTGTGTTTAATTTCAAGCCTTAAAATTGATTGTTAATCTGCCAGTAGAGTATTTTGCATCCAGTGTATCAGATTTCAAATGGTATAAAACATGATGCAGATTTTATGTCAATTTAATGGAAAGGTAACTATTTCCATGCATGTTGAAATCTATGCTGTAACTACTGCACTACTTACTTACTGTAATGATAACTTCAAGAAACAAAAAAATAATCGTTGAAACCATCAGTAATATTTCTTATTTTGTGGAACTGATGCTTCAGCACATATGAAAAATATTTTATTGTGGTTTTACATTAAAAACACTAAAAGTGGTGTGTTCATTTTTGAAGCTAAGAAAATAAAATGCATATATATATATATATTCTATATACAGTTCTATTTTTTCTTTAGTATAAGAGAAATAAAAGTTGTTTATTTTTTAAAAAACTGGTCCATATTAAATATCATATGTCAGCCATTATACACGTAAGATAAGGGAATTACGGATTATTATGTTATGTGGAAGTGTAGTTTCACTGTAGAAGAAGCAATCCTTAAAAGAAGAGACATCACTTTCCAAGTTAGTGATATACTTCTGCATTTATGTAAAATAAGAAGAAGGTAAGTTTTCTCTTAAAACAGCTGTTGCAAAATTTTTATTCTACGAAGCAAAATACATATCGAAGCCTAAGGTATGTGATAAGATCACAAATTTCATAAAAGGACAGCTGCTAGGGGTTTTTTTTTGAGCTGTAGAATATTCTGTGTCGTTTTGTAATAATATCTTAGAGATTTAAAAAAAAGTAGTATAGAGTTTTGTATGTGTGGATAAACTGATTTCTCTAGGGAAATAGCTGAGAAATTGTTACACTATTTTATACCCTAGGACGTATTTTCAAAGTAGTTGAAAATAAGTTATTATTTTCATTCTTCTGAAGTCAGGATGATAACAATGGTTTTAAAACGATAACTTAAAAAACTTGTGGGTATCTTCCTTTAGCACACTGTATGTTACATATATTTAACAATAACCTTTATATTTAATTTTTTTTGTGGGGAAATTCTGTATATATCTATTGTATTAGAAATATAAATAAAAATTATGAAGCACTATCAGTATACACTTTATTGATTAGCAGAAGTGTTTTGTCTGATATAAGTTACTGGTCTGAAACCTTACAAAGTAGTTCTCACATTCTTTTTCAGTGTATTTTCTCACTTGTGATTACTACATTTATCTGAACTGTTGGAAGAGCATGTTAAATTTAAACACTTTTTTACTGTATTTGTCTTACTGTTTCTGTTTACATTTAAGAAGTGTGCTTTAAAAGTTCTGTTTTTACTAGATCTACTTGTTTTAGATTAGCAAACATTACTGTTTTTCAGTATTCCATATTTCATGATATGCATAACTAGAAGGGGTTGGCTAGAAGTCCTTTACAGGTTCAAAACTGTCATTTAGAAGAGATGGGCTTGGGCAGCACAGTTCAGATCTGGATGGGATCCAAAGCTTCCCTGGAATTCAGAGGCATGCAGAAGGTGGATACTGTAGTTTGATTTACTTGGTATTCCAAGTTGTAACTTCCACATTAGTACCAGTTGGCATTGTTCATGTGCTCCAGCTTCTGTTGCAGCTACATCATAGCTCAGGCCTCCTAATTTCCATGGGGCTTGGTTCATCCCTGATTTTATTACCAGTAAACCTGTATTATGGATTCAAAAGAATCCGTTGTCATATGGTTTAACTCTCTGTGCTGTGTTCTTTGATCTTTTCCTTGCTTTTAGTCTAGTATCAGTGACTGAAATAGAGCTTATTGCTTAGAAAAACAGCCAATCTTGACTGAAAAATTTCCACTGATGGAAAACTTATCATCACTCTTAAGTAATTTCTTCCAAAGGGTAATTAACCACACAATGGAAAACTTGCACTTTACTCCTCATCTGAGTTTTAGTACCCTTAACTTCAAATAATCAAATCTCTGTGCTAGACTGTAGAGCTGTCTGATCACACTCCTATTCATCATAGATTTATTTAGTCACTATGAGTGATTAATACCTTAATTCACTTTTTAATAAACTAAATAGTGTTCCTCATGTCTCTCTTAATGCAACTATTTTCCAGGCTTACACTAATTTCTGTTTTTCTGCTCTGAATCATCTCCATATTTTCCTTTTCCTTCTAGAACTGTAAAAAGGAAAATTAGACTCAGAATTTCAGTAGTAATTGTACAAGTGCTTAAAAGGAGATAATACATATGTTCCTATCCACTTGTTCCAATTATATATCCCAAAATTAATTCTTTCAATTTTGATGTTACACCGTAATCTCAAATTCATATACAATATCTCAAATCTTGTTATATGCTCTGTTTCCAGTACAGAGCTCTTCAAGTTATATGGTATTTTCATTATTTATAAGTGTATGACCTTCAATTTATACATTAAAATATCCTGTATTGGGTGGATTAAAAGGTGGTGTATCCCAGTAACCTGGCTGCAACAGTAGGGGAGACATGATGATCAGGAGGAAGTTTTCTGTGATTAAAGTTCTTATTTTGCATTCTGATATCCTGACTTCTGATTTTCACAAATGTGGGAAGCTTGACTGTATAACCTATAGTAGTGTGAAACACTCTTCTTACCATATTTTATCAAGGCAGAAGAAACCCAGAACCGTAAAAGATTGCCGAGGGTGAAGAAAGAACAGGGTAAACACAGCTTTCTAATACTCTTCAAGCTACCACTTGTTATTAACTCCCAAGGTTGAAAATTGAATGACATATTTATGTTTTTACTGGCCTTCAGTGAAAACTTTTGACTTTCACAAAATCAATTCACAACTAGTTCCACTAGTCTGTTACCTCCTTTGAAGAGCCAACTCCCTGAATCCTATCATACCTTGTTATTAAAAGAGATTGTATTAAAAGAAACATAGGACAGTCAACCCCTCTCTGTCCTACTCAATGCCATCCCTAACACTGTCTGCCTCTATTGTATCCCTTCAGGCATCCCTGCTCTAGACTAAAAAAACTTTTTAAACTTTGCTGCTCTTTTCTAGAAGTTTTCCAGTGCTATAGTAACCTTCCTGAAAGGGAAGGTGCAGAATTGCATAAAGTTTTAAAGTTGTATTTGAACCATGGATTCATACTGTGGTATAATGACATTCTCTGTTCAGTATTTTTTGCCAAATTTTGCATTAAAAGCACTTTACGGATTGGTTAATTACTTGCTTTATTTTAGGCAGGTGATCCAACAGCTACTGTAATTGCACTGTGTTCAATGAGAGATTTCGATATGGCTCAAGAAACGTGTCAGCTGGCTGTCAGAGACACTGGATGTCTTGAAGTGTTAGTTAATTTACTTGATACAGAAGAAACTAAATGTCAGGTAAGTAACCTTGTCAAATAGAGCTATGAATATGCCCTTCCTATTAGAATATTTTTTCAGTTTTCAAAGTTACAGAGTGTAAAGAAAATAAATTTCTTTCTTTCCTCAGTCGTCTATTTTTTTTTTCAGATTTTTTAGAAGGCAATCAATTTCTTTGAGTTTCAGTTTCCTTATTTTCTTCTGCTTAAATATAAAAGATAAAATGTTTTAGATAATGCAGCATTTTAAATTATGTTAATGTTTTTTGTAATTAAATAACGTTTAACATCTGTTCTTTTCCACTGTTTAGACTGGTTCATTAAAAATCCTGAAGGAAATTAGTCAAAATATACTGATCAGACATGCAATTGCAGATCTTGGGGGCTTAGAGATCATGGTCAAAATACTGGACTCTCCAGATAAAGATTTAAAATGTTTGGCAGCTGAAACAATTGCTAATGTTGCTAGATTTAAACGAGCACGAAAGACTGTAAGGCAATATGGAGGAATCAAGAGATTGGTAAGCAGACATTAAAATTTGTACCCTTGCCATAGGTGTATTTTTGTTAACATATGTATTGGATATTTGATTATTGTGGTAGTGTTTCCCATAATTAAAAAGCAGTATAATATCAAACTTCCCTTTAGATATTAAAAAATTGGATTATTTTTTAGGTTGGGCTGTTGGAGGGTGTTTCAGGGGGAACACCATACCAAGCCAAAGATACTGAAACAGCACGCTGTGGGGCTTTGGCACTCTGGAGCTGCAGCAAAAGCACCAAAAACAAGAAAGCAATCCATAAAGCTGGGGGCATTCCATTATTAGCTCAATGGCTCAAATGCTCAGATGCAAACATCTTAATCCCAGTCGTGGGGACGCTACAAGAATGTGCCTCAGAGGTAAGTAAACACATATAGCTAAGTTACTTCTAAGCATTAAAACAACTGACTACTAAAAGGAAGTATTGCATTTTAATGTCACTTAAATCAGGGCAGTTATCCCATCAGGAAGTAGGTGCTTTGTGTGATCAAAGTGTTTTTGAGAGGGCCACAGCTTGTAACGAAGTAAAGGCCACACATTTTTTATTTAAATGGATGGGAGTAGTATGTGAAAGAAAATAAGTAGAAATGAAAGGCATAATCAGTTTCATTGGTTTTATAATGCTTTACAAGTTTGGCAGCCTAAGATGCTCTATTCTGATTAATCAGGACATTTAAATTCTACAAAGATAACCTGCAGATGTGGCTAAGAAGATCTAGTGCAGTGAAGGCAGAGTGGTTTACAGTGTCCTTGCAAATTGGGTAACATGATGTTTGATCAATTGCAAATAAAGTAAAGGAATATATGTGATGTTTCTACAGATTCCCATGGCAGGTTTCACAACTTTGAGTATACTCAGTTTTTAAATGTAAATACAAATATTTTTTACTATGGCCATATATGTGATTCCATAACTGGGACAGTTCTGTTTAATATCTTTATCAGTGATGTAAACAAGGGAATTGAGGGCTCCCTCAGTCAATTTGCAGACAACACCAAGTAGGGTGGGAGTGTTGAATTGCTGGAGGGCAGGAAGGCTCCGCAGAGGGATCTAGACAGGCTGGATCAGTGGGCTAAGACCGATTGGTACAAGGTTCAGGAAGGCAAAGTGCTGGGTCCTGCCCTTGGGTCACGACAGCCCCAGGCAGTGCTACAGGCTGGGGGAGGAGTGGCTGGAAAGTGGCCCAGTGGGAAAGGACCTCAGAGTGCTGGGCAGCTCTGGCTGAGCATGAGCCAGCGTGTGCCCAGGTGGCCAAGAAGGCCAGTGGCATCCTGGGCTGTATCAGCAATAGTGTGGCCAGCAGGAGCAGGGCAGGGATTGTCCCTCTGTACTTGGCACTGGTGAGGCCAAGCCCCAAACCCTGGGTTCAGTTCTGGACCCCTCAGGGCAGGAAAGACACTGTGTCCAGGGAAGGGCAATGGAGCTGGTGAAGGGTCTGGAGCACAAGTCTGATGAGGAGCAGCTGAGGGAGCTGGGGGTGTTTAGTCTGGAGAAAAGGAGGCTCAGGGGGAACATGATCACTCCCTCCAGATACCTCACAGGAAGTTGTAATGAGGTAGTAGTTGGTCTCTCCTCCCAACTAACAAGCAACAGAACCAGATAAAATGGCCTCAGGTTGGATCAGGGGAGATTTAATTTGGATATTAGGAAGAATTTTTTCAGTGAAAGGGTCGTCAAGCATTGGAACAGGCTGCCCAGGGAAGTAGTTAAGTAATGATTCCTGGGAATATTTAAAAGACATGTAGATGTGGCACTTAGGGACATAGTTTAGTGGTGGACTTGGCAGTGCTGGGTTAGTGGTTGGACTTGAAGATCTTAAAGTTCTTTTCCAACCTAAATGATTCTATTTTTTTTATGATTCTGTAGCTCCTGTGTAGAATCATATTTGAAATAAAAGTGTATGGCACTTCAGGTAAAAAATATGCCTAAATTCTCTTGGTGAAATAGAGACACAGAAGACATGGTTTTCCAAAAGATTTCACTTTATTGAACACTTTGTCTATTAAAAATCAGCTTCTTGAATTACACAAATGTAGGCATGTTGCGTGAGACACAAACCTGGCAGGTTTTAGATTCAGTAAGTCTGTACTGAGAAGGTGATGTTTTCAAGGGTTTCTTGTCTGGCCTAACTTGAAGAGAACACTAAATGCATCTCTTACAGAGAAGTTTCCCCTCTCTTAAATAATCATCCCATGTTAGAATGCCTGTTGTTTAAAATTTGGAAGAAAGTATCACCAAAAGAATTTAATTCTAAGAACATATTTTTCTAACCTTGTTCTAGGAAAAGATCTGTTGTTTTGTGTGATGGTTCTCCATGCAGTGGGTGGGTACTTCTTGATCACATCCTGAAGCATCCCTTACTTCCTTGGCTCTGAGCAGGGAGTCTGGACACCTTTCAGAATATTCTGCATTCAGTTTAACCCAAGTGGCTACAAAATAGGCATAGCACCTGGTTTTACAGGCAATTTGAAGAGCACTGCAGAAAATTTCTGTATTTGCTTACCTTTGAGATCATCAGTAGCGTTTTCAGGGCAATGATGATTTGTGACAAAGTACAAGACTTCTCATTATCAAACCCTAGAATTGTAGCACTGTATTGTTACTGTGACCTATTAACTATTAATATACTGGATTTAAAAGATGCAGTTTATCTTTTTAGCCAAGTTACAGACTTGCAATAAGGACAGAGGGAATGATTGAGAACCTGGTGAAAAATCTGAGTAGTGAACATGAGGAGCTTCAGATGCATTGTGCAAATGCCATATTTAAGGTAATTGTAGATCAGAACCAGGATTAACCCTTTGTTTTCATGTGATTGTCAGTTTTAATATTTCTTAATTTCCCTGTTTCTCCAGTGTGTAAGAAATTACTTTATAAAAATGTTGTGAATATTTTAGTGTATATTTAATATTGTAATTAAATTCCTACTTGCTCTTCTTGTGTGCATGCCCTAAAACACATAGGTAGCCAGTGGAGAGAAGCCTCTTTGGATTTTTAATGTTTGTCTGTCCACAAAGTGGGCAATGTGACGGTATAAGCACTACTCCAGCACCAGTTTACTGTCAAACTCTCTTAGTGAGTTGTTAGCATATTCAGATATGTTGATACAATATTTATGGCGTTTTTCTGTATTAGCCTTAACTAGTTACAAGCCGGCCTTTGAAGACATGATTTTACCCGTTTTTACATAATGTGTATATTTAATTGTTTTGTATAGTGCGCAGAAGATAAAGAAACACGTGACCTGGTTAGACAACATGAAGGTCTACAACCACTGGCTGTTCTGCTTGATAACAGTGAAAACAAACAACTTCTGGCAGCTGTGACAGGAGCAATCTGGAAATGTGCAATCAGTATAGAAAATGTGTCAAAGTAACAATTTAATTTTACAAGCATTTATTACATGATTGTTGTTTTGACTTTATGGGCCTTTATTGTTTTCAAAATTGTTGTGTCATGGTTCTTCAAAAACATTCTTTATAATTGGTTAGACTTTCAACTTATGTTTTATAGTACTTAAAATATTGCCACCTGACCTCATCAGGGCACAATGGAGACAGTAAATTTCTAGAATCTTAAGAGTCAATGGAGACAAGTGGTGCCTCTAAAGAATAGTTAAGACATAGCACACTGAGTGGGGAGGTGTACTAGCACGTACTAAACATTTGACACATGGCCATATCTGATATCGCCTCTCCTCTGTGTAGCTTGCAAACTGGAATCACTGCTGCATGGTAGAGAGAGTAATTAGTACACTTAACATCAAGAGAGACAGAGAGCAAATTATCTCATTCTGTGGTGGATATCTAATACAGATTAGAAATATCCTGGAGTTCAGGATAATTAGCCCAGGTGCCGCTCTTCTTGACTACAGAAGGGGCTCAGAAAAGTAGATTAGTCTGAAGGCCCAGCTTCTAAATGAGTGAATTAACTGATGAGAGTCTTACCATAGGTACCTACACCCTCTCTGTACCAGGGTCCTGAGTAATTATCTGAGAATGTAACAGCAGAAGTTATCACCTTTCACCTTTCATGGAACAGGTTAATAATTGAGAATACTCAGCTCCCTCATCTAAAATTAACTGATCATATTCATTCACTTTACTTCAAAAATACCAAAACCAAACAAAAACAAAACCCTGGCTCCACTGCATAGGTGCTAGGTTTCCTGCAGAAGTTATGCTTCTCTGTACAAAAGAATGCACGATTCATAGGTTAGCAAGACTATCAGTAAGAAGTCACCTCTTGCAGTCCTCATTTTAGTGTACTTTGCTGGATAAACACATATGATAGGTAAAAGCTGGATAAAAATTAGGAAGATTTCCACTATGGATTTACATTCTGGCTTTTTTACTGTCCTAAATGAGTTCCCAAACCCATGGTCTTTACATCCTCTACTGCTGTCCTACTACTCTTTGCATTCTTGTTTGCATGGTAACCTAACTTTTCAGAAGGATGTATCCTTCTTTTCTGGGGGCTTTGGGTATCTGCACTGAGGTGTCCTGATTTTGGATCAATCGGTGATGAGACAGACTGAATGGCTCTCTCTGTACTAGTAAACTAAACAGGGCCAAATCTTTCTGGGGTCAGGCACTGTGTTAGGATTATCCATACTGTTTAACTGCCAGCACAGTCCCTTACACAGTTTGGCCTGTGCCAGCAAGCACTCTCCCAGACAATGCCCAGACACTACTTGGGAACAGTGCAAGCAACAGATTGTTTCCATTAGGCAGAATGGGTGAGGCCACCCTGAGTTGTGAGGAGAAGAGATTTTGGCCATATGGATGCTATGTTGTGCTTCTCGTCTTCAGGGCTAGAGAATGAGCCCTTGCCTGTTTTATTTATTAGTATAGCTGTAGCCAATAATTCTGTCCAAATGCAAACAGATTTTTGTTGGGCTACTCACATATCTTTGGCAAGTGCTTGGTGCTTCACAAAGGTTACTAGCCAGGCACAGCTCCAGCTGAATTCATGTATTACGTAGTGCTGAGTCTGAAGCATTAAAACTGTATTCAAATTCAAGATGGGAGGGCACTAAAGAAAGGGGAGTGAGGACAATATGAAAACACCTAAGTAGATCTGGAGGGATGAGCTTGAGTCTGGCATGGAGCTGGAACTAACAAATCCTTCAGGGGCACTTAATTACCTTCCAAGCGCTCCACAGTGTTTATATACCTGACGTGCAGTGCTGAGATGATGTGCTGACTCAGCAAGGAGCTGATCCAGGTGTCTGGGCCTGTCTAGCTCAGGTTCCAATTCGCGTGCAAGGAGCCATTCTGCTTCTGGACACAAGATGGCCCGAGCCAGCAGCGCTGTCAGAGTGCAGCCTGCCTGCTGCACAGCCAGCTCCTATCCTTCCATCTGTGAAGCAGCTGATATGCAACATAGAAAAAGTAGCCAGAAAAAAATCAGTTTGGTTTTGGTTTTTTCATTTTTTTTTTCAAATGGTTTCCTTTATTGCTCTTTTTTTCATGCTGTTTATGTTTACTCTCAAAAAAATAATTACAGGAATACTTCCAAGTTATAGTGAACAAAGAGAGGAAGATTTCTCTTTAAGCAAAGGTTTGGATAATCAAAAAAAGAAAGTGTCTCATTCTCAGTTACTTTAATTGTTATGCGGATAATTCAGCTTGGAAAGATTAATTTTTATTGAAACAGTTCTAGTTCTGCCATAAAAATCTCAGAAATACTAATATTTATTTTTTTTTATGAAAGAAAAGCCACATGTGCAACTGATTCTTGGAAAATACAGAGGTTTTGTAGCTCGAGTAGACACTTTGAGAAGGTAGGGGCTAGGAGGGAAGCACAAATGAGAAACTGTCTCTGATAATTAGTTTAGATACAGGTTAGATCTAGGTTGATATACCAAGCAGAACTATCAAGGCCTGTCAGAAAATGCATAAAAGGAAGATACAATATTTAAGTCAAAGTAATCCTCAACATTTTGAACAAAACACATTTAAAAGATGATTCCAGCACTGAGGAAAAAGTCTTGTTCTGAAAGATGAACTTCTGAGTTCATCACATCTCTTTGTAGGATATCAAAAGTATCAAAAGTTCTATGAAGAATGAGGAAAGTATTAATATGGCAGTCAAATTTCGGTCAATTTATTTCTTAATTTCAAATTTGAATCTAATGTAATACAATAGAATTGTACTAGAACCATGGGTCTGACCTTAGGAAAATAAAATGTATTAGTCCTGAACTAAGTATAGAACCGCTCAGGCAAAGTCTCTAAAGGCTCATATTTATTGAAAAGTAGGAGTGTTCCTTTGGTTCAGAGAGGTGGAGGAGGGTGTGTAGACTACTGAAGTTAGGATAGCACAGTAATGGCCAGTCCTCTGGTTTGTTCTTAGCTATTTGTAGATGTTGCATCCACATCAAGTTTTAGAAAACGCTCAAACTACTCAAGAGATTCCTAGATAACTAAATTAGACAAATGTCATTAGAAAGGTAGGCTCTATGTCACACTTAGAATAAGTGATTGAAATGGTTTTCCTGTATTAGGATTTCTTCAACAAGATGATTTACATACAGAAATTGAACACTGTACTTCAATAAGAATGTTACTTCAATTATAAAATTAAATTTATAATGGTAACACACTGAAAATAACAACTTTGGGTTTATTGCTGCCTTTCAGATTTCGGGAATATCAAACCATAGAAACTTTGGTAGGACTGCTTACTGATCAGCCTGAAGAAGTCCTTATAAATGTCATTGGAGCACTGGGAGAATGTTGCCAAGAGCGAGTAAATCGAAGTACTATCCGCAGATGTGGTGGAATACCACCTATAGTGCAGTTACTCACTGCAACTGATCAGGCACTACTTGTGAATGTCAACAAAGCAGTAGGAGCTTGTGCAGCAGAACCTGAAAATATGATGTAAGTTATTAATATACATGCATTTTAAATATAAGAAGAATTCTAGTAATTCTGATGCAAATACAGTCAATTCTAATCTGACTTAAAAGGGTATTTCACTTTTCGTTTTTTACAGGATTGTGTGGGTTAGTTACATCCTACTGTAAATGCTATATAAAAAAATTGAGGAAATGTATAGAATGTAAAGCTTTTGCATTTTGAGGGAAACCAGATTAACCTTTATTAAATTGATTTTTATTAAACTTAAAATTCAAAGTTATAAAGCACCATTTTGAAATGCTGCATAATAGAAACATGGCTTGCCTTGTCCTTTTACATCTGTTCTCAAATCATAAATAATAATCATAAAGGTTAAACTAGTGAAAGGTATTCTAAGAGGAAATGTACCCATTTACTGTCATGAAAATAGTTAGTTTTTTTGAAGTAGTGTATTACTTGTATTTTATATTTCTGTCCCTCTCCACCATGCCTTTTGTGAACTCAGACAGTTTTGAACCCTTTTCTCCCCTCTCACTCCTTTGCAAAACCAAAGAAAAAGACTGTATTTTTACTGAGAGAGTTGTTCCTTTGATTTTGTGGTGTAGATTTGTATAACTTACAAAGATCCTTGAGTTTTTTGATTAAGTGTTCCAGTTAAATGTTGAGGTCGGCATTTGTTGCACTTACTGTTCCCTTACAGGGATATTTACTTCAAGATTCTCAGCATATTTCCCTCCTTATACATAAGGGAAGTCAGAAAGAGAGTTTTATTAAGCTCCTCCTGTTCTGATTTGCATAATTCACTTGATATTCATATAGCAGTGCAGGGAATTCTTTTTCTGAATAGGGCTTTTGTTTTCATGCTTTGGCTGTCACCCAGTGGCAAAAGGCTGGATGGTACACAACTGTAAACATGGCTTGTATGAGCAGTTAGCCATGTAGCATAAAAGTATAAATAAATGAAGTCACTTTCATGACATCTCACTAAAAATCAGCCTTTAGTGTAATGTATTAACCTAACAGAATTAGCACTGCAAGTATTGAAAAACTTAAATGTCAATAAATATATATTGATATTTATAAAACCTCAGACATATTCCATACTCAGAACTGTCTTTTGTAGTATCCAGTATGGATAGCTTCATACCAGAATGTGTTCAGTATAAACATAAAAAAATAATACAAGTTGCTGCTAAAATTGTGATACAACAAAGTCCATCTTGTTTTTAAGAAGGAGACAGTACAGATTGTTTGGAAAAAAAATGTATAGAGTTTGTGAAGAGTGAACAAAGGAATCAAATGTTGAATTTGGTTCATATAAAAAATTCTCTGTTGAAGTTCTCAACTCTAGAAGTGTTTTTAAAAGTATTTTAAAACATTAACAAGTAAGCAAGATCTTAGATAGGAGTAGAATATACTTCTTACTACTACAGAAAAACTGTTACACAATATTTATTACTATTAGCAAGACTGACATGTCCCTGATGTATTGTACTAGCTAGGCTTGTAGCACTAGAAGAGATAACGCTGCTGTCTTCTCCCTTTTTCTTCCTCTCAGATCAATACAGCAGAACCTGAAATTGCTTCCCCTCTTCCAAAGTACTCTTCTTTTCGGGAAGAGTAAGTCACCAAAGACATGAAGGATACACACACAGAGTCTGTAGTAGGACCTTCTTCTGTTTACAGAATTTGGGCCCAAAACAATAAGTAGCCTTGTTAGAAACTACTGTGGAGTTCAGTCTCTTTCTGTAAACATTTTCTGAAGTTCTTAACCAAAGAGACACATCTTAACAATGATGTGGAGGTGTACCGAGATTATCTTCTAAAAAGAAGCAAAGCAAAGCCACTTGTAGTCCGTAAGCGTATACAGGTGATGAGAACTTCCCATTGTAGGTTGATACTTAGCTGTTTGTTGTCTTTCTTACTTATTTAGATGGAACCCTGTTACATTCCTTTTTTCATAATCATCTATTTCTCTGAATGGTTTGACAGGTTGTAGGTGATCGGTTCTTCTCCACTGTTAGTCTTTGTCTTGAGAAATTTGGCTGGCCGGTCTCAAGGCTTGTTTTCTTTGTCATCTGGTACAGACAGGCTCTCGGGTTGCTTTTTTAGTTTGGCCTTACAGAAGCTTTGAAAACTATGATGATTTTTCTGGATTCTGATATCATTGACTTTCCTATGTACCAGAAACCCAGAAAAAAAAAAAAAGCAGAAACATTTAAAGGTAAGTTCTCATAATGACTGAGAATTTTCAGATATATTCTCACATTTCATTACCTGCGTGTCTGTTTAGAAAAGTGTGGCTTAGAGACTAAATATTCAGTTGAGCAGTCTTCTATTTTGAACATAGTTATCCTTGGAGCAATAGGTATGTTGAAACCATACAGACCAAGAGTAAAGCTCACATAATTTCTGTGAATGGTTCAAGGATATGTAATGAAGAGGATGGGATTATTATAAGAAATAAAATATTATCATGGATTATAAAAACCTGTGAGTGTTCTATGAAGCAGTGCAGTTAAATTCTGAGGGAAATACTGTACAATTCTCTTGTGTTCCTTGGAGGAAGCCTGCACTGACAAAGAGAGATTAGTAGATAGGCATAGATGAATCTACATCTTCTACATGTATTTTGTGTATTTTATTTTTGCCGTGTTTCCTAGTTGACACTATAAGTCCTACAACTGCTGAATGGAAAGTACACTAGTGTTGCTTTTCTGCATCAATCCTTTACTTCAAGGCAACTTCAAGCAATTAAGTGATTCTTTTTGGCTCTATTGTACTGTTTAAAAGAAAGAACAGCAGCCAGCTTCTCTCACAGCCAAAAATAAGTTGACTTATCTTAAAAAAAGCATAATTATGTGACTGTACTTCCTTACTCTTATGTGGACAGCATGAAGCTGTTCTCCATGCTCAGTCTCTTGCACCCCCACTGACAGAGATGGTGCAGTACATTTTTAATGTATGTTTATCTTTTTGAGGAACTTTTTACAATTCTTCCTTTTCTCTTACAAAAAACAAAGGACTAGTGCTATTCTTTAACTTCCACTAAATTTTCTTTTGCCCTTTTCATTTGAAAACCCATAGACTTCATCACTAGCGTTCAAAACTAAAAGGTTTAGAATATTATAAACTGAAATGTACAATTATTTTAGCTGAACAGATGGAGTTTGAGTCATTGGTATATAATACTATTTATCAAAGGAGTCCACAGCAACTAGTGAAGTTTTAAGAAAAATGCTAAATTGTGGTTTCAAAAAGGACAAGATTACATTCTGCCAGAATTAAACCCTGTAATTTTACCAGTGAGCACAATACAGAGTCAGTATAACTTTGTTTATTTACATTTGTATTTGTGGTCTAAATTGGCAGGCAGTTAAACTAAAGTTCTCAAAGTTCTGGCACATAACATTGTAACAGGGAAAGATGATAGATATGACAAACAGATGTCCCGGCTGCCTGTACGTATGTGTATTTAAGCAATTCTTGTTGACATTTCTACTGGAAATGTTCAATACTAGGTTTTAATTTGGAAGAGAAGTACTATTTCAGATTAACAGCTGTGCTAGTTTCAGATATTTTAAAAAAGGAAAGTAAATTGCTAGAACTGTGACCCACGTCTTGCTCATGATGTTCAGTATTGTCATGATGTCAAGATTCTTCAGTAATTTGAAAAACCTTTGCTAAGCAACTTTTGCCTGTGAACAGACATTAGAAGTCATTAAGAAAATTATCTTGTTATCTGCACTGGTCAAATAGCAATGCACTGTAACCTAAACATTCCAGTCATCTCTGAATGGGTTTAATTTCACTGAAATTATTTGCCTGTAAGACCTATTCTATATACACACACCACACACACACCAGCTGTCCTGTGTGGAAAGCAGGAAGATGCAGTTGCCTTTTGGTAGGAGTGATGGCAGCTGCATATCCCTTCACCTCTGCTCTGTCATGGCTGGCCTCTTCACTCCAGCCACTTCTAACTGCAAATGCAAATACTTTTGGCTATTTTGAGGAGCAGAATAATCTACACCTGTTCTAAATTATATCAGTGATCAAATAAGATTGTACCTATGACAAGGTACAGGGCATTGAATTAGAGAGGTGGTCCAGTTCTTTTGTGAGGTGCCGCGGCTATGTTAAGGAATAGAGCCACAAGAGTTCAGAATTTGGGCTCTTGGGTTTGAACTCCAAATATTTATATATTGTTATGTACTTTTAGTGAAGCACCAGACAGCAATTACCTACAATAAAGTTTATATTTCTGCTATGGATGAGTTTCATGACTGTTAAGGTTTTGACTACTAATAATAGTGTCCTGTACATTAGACACATTTCATACATGCAGATCAGCTATTCCATAAAGCACTTAAATATTTTAATATTAAAGTATTAAATATTAAGATTTTTATATCAACTAAGTACTGTATTATTTCAAATTTTATGAGTTTCTGTTCAGCTTTCAAAGAAAACGTTTTGCATTTTTATTCAAAAAATTGTATTTTAACAGTCCCATGAGTGGTTGCTTACTCCACGTTTAATTGTAGTTTAATTTTATCTTCAGAATGTTGACTAATTATTATGAAATATATAATTTAAATGAGTGAAACCACAGAATGAATAGTGTGCTAGCTGTGAATCAATACAGAGTTGAATGCCAACCAGAGTAAATTTTGTGGAGTATTTGCTTGTATTTATTGTGGCAAGCAGCTTTATTACAGCATCCTGCTAATTATATTAAGTTTTGGAAAGAAAATTAGATATGAAAACTATATACAAAACCAAATCAGAATATTGTTTAACATTATACCATCAGAACTGAAATTTTCAAGATCACAGGCCTATTTTCCTCTCTCTTTCTTTGTTTAAGAAACCTGATTGTGTTTTTTTTGTCAACTTTAAAAAAGAATTTTCACATAGGAAGGAAACTAATGTCTAAGCACTTTTATAGAGGAAACATTTTTCAGGACCGTTTATTTTAATGTTCCCTTTGCTCTTAAGGCAGATACGCTCATTCAGCACCCCTTTTCTTCATCTGCTGGATTGTGCAGTGAAACCATAGAAAGATGAAAAATTAAACTCTTTAGCAGTGCTTTCTTAATTGGCAAATATATGCTTTCAGCAAGATCAAAATAAAAGGGTTTGTGTTTGTATGGTGATTACACCTTGATGATTCTTCCAGAATGAGAATTTAAGGGCATTGTTCATATATGTAGAGTTCTTTTTATCTGAGTGAATCTAGTGTAACTGTGAGAAAGCAGTACTCAATGATGAACAGTGTAATTTGAAGATTTTTTGTTTTGTCTGCACTGTTTTCTGGCTTGATTTTATACACGTTGAATGGTCAGAGAACCACACTTTGAGATATTCTGAGATGGGTTCTGTTGCATCTGGTATTTCTGGTCTTCAAGCAAAAGGCAAAGCTCTTCTTCAGAAAATGAACACTGGAGTGAGGGTAGTTTACCTTGATGCACTGAAGTGAAGACCAGAAAACTGAAAAGAAAATTGAAGTAAACTTTAAATTGAAAAAGATGCTTTAAAAAGATGGAAAGGAAAGGTAAATCAGCCTAGAGATTGCTTTTCTGAAGTGTGGTGGAAAAATCTGAGCTCAACACTTGGCTTCTATCTCTTGATTTTTATATACTGGTTGGAGCTGGGTCATTTATATTTAGCCCCTCTTGGGAGGAAGTACCTCATGTTGGTAAATGATCAGTACTCACTTGAACTAGAGGAGAGATTCATGGGTTCTTTTCTAATTAATTCCAATATGGGAAAAAATTCTTTGTCCTTTCTGAAATGACAGGAGAGTAACGTTAAAATTGCTTAAAAGTCTTCAGCACTTGAAGGCATTTAAAAGCTTGTTTTGAAGCTTTTACTTGAATCATCTTTACTATGTGAACCTATATATGTAACTGTGTAGTTTGTGATTATGCTGTTTTATTTTGTTGTGTTAAAACTTCCTTTGAATGATGATGATTTTCCTTCAGTTGAATTGGAGCTGAGTATACAAAATAATAAAATTGACAGGTCTTAAAAAATCTGCAGTGTCTTAGCTTAACCATACCTTTGTGCAAGAAGTATCATTTTGAAAAACATAATTGTTCAACCATTTTGCATAAAAACATTGTTAATAAAGTCCTGTCTTATTTTAGACAGACTACATGTCCTTAATTAGTTTCTCTGTTTCAAATAGTGATAGGGCTGCATACAAAGTTTATTTTATAATTAGTTTTAAAATTTCCTGTCAAACCATATATGGTGAACACAAATTAGGTGTTTTATTTTCTGTTTTTAAGGTCAATCTGTATTCCACTTTCTCTTGCATTTACAATTAAAGATGTAAACACCTTGTATGCAACTGCATTTTTTACTTTTGAGGTTAGACAGTGAAGGTGTACTTGCTTTTCTTCGTCTTCAGCTCATGTGCTTTGAGCGTAACACAGCTTTTTTGTTTTTTTAAACAGGTATGTTAGTAAAGGCTATTAAGTTTTGTTTGACCTTCCTTCCCATTTAGGGTATTTACTGGAATCTAATGGGAAGTTATGATCCCCAAGCCTGATCGATACATAAACACAATACAGATGGTGTAGAGATGATTCTGGTGGTAATTAATTTCTCAGCTCCTCATGAAGATACTACTTTGATTACAATGTGTTTAAGTAATTATAACATAGTGCTCAGTGTTGGTCTTGTTAGTAAGGAGCACATGGGAAACAAGTTACACGTTATTCATGCCCAACAAAGGATGCTCTGTGGTGTGACCTTTTTAATTTCTAATGCTAGATTAGAGACATAGTGTTTTAAAATATGTAATAGAGCAAGGTAAATACATTAAGCATAGACTGAATAAAAAGTTAAGTACATAGTTTTGGGCATAAATATTTGTTTTGGAAAGTATTTGTTACTATATGAAAGAAGCCAGTATACTCAAATTCAGATTTCACTTTGCATGCAGATCATTAAAAAGTCACATGCTTGTTTTCACATTTACGAGTTCTTGTTATAATGTAGTTTACTTTATCTTCTGTAAGAGTTTTGAATGACAGTGCTGGAAAAAATAAACAACATTAATGAGATATAGTTAGAAAGCATTCTGTCTTTGCATCATTTGTTCACACCCATCTGGTATAGTAAGCACTGTTTACTCATTATGTTGATGGTGATTAGCTGATAATAAAACACAAGCACTTCCATAAAGCAAAGCCGTATGTTAAAATCATGCCTGTGTTTGTTAAAACAGTGTTTCAAACAAACTGATGTAATTTGAGATTCAACATTGTCCACTCTCTAATTATCTCTTTTTTGTTCTGTTTCTGCAATAGGATAATTGACAGTCTAGATGGAGTTCGCTTGTTATGGTCATTGTTGAAAAATCCTAACCCAGATGTTCAAGCAAGTGCAGCTTGGGCTCTTTGTCCTTGCATTGAAAATGCTAAGGNATACAATTTTTATATTTGGATGATTTCCAGCAATACTTTGATGTTTGCTACTTACACTCTCCTTATTTTATTTGGCTAACTGCTTAAAAACATATATATTCACTTTTCAAAAGTGACTACTCCTCCATCTAGCACTCATTATATAATATGTTTTGCCTTTACAGTATTTACTGTATTTGGAACATATATTTTAATAACTTATTAGGATTTAAACTTACTGTTCCCAAATAAAATATGCTGAAAACAGAAAGCATCTACTCACAGGCTATGAACAGTACAAGTAGTTCTAGTTGTTCTCCACTATGAGGTACTTCAGCTATGTTCTCAAGAGACCATCATTTGATTTCAGAGAATATTTCAGACTTGGTGCCAATGTAATCCTTAGGTTTTCTGCTCAGACTGCCAACAAAAAGTGCCAGTTGTGAATAGTGGTGGTTGTGCAGGTCAGTTCTGTATAGAAGACTGAGTTATTCATGTATTTCATGTCAGTTTCCAAATAGAGATAAAATGGTGAGTACAAGCTGCAAGTCATCTTCTGTGAATTCTCAACACTGACCTGAGGTGGAATAAATGGATGAGGTTTTGTTTCCCATTAGAAATTTCCTGGAATACTAGCTTAATTCCTTAATCCTTCTACAGTAATAGCTTCCATTTCTAGTTTACTCTATAATTGATGCAACTTTTGCATCTTCTCTCTACTATTCCACAAATATGTATTCTTCTGCATATAATTTGACATCCTGACTATGCAAAGAATGCTAGATATCCTTAGCATCCTTTGCAGGCAGTGTTTCCTGTTTGGAATTGAGCATTCTGTGGCTGCTATTAATTTATATAGATACAGATATATGGATAAAAGTATGGTGAGAATATTTGTTCTTGAGTTTTATAACTTGATCATTTTCTGTTTCTTCACAGTGCTTTCTACAATGGCAACTTACCCCTTTTCAAACATGCTGGTTATTCTGACTTATCTTTTCATCTGTTTTTTTCTTTTTTTTTTCCCCCTAAATGTTCACTCTAGTATCATAAATGCTTTTTGGTACCTAATGGTGTGGTCTATACATGTCTCTTCTATCAGAGTATAAATATACCTGCCTCTGTCTTGAACAATGTTGCTATAGTTGAATATTAAAATACTACTTGGTCTCAGTACTGAGGTAATACTTACTATGTGTAAGACTCTGTGACCTGAAGAGCCAGAGTGGAACTGCACACTGCCAGAGTTCCCATTAAAAGCACTTTTTCAGAAACTAAGTGAATAGAGGACAGCTACTGAAATTATAGATTACATGGATTTTTTTCTTGTTTTTTTCCCCCAGGATGTTTGATGAGTGCAAGCTATGTACATCCTTAGTGTAGCTATCCTCCTTTCATCTCCCTTGGCTGCCTGCCCCAATGCTAATCTGTGACCCCACAAAGAGTTCTTTGTGTGAGCCTCAGGCAGAGTGGCACACTGAAACAAACCTACCAATAATACCCTTTCCGCTGACACTGAATAGAAAGAAATATGTATAAAGCAGCAATTATAGCCACACTGTGAAAGTGCAGCAACTATTTCTAGCTAAAGAAAATTTTTATTTTTGTTGCTCAAAGTTATTATTATTCAACAATTTGCATGATCTTCCAAGAAGCAGATTGTTTTATGCAGTGCTGGATTCAAAAACAGTAATAAGTATATGACTTTAAAGGATTATGTGCATTCTGGCTTTTCCAAGCCTGTACATGGGACTGCAAACTGTGTTTCAAATAGCTGTGAGCATTGAATCCAGATTTGTTTTCTTTTTGTGTTCTTTTGTGGAAGTTGTAGTGGTTCTCTTCTGTGTTGTGAAGGCTCATAGATGAAATTGAACTTGTTAATAGTATCAGAAACAAATTGTTATAACTGTGTAATGCAGCATGCACTTTTCCACACAGACATGTTCTGTACAAGCAATTTAAAGGTTATTTTCTGTATTTATAACTTCGAAGCCAGTCAATCACACTAATAGGATGGTTATTGTCATAGTGTGTGGATACGTGTTTCTGTCTCACCATAACTTGTTTAAGACTGGGAAGTCTACCACTGCTGTTTTACCATTAGGGGATAAGACACAGAAGGCCAATATTTGAATTTTCAGGAAGGTTAGCTGTTTGTCAGTTTTGATCTTTTGGGTCTAACTAGTTTCCCTGTAAGCAACTAATTGCAAATGAAGAAGAATCCGAGTTCTATGTTGACAGTGACATTATGGTAGTTGTTTCAGAGTACTTCCCATAGAATAGGCTTGTATCAGTATGGCATAGCTAAGTGATAGTGTTTCTTATAGCAATATGATAAAGTTCAGTGATATTTGGTCTGTGACAGGTCTGTGACGTTTTAAATAGAGGATATAAATTGTACACTGCAGTACATAAACTTTTAGAGCTCTGGCAACCATAATATTGGTTTGATATCAGTCATCACTTCATATGCCAGCATTAGTTCTAAATATGTTTAGCCTGAAGAATTTCTTGTAAAGATCTTGATGTTAGAGATAAAATTCGTTTGGTGGAATTCTCCTGAGAAAATTTGCACAGGACTTGAAAGCAGTACTTTTGAGTTTTAGACAAATATATCATGATCTTGGATCAATTAATTCATAGATTTCTTTAAAATCTAAGACATAAAGAGACAAGAATGTAATTTCTTCAAAGGAATTATCTTCATAGAAGCAAATTGTTATTAATTAGCTCCTTACTTCCAAAAGGAAACATTACTACTGCAGGCACATTGGTAGTGAAAAAGTGTAAGTGCAGTGTCCAAGAAACACAAATGATTATGAAAAATGGCTAAGAGAAGTCTACTCAAGCCTGTTGATGTTGGAACAGCAATACTGGGTTATGATGCTTCTTTGAAAAACAGTATTTGTAATGTTCTCCCAACATACATCAGCCCAAACAGAAACATTTAGAGAAATTCTACAAAGATGTCATTTGGGCTATTACAAAAATCATCAAAAGGCGTTGTGCCAATAAGAGGAACACTGCCAGCTTGAGCTTGTATGAAAATACCTACTTCCTCACAGAGTAACCTTCTACTAGAACCCTTAAATATATGTAAAAAAAAAAAAGGTTGTAGAGGTTTCTTTTCTGTCCTCATATTTAGTAGAGTTTTCTGTGCAAACATTAGAATAGGAATGGTAATGTCAGGCATCGTATTTTTCTGTTCTTTTGTACTTGCATATCAGCTTTCAGTTTTAGCCTTTTTATAGCTACAACTGTAAGGCTTTCTTAAAGAACTTCAGGAACCCATCTATGTATAGAGTCTGTCAAAGTAATTTAAGTAAACAGTCAGAAACTGGGGGTTTGAGAGACTAGGAAGTTATTCTGTTTTCTTAAAATGTACTTGTAAAATGACATCTCACACTTTTCTAATAAATCGTGATTTCAGCTCTGCAGTGGAATATCAGTGTGATGAAAGATGATCAGCCATCTAAACTTGTCTGTGAGTTTCCTACATAAGGGGAAAGAGGATGTCCACGCTGGCAAACAAAAAAGCAAAACCAAATCGAAACGAAGCCAGGTTTAATAGGGAAAGGTCATGAGATGGGGATGTGTGAAGGTCAATTAATCTTCAGTCTTGAAACAGTATATCTACTGAGGAAGTGACTCCTGCAGCCAGCAGTCTGGAGTTAACCTGTGGGTGGAAAATATGCTGCTGATGACCTATGCTATGTAGGATTCTTACATAGATTTTGCTTGTTATGGAAATTTTAACATAACCATATGTATAAAACCACAGAGAGCGTTTCTTTACTGAAAGTAACAAAGAAATGTAGTTGAACTTGGAAATTCTTCTAATATATAACAAAGAGTAAAATTATTTGCTGTTTTAAATTAATTAAGATGCTTTGTTTACACATGTTGCTAATTTAAAACTGTAGTGTATAAAGATAATCACGCTCTGTACTGCACACTGCTGTTGTTTTGGTTTATATTTTTAAAATTTTACTTTAGCAGTACCAATACATTTTTGTTTACATACCATTCTTTGGTTAAGCCTATAATGAAAAATCCCTACTTGCATATGTACAGCCTTTTCCAGTTTCTTTGTTTTCTTTACTATGCTTCTTGCGATTCTATACAGAAACCTTGGACTTCAATCTTAGCGCTCTTACTGCTCTCTTTCCATTTTTCTTTGTTTTCTATAGAAGTATCATTTTTTACATCAGTCATACCTACTTCTTTGTATTTGCTCTCATTTGATGCAGCTTTTTATCCCTAATATCTGGATTTAGACCTTTCCAAATTATAAGAATTTGTAATGAACTAAACGTTGAAAGCATCCTGTAAGGGAGATAAAAAGAAATTTTTGGTTTGCCCCTCTCTGCCCTTGCAGAGAACCAGGGTCCTTGGAGATTTAGGAAGCACAGGAAGCCAGACCTGACTTGGTGACTCTGTAACTGACTGCTGTGCCTGCAGGGTAAATGCAGAACTGGCCCACCCAATGATTCTTGACACAGGCTGCCTAGTTTAGTGAACCAACTACCAGGAGTTGTTTGGGCCTCCTGTATTCATGTTGGAGAACCTGAATGGACTGATATACATTGCCCTGAGGTCCTTAATGTCTACAAATACAGGAGTCCAGTTTCTGTAAAGCACATAACCTAAAAGCTGTGAAGCAAAGGGAAACTAAGGGTGCAGCCCGTATCTCCCTCACAGAGCCTTGGGTCCCAAGTTCCATGCAAAGCAGCTGCCTGAGAGCTTGGAGACCATGAGAAGCCAAAAAGCTTAGGAGCTCCTAGAGACCTGGCTTTCCAGCTGTTTGGCAGCCCATCAGGCAAGAAGTCAGGGATTCTATGAAAACTAGAAGCCAAGCAGCCTGGCAGGCTACTCACCAGCCATCTGGCTGACAAGAGAAACGATGAAGAGACACATTGGTAATTTAGCCTGCCTTTCTGCCTGGTTTCTGTCAAAACTTTTCAAGAAGTCGTTGTGTTCTTATAGAAGGTTTTGGTTCCATTCCATTAGCATTTTCTGATGGAATACTGCTCTACTGGAAAATATTTGACCAGCTTTTCTTGTAGCTTAGTTTATAACAGCTACACATGCTAGTCAACAGCTTGTCATGTAACTTCTGTACTTTTAAATCAGAATCGCTAATTGGATTTTAAAAATCTAGAAAAATTTAAACCCCATCCTCCTCCTATTTTTTTTCTCCCTTCTTTGTTTTTCCTTTTTGTCCGTCTCACTCTTTTCCTGTCTTTACCCTCTCACTTGCCACGTGGGACTTCCATAGATCCTTAGGCAAGAAAAGAGCACGGAGATCGTTGTGTTTCATTTGCTGCATAATATAAACCAAAAAAAATCAAGCAATCATTTTGTCTAGTGCTGAAGCTTTTGATTGAACTAAAACATATTTTATACTTCATGCTGCTTGTTCAGGTTTTCAGTGGCTTGTAGTATGAGTGGTATGATATATGATTGCCTTCTTATATACCACTCTATTTCATGGAAACATGCCAGAGTTGCAAAGACACAGACAATAAGGGTAAGAACAGTTTATCAGTTTGTGTTGTCACTGCATTGATTGTTTAGCTAGACTATTCTCAGAGCATTTCAGTAATGCTGTCTTGCACCTCTACAATATAAAACTACATATCAGTGATGACTATCTTGTAAACAGTAATAATTATATGAAGTTTTCTTAGACATGTTTGAATTCAATTAAATCCAAAACCAATGGAAACAATCTTTAGTTTTTTCATTTATTAAGTGGGTTTTTTTCCTCATGCTTTCATTATTTTAATGCTCCTCAAGATAATCTAAACCAATTGAGGCCAACTGTGGCCTCAAAGGACTTTGATATTAGTAGTTTCACTGCTTCTGTGAGAAAAAAAAAAAAATAGGATTTTGGCATTTACCCAGGACCAAACTTAAGATGTGGTTTACCAGACTGAAAAGTAAAGAAAATAATAGACTGAAGTACTACTAAAAGTTGCATCAGTGACTGTGTAGACATTTCCCCCCCATTATTTTTTAGACAACATGCATTGCATGCATTCTTGGGCTGCCCACTTGTATAATGGAGTTTACTTTTGTTTATTGGAACTGTCAATAGAAATATACTTGCAAAGTGTTTAATTGTGTATAACCAAATCCCTAAAGAGCCAGGAGGGAGGAATTCTGCACTTACAGGCTACAGAGTAGCATTGGAACCATGTTAAAGTGACTCTGCTTTGTTGCTGTGGCCTTAGCTGCTTCAGTGAGATAAAGAGGACAGGAAAATTCATTTTGTTGTCCACCCTTGTTTTCCCAGCGAGTTGCATTTGCCCAATACAGAAGATAAGCTGTAAGATGTAGTAAAGTAGTCTCATCTTACAAGATGTTTCTTCATCTGATCTGCTACAGCGGAAGCCTCCGTAGCTGTATAAACAGAAATAAAATTAACCTTTAAATAAAAAGGAATTTGATTAATATTCTCCTTGAGTTATTTAATAAAAAATTAATAGAAACTTGCTTATATAAACTGTGTTTTCCATTTTCACTGAGCAGCTATAATGTAAAAATTTCTGTTGCATTTCTTTATTTTGAATTTTAAATTGGTTTGTGCATTAGGATGAGAAGTTATTCAGTTGGCAATAGTGAATGGAAATAGACAGCTTCCTTCATTACAGAAAAGGTAGTTTAAAGATGGCTCTTGATAACTAAAGTTTGTTTGCACAGCCATACCATCACTTTTTTGGGCAAAAGCAACTCAATTTGACAAATTAACTTTGACACCTTAAGTTTTTTAAGATGTTCTAAGGGTGAAATACTGCTTGTTTTTGGTGGAGAAACTTTTATCTTTCAAGTGGAGTATTTTTAAAGATAAACACAATGTGTTTCTGTAATATGATGTTTAGCTTTAAATCTTTCAAATAAAGAAAACAGTATTCATTTTGGAAGAAATAAGAAAGGAAATAAGTTACAAAAGAATCCAGTAGTTCTCCTACAGGAGTTTTATGTCTCAGCTTAAGACTGATTAACTTTATTTACTTAGTGAAAATAAACACAAAACCCCCATATAATATGATGATGAGAGAACTCAAAAATCCCAAATATTGTCCTTGTTTAAATACTGCAAATATCAAGTGATTTTTCCAAATCTGTCTTTCTGCAAATACCGTAATAGTCTCTTCTCTTAATTAAAAAAAATGTTTTAAGCTGGTCTGTCTCACAGTGTTTCTTCCCTTGGCTGAAGCCAATATAGAAATAAATGAAATGGGAAAATTAACTAACTTTTGTTAATAGTCATGCAGTTCAGCAAGATGAAAATATGAAATTAGACTAGTGGGATGAGGCTTTTATTGGCACAGCAGGTAATTTTGCTGGCCTCAGCATCTATGCCAGATAGATGTTTCTTTTACTGCTTGAGATTGCAAAGTCCTCCCTATGAATCCAATTCTAAAATAGCATGTATCATACTTTCTGAGGATAAAAACTTTGCAGTCCCCTAGTTAGAAGATGTGGTCACATGAAGTCATGAAAAATTCTATTATTTCCTCCCGTCTTCTTCAGCCACATAACATGTAATTTAACAATCCATGTTTTTTATGTGTCACCCCAGGTTAAATATTAAATTAAAAGGCATAATAATGATGAAGGCTTAAAATGAAGTTATTTCCTGTTAATACAGCAAGGTCTTCTTTCCCCCTTGATTTTTTAAAAAACTTTTTTATTGTTTCTTTAAATATCTTTGCATTTGGCCACTTACTTGGTTCAGCTCAGGAAATACTGTTAAAACAGATGCATTCAACCTATCATTAACACGTGCACTCAGATATATACAACAAAATCATCTATTTTATTGCTTATCAGGGATTTCATCAATATTTTTCTCTATTCTTATCTCTATTTTTGTTATTCTTGTCATGCTATTATTTTTCTCTGCCTAATTCTACCTGAGAAGCCTTGTTAGGACAACTAAGAATTTTGTCACAATAGGTAATGGAGGGAGGCACCTGGATAAAATGTACTGTAGATAAATGTGAAAGCTTAATGCACACTGATAGCTGGAAATTACAAACCCTTTGGGTTGTCAGACAAAGTAAGTTGTTTGTCTATTAATATAGAAGGTAGAATTTAAGGATTTTGTTTATTTCTACTTGAAAAACAAAGTTAAGAAGTATTTCCGAAGACTTGCTATATATTATTTTCCTTCTCTTACGATAATAAAAAAGGTATAGATCAAAATGCCTGAGAGAATTTAGAAACTAAAATCACAAAGTTATTTTAGACTTTATACTATGAGCGGCTATCTGATAATTAGTAAAAGTATACTCAAATAACATAGATTCAAAAGAATTGAGTCCAGACTTCTACAATCACAGGCACGATTTCATATAATTTCTTCTTTAACTGTATTTGAAATATGGCAATTGCATATAATAAATACACATATTTCAGTTTTTTTAAAAAAGTAGATATTTACTGTACAAAGCAAGTATGTGGTTTTGCTAAATGATACAAAAAAGTGGCATTTGTTGTTTAAATTTCTTTGAAAAATGAGAAATCTTGTACGTAACATAATGGACTTTAAAACTCTCATTTCAGTCCTTCTTTCTGCTCTTTGTTCTTCAAATTTTGTGCCATTTTTCTTTTCTCTTTGTCTTGCACAGACCACCAGCCTACACCCACAATCACATTTGGGAAACTTTCCTGACGTGGTTTCTACAGTTTCCCTCTGCTTTTCATCACTGCTAGAAGGTTCTGTCCTTGTGTTTAGCTGGTTTCACAGATGATTGTTGAAACTCTTACTTACTGCTGGATTGTTTATATATTATTCCATCACTTCAGTTGGACTGGACTCCTTTTCAGAATGCAAAAAATACAAGCTTGTTAGAAGAGAAATTTAACAAATAGTGTTATAATCACCTGGAAAGAAAATACGTTCTGGTAGAAAATATAAAATGTATATATTGGTTCATTAAGATGAGATTCAGGCTATCTTATCTCTTCATGGAACGTCTTTCGAAAGCAAGAATAATACTAATACACAGATACCTGAACCATGCAGAAAAGCAGAGTGATTTTCCAAGCTCCTTTCAAATCTTAGACATGGTACTGAAGCATTTACCTGTGGAACAGAGGCCTTTCTCATCTGTTGAGCCAGTGTTTATACACAAGGTAGTGCACACTTCTGTAGTTACTTTGAAGGAATTTAAGTAAATATAAAATACCTCATTTTCTTCCCTTCTCCTCTGTCTGGTCACTTAGCTGCCTAGCCCTTGAATACATATAAGTGAGACATTTATATGTAGAAATCTTCCTCTGTAACCTATGACCTTTGGTTAAATGTTAAAATTTCAAGGCAAACATGAAAACTGATATAGGAAACGATGTTTTTATTCAAGTGATTATCTTAGATGCATTTACCTTGTGGTATGCACGCACTAGCAATGATAGAAGAATATTTATGTTAGTGTATGCATGGGAAACCTGCTTTAAGCCCACCTGCCTATATATGCAGTTCACATGGTAATAGGAGTGGCACAGCATTACTCTCCCTTCTGTTTCTTCAGCTGTTTTTCTGAGCCACAAACCTGTATTGTCCTCCTGCATTTAGATTCTATTTGGATTTCTTTAAGGACTTCAGTAATTTGTTCATTCTGGGTTTTTTTAAGAACTTCAGTATGAAGTTTGGTCTCGGATACTGCCCTTTTTCTATATGCTGTGGCTTCTGATTTTTACCCTCACACTGCATGGCTTTAACTTCTCCCTTCCAGTCTCCAGATTTGTACTGCCTGTGGTGGGAAATGTTTCATTCCCGACATACCTACCCACTGCTTTTGCTTTCTGTGAGAAGGAAGCATCACAGCTAAGAGTTCTGTTTGACATTCAAACCCAGAACTAAAAAAAGATGAGCTGCAGCATCTTCTGAAATCTTTATTTAACAAGTCCATGAGCGATTTGATGGATTTGCTCAGCAAAGCTAACACAGGACAGTTCAACCCTACCCTGCATCTATATTGTAGTCAACAGTTCATGTGATTTTCTTAAGGATTTCTGTAGGAACAGAATATGTAAGTTAGCCATAATTAGGTAATTCTCTAGTTTCTGTATTTATTGGGCAAGGAACTTTTAAGAGAACTAGTCAGCTTTCCACATCCACGTCTGAAAGGTTGAAAATCTAACAAAAAATGTCTGGCTAGATTATAGATTGTAAAAAGAAGTTCTGATAGAGCATGGGGTATCTATGCTTACTATAGAGCTCCACTCAACTGAGGGCCCTTTCACTCAAAGTGGGCCCTTTCAAGCAGAAATGGTGATTTCTCCAGATTGCATTGTAATCCTTGAATTTCCATCCACCCCTTTGTTAATTACTGTGTTTACAATGAGGTTTCTGAAAATGCTGCTACATTTTGCAGTGTTGTCTTTCAGGCTTTCTATAACTAGGCATCCTGAGAAGCCCTCCTAGATGGTTGTTGGCAATATGTTGCTTAGCATTACCCACATATTGAATAACCATGTTAAAAATCAATTGAAGTAGTAGATATTTTCTTATTATGGCATTGGTTCTGTCCACAAAGAAACTAAAAAGAGACTAAAATAATGTAGTATTAAATGGTGGAACATCTTACCAAAGAGAGAGATATGTTTCTTTTCAAGCATCTCTGTTTAATAGAGTGCAGTGAATCTTGGTGTATGGCATTGGTCAGTGACTGTGTAACTTAATCAGTTAAGACTTTGTGCTTAAACAAAATTTAGATTTATGCCCCATGTGCTTTCAAGGGTACCAAAGTACTGTGTGCTGGTTGTCACTTCATCACATACTGCCAGTTCCTCTTTGCTTGAGGCAACCAATTGGATTTTCTATCTGTTCGTTGAGTCTCACAGAGCCAAAACTACTGGTTTTCTGTTTTATACATGACACGTAAAGATGTGGATGATAATACGAAGTCACTAATAAACACAAGAGCATGAGAACAGGCAATGATGTGTCAGACCAAAGGTTCACTAACATGGTATTCTGTTCCTCATACTAGCCCACAGGTGATGCCTAAGGAAAAGTAGAACAGGACAAACTTGTAGTCTTGATTCCCTTCCCAAACTGCTCTTCCACCTTCAAGGAATCTGTGGCTCAGGAAGTTTCTAAACCAGAGGGAATACTTTCATATTTAATAGCCCTTAATGTATTTCTTTTTTTCTGTGGATTTGTCTAACATGTAAACTCCTATGAGCCACTGCAGTCCGGCTCCAAGGACTTCCAACATCTCAACTGTGTTTGGTTTAAAAATAACTTCGATTCTGAACATGCCACCTGGTAATTTCATCTGATGCTCCCAGTTCTTCTCCAAGAAGGCAGATCTCAGTGTGCCCTTTCCACTCTACTCAACATCCTGTATACCTGTGTCATGCTGCTCCTCTTTCTCTTTTATTGCCTCGAGTGTCCTAGTTGGTTAATCGTTCCCTCTACAGAGCAGTTCTCTTGATTATTCTTTCACTAAACCTTTTCTAATTTTATTAGAACCTTTTCAAGATGGAAAAAATGGACCAGGTCTGCCCACTGTATTTAAAATCAAGACATGCTGTTTTCTATTTCATTTCTAAGGGCATACTTAGACATTTTACCAGTGTAATTTTTGTATCCTTTAATCACCTTTTACATTGATTTTTCATACTCTGAGGTGCACCACAGTTCTCCCACAGTTGCTGACATGACTTGTGTAACTTCCCCTCTTTAATATTCCTGAATACTCATTTACATCGATCCAAGAAAATAATATTACCAGTCCTTTGTCTTAGCTGTGAGACTTAATGTAGGAAATAGAAGAAACTATGAGAGCCTGAACAGGAGTGTCTGTGGCTATGTTAGATGTGTTATTGACCCATCTGGCCAATATGATACAACCGATAAAGGAGACTTGTACTGTTCAGAAGTGACAGCTGTACCTTCTGGTATAAAAAATTATAGATACCTTTATTTAGGCATTGAATTTCTGCCTACATGGTGGTATGTAAAACAGTCTAACTCTTATATGTCAATCAAAAGAGCTCTGAGTTCCAAATTAGCCATATTTCTTTGTGAAGGCAACACAGCAATAGCTGTAGTTTTGAATAAATATGCCATGCCAATATTTCTTTTTAAGTATTTGTGTATAAATATGAATTGAATAATTATAGACAACATTTATTTTGATTCTGGTTTAGGATTCTGGGGAAATGGTTCGATCCTTTGTTGGTGGTTTGGAACTGATAGTCAGCCTTCTAAAATCAAAGAATAAGGAAGTTTTAACAAGTGTGTGTGCAGCCATTGCAAATATAGCTAAAGATGAAGAAAACTTAGCTGTTATGACAGATCATGGAGTCGTCCCTCTGTTGTCCAAACTAGCCAACACAGTAAGTAACATTGAAACATACTATACAAAGTGTCTGAATTTCTTACATCAGACTACATTATGCCCAACTAAATGATTCTGACAAAAGCAGTAGATTTTACAGCAGCTACAAGGAAGAACTGTAGAATCCTTTGTCTATGAGATGTATATTGGACATGAAGACACTCGGTGTCTGGTACTAAAATTACTTTGGAGGATGAGCTTCATTTTAATCATTACTGTTGTGGAATATTGCTTTTGAGGGGTGCAGCTGCCATATGAAGAAAGCACAAAGGGTTGAGAAAACAAATTTAAATACACAGAGAATCTCAGTGATGGGACTATATTTTACATTTTAATGCTATCTTATCTAATTTCCAGTCAGTCCCAAAGTACCTTTGAATTAATGTAAAAAATGACAGCACTTCCTACAAAAAGAATATTAAGAGACTCTCATAGCTCTATGCCTTACAACTCTCTCCAGTTTTAATTGTACAGCAGTTAAATTGGGATGCCTTAAAGATGTTTGAGAATGAAATTCTGCTTTCCTACGGATTTTTTGCGGTCGTGTGCTGACTTTAATTTACTATGTTTTTTCTTCTTCAGAACGATAACAAATTAAAACGTCACTTAGCAGATGCCATTTCGCACTGTTGCATGTGGGGCAGCAACAGAGCCACCTTCGGAGAGTTAAAGGCTGTGGCTCCGCTGGTGCGTTACATGAGGTCAAATGACCCACCAGTTCAGAGAGCTGCAGCTCTGGCTCTGTACCAGCTTTCAGAGGAGCCCAACAACTGTATCACCATGTATGAAAACGGAGTGGTGACGGTAAGATGGGAAGTTTTTCTTATTTGGCATTCAGATTAGTGAAGGGGTTTGACCTCGCCAAAAAAAGAGATCTTTAATTTGAAATAATTCTTGAGTACTGCTCTGTGCCTCAAACTTTCCAAACTTTTCCCTGAAAATGTGTGGTTTAATAGTGAATTAGCAAACAGGATTTCAGTGCTAAAGGTATTTCAGTTAGGTTATTGTTGGGATTGGAACTATGAAGTGGACATTTACTTGACTGACCTAGGCTGGTAAGGACATCACATCAGCATTTTGTCGTTTTCAAGTGAGATTTGCAAAATAAGTTGGGTTATCTTAATGGTTAGCTGCCTAATATGGCAGAAGGTCACCTAGAAACAGAGTGTAACTGCATTTGAGGACGAATTAATATAGAATAATAATACAAGGTCTTAATTCACCTGGTGCTGTTTCAGTGAATTCTGCATTTACTTGTAAAAATTCTTATTAAGATGTTAAGAATGAGTACATTCTGCAAAGACCTTACTCTAAAAAGATTTTTCTAGAAAAGTTTTATCTCACTAGTTGAAGCCAGGAGAGTTATTCCTTTGGCACAGGAGAGATAAGTATTATGGCATAGAGATGGAGATAGTAAGAGTTCTCAATTTTCATAAATCCCCTGAAAAATTCATTGTATGCAGACTTTTCATTTTGCTTGATGTTCAGGTAAATGCATTGACAGTAAGAGCTGACTTATGATGCAGTGTTATTATTAATGTTGATTTTATGGCTGTACTTTGATAGTGCACTTTATTGTGAGCTGTTTCAGTTCTGGCACAGTTAATGGTCCTGCATTATCATACAGTTATCTGTAGTTGGCTTTAAAGGATCCACTGGTCAAAAATATTTAAAGATTCAGTTCAAATGCCAGTACTTGAACTTACTAAAATGTAAGCTATGCTACCTTCCTCTCACAGTTGCATTATACTGGTTAAACAGTACAAGGAATATATATTGTACTACAGCATTAGTGCTTGTTGAGTTTTTGATGTTGCTTATGTCTCCATTCAACTCACACAACCCATTTTCTGACCTCCTGTCATCTGTTGTTTTCATTCATTTTATTATGCAGATTTTAGAGTTTTTAAGTTGCAGCACAATGAATATGAAGCTGATTCTGATGGTGCACTTTTGCAACAGTTCATCTCTGTCTAGGTTCATCTTTGTTTTTCAGTCCTAGTTAAAGTGTTTAAACAAATTAAAAACATTCATTTGCACTTAAAAATAAACAGGGATGTGCAGAAAAATATCACAAGTGTTTATTTTATTATCCACAATGTTCTGGGTTGACTATAATATGTTAAGGGAGAGAAAATAGAACTGATAAAAGAAAGACCAAACCTGAAAAATAAGGAAACTGGGTCATGTTTGTGACATCTAAACTTTTTTTCCAGGGTGCATGTCTCTTCTCATGTACTTTTATTTTTGTAGTACAGTGGATAAGTGTTTGAGTGTGGATTTGTGTTTGGTTCATTACAGAACCAAGTGGAAGTACCTCTCATAACTGATGGATGGCCTGAACACAAGAGATACATGACTGAATCTCATCATGTGTGCCAGCACACACATGTGTTTGTGTCATACAAGCAGATGTGCATTAGTAGTATGACAGGAAGCAGCTGCATTTTGGTCCATGTTGAGATCAGCCAGGGTAGCAGTTCTGCTGAAACACACCTGAACATGAGCCTAATGCCCAGGGAGAAGTGAAGGCTGACAGGATCCTGGGCTGTGGTAGAGGGAGCATAGCCAGTAGATCAGGAATTCTGAGATTCATGTTAGTAAACCATGAAAAACCTGGACCGTGGTCTCTTCTCCCTGAGCCATAAAATGACAAAAGTGCAGTGAGAGGTCATCAGAGCTCTGTTGAGCTTTCTTACCTGTCTGGCTTTGGTATCATGGAAATCACTGTCAGATTATGTGCCTTGTTCTAGTACTATGACTGCAGCACATATCCATTTTTAAAAAACATTGTAGTTTGGTTTTGCCCTTATTTTTCAGTGTATGGAATTCTCCTACCCACAAGAGGACAATACCTATGGTCATTTAGCATTTCTAACCCTAAATAAATTCTGTTTTAATTATCAATTACGCTGCTGTGATGTTTCCAGCCACTTTCTGATGCTTGTGTGTTGTCTTACACCTCGAATGGCAAAAAAAAGTGAAGGAGCAAATAGGCCTGTTTGGGAGACTCATCAGACCAGTGGACACAGTGTTTCCTATCCAGTGAGGATAAATAAGTGCAACATGGTGGGCAGTCTGAGAAACAGTGTTCTGTTGGACCTTTGATAGTTTCTCCAGACATGCTAGTCCAGGTGCTTTTGTTCTCTGTTGCCAGAGTGGCAACATGAGCGGATCATGAAGCAAATCAACTCATGCATGGTGACAGCTCAGGGCACAGATGGCCAAAGCTTATGGGCTTGACTTCTGTGCTGGCTGTGTTGGAATTGCCATCAAGAATCAATTCGTGGAGTTTCAGAAAGGCTAGAGAGGCATTCCCAGGTGGCAGGAGAGTGGGTAGAGAAGATGTAGTTGCTCAAATGTGAGAGTTAGTACAGTGCTGAATGGTGCCTGGTCTATTGAGTTGGTCTGCCTGGCACAGGTGAGACAGTAGCTGCAGCACTGTGTCTGTGCTGTTGGATATTTTTGCTCCGTGCTTCTCAGTGATGACAATGTCCGGGTGTTTTCATTCTTCTAGCCTCTCCAGTGAATAGCTGACTGAGAGCATACTTTGTATTAATATAGGGGTTGTTATGTACAGGTTTTTCCAGGACCAATCATTTTTACTGGAAAATTTGTTTGGGTTCCTTTGATATTTTTTCATCATTTTACCAGATACCTGGTATTTCTGTAATCATGCCCAGTTGGATTAATGTCACAGCTGCTGTCGTTCTGACGAGGTTGCAATACATGCAGAGTCCCAGGTGTTTTTCAGCACATATTCATATGCTGTGTTCACATGCACAGAAAGTCTGATGCTTCAGGGAAACATTTACCCTGTGTGAGTGACACAATTGCTGAGTGCTTGAACAGTTGGTCAGAGCCTTTTAAAAACATTAAACTTTCTGACCATTCCCTATCCAATGTGTATATACATGTTTTTGTCCAGGAAACCAGAAATAAAATTATATAGGGAAAGTAATTTCAACCAGATTCTCATATTTCACATTTTGCCACTGCTTCAAACAGTATTTGCTGATCACAAAACAACAGGTGTACACACACATTTGTTAGAGAAAAACCGTGTTCTAAGTTTTTGCCTATTTGTAACTGCACCCAAAATACACCCAGTTTTCTCAAGCAAGTCTGTATGATAAAAGGCTCGGGAAATGACTGGTGTGTGTCAGCTGCCATGTGAAATTCTGATTAGAAACAGGGTGATTTTGGAGGAAATTTAGGAAGGCAGTTTATAAAGTTTTCCTTTTATGTTCAGTTCCATGCTCAATGTTCTTATGACTGGGAATGGAACAATAGTTATGACCTGTGACAGATGAATCAATGCTTTCTTTCTACTAAACACCAGAAAATATTTCCTCTCTCTGAGGTAAAAATTCATGGCTGTGCTGGAAAATAGATTTGCATTTTCAAAAACCCAGTAATGACATGTGGGACATTAGACGGCAGGAGAAAGTACATTGGACATCAGACTAAGGAACAGGTATCATTCTGAATTCAAGATTGGAGATAGCTGTCCACAAACCAAAGGAGAAGAGAAATCCAGTGGGGATTGGCAGTTTATGGCCAAGAAAGGCAGGAGTAGCAGGCATCACACTTGGAGTCTGTGACAATTAAGGGGAAGAGAAACAGGAAAATTCAAAAGCAACAAGAAGCCATCACCACATTCTTTATGGAAACAGGAGAAAATCTCCCTTAAAGTATTGCAGAGGAACAAAGATATCTACCTATGTTTTACTGCTCCTGAAAACTGAGAAAAATCAAGTTCTTTGATGAAAAGATCTCAAACTGTCCACTAAAGAGTATAGATTTTTTAATAGGGTTGATCTTTTAAGATGAATTTTAGAAATACTGTGGAGGAAATGGAAGACTGAGGAAGTGCAGCTACTTTAGTAGTGAAAAGACGAGTCTAAATGTTTTTAAGGGAAGAATTCAAGTCATCTGAAGATACTAAAAATATTTAAATCATTGCTCTAGAGACCATGCCAAACTAATACAATGCTACTGTGTGCTACAGTCACTTTTCTTGGTTATGTTGTCAAGCTGTAGATTGGGAGTGCTCCTGAAGTGAGTAAGTGAGGCTGCTGGTTTGTCTGGAATAGGCACTTATGCAACTGCTCATAATATATCTTCTAAAAGACTTCAAATATTAAAAAAGAATCAAAGTATATACAACCAAAGAACATGTAACTGATTATTCCTGGTCATTCTTCCTTTGCAAATGGAGAAAGATAAAAGGTAATCTATTGTGGAAGTTAATTTCTGTTATTGTGGAAGTTAATTTCTGACTTTGTAAGTGGTATAGAAGATCCATTTATGTGGAATATCATTATCATAGCTGTGTGAAGAAGGCCTAGAAAGTTTGAATGGCCTCATCACCTACTGAGTTGAGGTCAGTCTTTTATTCTGCCCATAATGAGACCTCTGAGGAGATTGTTATAGTAATGAAAAAAGTAAGAACAAGGGAAAATAAGCAGCCAAAGTCAGGCTGTGGAAGAACAAAATTCATCAAATTAATAATTCATCTTAAACTTAAATGTTTACATTTTACACATGCCAAACTGAAATACTCATCCCAATTATTCTAATAGTCAAGGAAGAGGAATAGATTCTTTACTGCATTTCTTCTCTCTTAATTTGGACATTTATGCAAAGATAAGGCACCTCAGTTTCTACTGGCAATGTTTTCTGGTCTCCTTTGGCTGTAATGGGGGTGCAGGTTTAAAGGTCAGGTCTGCACATCTACACTGTAGGTATCTTGTGTTTAGTGGGGTGAATCCCATCCCAAGGTAGTGGAGAACTTTTTAAAATTAATATACAGTCCAGTTCATTATTAGGTGGAAATGACAGAATTCTGAATAATAGTGCAATAAGAAAGAGTTATTAAAAAATTGATTTTTCTTTTCCTAGAAGAGTACAGATGAGTTGAATTTATAAGCTATGATGGTGATGAAACTCAATCTGCCCAGCAGTAACTGAAGCACACTTTGTATATGATCTAATAGTGCCAGATGTTTTAAATTAGTGGATCTAACTAACTTGAAACCAAGGATCTTGAAAGAGATCTTTAGAGTGTTAAGGATGGATTCCTTTCGTCTAACTTTGGCCACTTTTAGGTATGGAGTTTAAAGCAGTCTAAACTAAGATACGTTCTGTAGTCAGTGAAAAGAGAGAGACACCTGCAGACTTGTCCCAGCTGAAAATAGGCGCCCAAGGTATCTGCAAGGAATAGACTCATGAAAGTGGCTGATTTTCTCCACTGGGTATAGAAGGGACTTAGATGACTAGCTCAGACTAGCTCAGACTGAACAGCTAGCTTTCAGACAGCTGAATTTAAATGAATATCCTCCTGAATGTTGATTTTCAACAAGCTTGTGGTACAGAGGAAGTTGCAGTGCTGGAAGAAAGGTAATGTGCCAATATTTAATACACCCAAATAAGATTATAGTCTGGTAAACTGGCCATTATGTTAAGTAATCATAGGTACATACATTGTAATACTAGAAGGATCATTTTAATATCCTGGTCTGACTAGCCTTGCTCATGCAAACCAGAGACATTGCTTCATTTTTTTTCTGTTTGGAATAGAGTATATCTTTTAGAAAAACACTGACTCTTTACTTAAAAAATTCCAGCAATGGAAAATCCACCAGAGCCATCATAACTTGTTCCAGTAGTTAAATACCTTCCCCATAAAAACATTTGCACCTTATTTGTAGCCTAAGGTTTGTCTAGTTTTATCTTATGCAATTGCATGTATGGTACTGTTGCTTGCGAAACTGAAAAGCCCTACATGACTTCTGTTTCATATAAATTCTGATTAAAAAAGATCAAATTTTTTGTCTAATTGTCATTTTTAATTAGCTAAACAAGTGTAATCAATGATGAAGTTTCTGTCTTTTTAATTCTTTAATTCTATTTGTGTCAGTTCTGAATTTTTTATTTTTGAACTTTCATTTTGGATTGAACTGCAACATTCTTCAGAACAGAACTCAGTATTCCAGTAATGTCTGTATGAATACTTAAAACAGGTAAAACAACTTCCCTGTTTCTATGTAAGCTCTGTTTGAACATCAGAGATTTTCATTATTCTGTTTGGCCACAGTATTGCCCTCAAAATTTGTATTCAGCCAATTTTCTAAACTTTGATTTCCATGTCTGTTTGGAAACTGTTCCCCAGGTTAAACCTTTGCAGGCTATAATGTTTACCTTCATTCACAGGAGTAAAAATCACCAGTGAATTTAGACCTTGTGATATAAGCCGGTTTTGGGTTTTTTTCAGGCTTTTGTGCCAGATTTTAATTGTTGTCAGTATACTTTATGAATGTCACATGACTTAGCCCTCATTTTTGTAAGAATAATTTGCAGTTTAAAAGCAGCCACAAAATGTATTCAAGCATTTTATTGTTTTAGCAAAGAAAAGTTTGAGACCAGCATACTGACTCTTCTTGTCATGCCGTTAAAACAAAATATTGCCTTTCCACAGTAGAGGATTTCAGCCTTGGCAGAAATAAGATTCATTAGAAAACTGAAGGAGTTCACTGGCTGAGAAAGTGGTAAATACTTTTGAATTATGTAGACACAAGTGGATTAAGGCCTGTGAAAAGAATACCAGTGGCTTTGACTGTAAAGTGTGAAGCTAAAAAATGACTGTATTGCCTGCCAATGAAATTCTACCTTTGCAAGTACACAATCACATGGTACATAAATATTCTAAAACATTTAGGGAGATCTTCCCATTGAGGTGATTTCCAGAGTCTCATACAATGATGTCTGGATGTTTTGACTGACAGTTTCTGCTTGAATTCTGAACTGTGTGTGTGGCTAGCTGTCGCGAACGACGATGCTTTTTATGCCTGCGCGAATGGATTTATTATGTAGAGCTCAGCGTGCGCGGAACTGGCCCCACCCCCTTTAGCCCTGGGACACTCTAAGCCTTGGCCGGGGCAAGCCCGGACGAAGTTGGCAGAGCGAGACCCGCAGGACTCGAACCGGCGTCCTTCCGAGAAGGAGCACGGATCCAGGGGCGGCGGCTTTACCCACACGGCCACAGCCGCTGGCGAATTCTGAACTAATTAACTAAGAAATAGTAAAGGTATTAATTCTTCTATTTAGCATTTATGTCTGTGTACTGTGATGATGCTTAAAGGCATTGATCACAGGTAAGTAGTTTGCTGTGCTGGGGAGGGATGTGTACCTGCATGAGGAGGATGACCCAAAAAACTTTCAGTTGAAATGTAACGCACAACAAGGTCGACGTGAGCAAACAGATAGGAATGGAGTGGTAGAAAAAATACGTAAAAATATTTGTGTGGTTATGTTTGATACTTTGAGCAAACCAGGATACAATTACTCCTAATTCATAGCTGCAACTCAGTTATCTACAGTAAAACATAAATATCAAATACTGCCTGTAAGCTTTTTGTAAAAACCTAGAACCACTGGATAGCAGCCAGTGACCCAGACTCTAAGGCACTTTCAACATATGGGAACCATAACTGGTGCTGTTGGCAGGTTTTTGCATGTGTCTGTACTGAAGGCTACATGAAGTCAAAGTAAATTAGTCTCTGTTGAGCTTTGCATTGTTCTGAGCTGCTTTTATTTTCCAAACAGATTTATTTAAAGATAGCATTCTGTGCTGCACTCTGAAGAAGTCCATTTTCTCCTCTTCTTATTCCATTGTACATACAGAACTGTTTGCTTTTGGGCTGGAGGAACCATTAGCTTAATTGCTTAATGATGAAGGTAAATACCTGAAATGCAGGAGATCAGACTTTCCGTTCATGTTCTGATATTCTTTAATATTGGTGTCTATCCAACCTATCCATGTATAGAACTGATCTTTAGCCTTACTCTGTGGTCTGGTTTATGGTATTATTTGCCCAACATGGAAGTGCTCTGTTTTCTTAATATTACAAAATATTAGTAAATGCCCTCTACAATATCAATTGTTGTAGTTTATAAGAACATCATCAAGGATACTGAAAATTGAATTTCAACTGCTTGGTACAATAAAGTGGACAAAGAGAGACTCATGCTCCTAAGAAGAAGACTTGATTTATATAATCTAAGATTTTAATGTTTTTTTTAATTAGTCAATCAGATTTATTCCTGCTATTTCATCAGTTTACAGCCCAAAAAGATGCCTGGGAGAAAGGTGGGGAGGGGGTTGGTGTGTTCAATCTGAGATTGTTTGTTGGTTGGTTTTGTTTTGGCAAAGAAGGCATAAAAGCTGTAGTGCATTTTCTGAATTTTATGTTGAGTTAATAGGAGTTTCTTGTGCTTTTTGAGTTCAGTTCCTAGTGGTAGAGAGGTTAGGCTTATCCATTCCCTAGTAATAATCCAAGATATAAAACCAGTTTGTTTAACCATGATTTCTGAAAGTTATTGTGAAATGTAGTTTTCATATTTGGAAGGGATTTTATACTTCTGTATAATGACTGTATTAGAAAATGTATTTTCTGTAATTTATTGTGCAGAGCTTCCAGAGAATTGATCATCGTTCGCTAAAGTCATAAATCCCTACAAGAAGTTTTGGCTAACCATTTTACATGCAAAGATTTTTGTAAGACCATCTTTGTGAAATAAATAGATGTGAATTACAAAATATGGAAGACAATTACTAGTCACTTCTGCTGAAAACATTCTAAACCCAACCTTTTATCACCTACTACATATATCGGGAGCATAGAAAATGAAATGCAAAAGCACTGGCACCTACGTCTTTAACAGTATTTGGCAATGGCATTGGTTGTTTTCTTGTGGGGGGCCTTTGATGAGAACATTGTATAAAGAATAAGGAGTTTTACATCATTAAACGAAGTTTAAGATAATATCTTCATAAATCAATCCAAAGTATTTCATGTAATACCTATGCAGTAGTATTATTGGGGTATAATAGTATGTATTTGAAATTTACATATTTATATGGTTATTTTAAGTTTAGAAGAACCCCTTTTTTAACTGTAATGTTTGGCTTTATTCAGGCTCCACAGTTCAGGATGGAGATATGGCGTGTTTGGCACATACTCCAAGCTGATGCCTGTTGCTTTTTATAAATTAGTTGTTACAGTTCTTGGACATCAAGAAAGAGGGCACTAGATTCCAAAATTTCTGCATGTCTGTTGTCTACAGAACGTATGACAAATCCCTTCACCCACAAATGTATTGATCACATCACACTTAAATTTTGGACTTAAGAGATTCCATAAACTAAGTCCAATACTAGCATATTTTGTTTCATTTAAAAAGGATTAATGAAAATTGACAGTGTTACCCCACTGCAATTTCTATTGTGCTAGCAACTGCCAGGTGTGAACATTTTTCTTAACGTGTCAACTCCAGCAAAAAGGAACCAGTAACCCTTTACCTTCATAATAAGGAAAATTCTATCATTCATAAAGCGGAGGCACTTACATGTAAAACATTTTGCTTTTGCACCATTGACAAAGGTAATGAAGTTTGGCTGCAGTAAAGATGAAGCCCCAGATTTGAGATTATTTTTTTTTCAAAATTTCACATTACTAAAGTTTATGATTTGTAGCAAATGTTCTGTTAAAATCTGGCTCATCATGGATGGGAAAAAACAGCAGCCTAAGGGAGATCAGCTTATCTTTGCCGAAACTGTGCTTCAGGAGATCTCTAATTTCGTAACATTTGGATAACAAACCTAGAGGCTGGCATAAAGCTCCTCTTGGCACATTTTAAACATCTTTTAGTCTTATAAAAAGAAGCTTGTCCCACTAAGCTGTAGGTTTGTTGGAGCTGTTTAACAGTAGCTGTGCCCTGCAGCTCTTTTAGTGATAAATGAGCCATTTCAAATAAGTGCAATTGCAGCCAACTGTGCAGAAGGAATCATTAAAAAAAATTTAAATAGACATTTTTGAAGCTTAAAAATGCACAAACAAAGTATGTTAAATCCAAATATATGCTGCTCCTTTTAATGGAAAAGATTGCTACTGGCTAAGTCTGCCAGCTTCAATAGGTGTGCCAAAAAGCCAAGGAATCTGGCAGAGTCCACAGATAGCAGTTCCATCTTTCATCTATATTTCTTTTCTGTATTTATCTTGCTTTAGAAAATGCAGAGAATGTCTTTTCCTTCCGACTTGGCACTATTTCCAAACCACAGAAATACACAGAGCAGCTTCTTGCAATTGTTTAGCTCCCTGCACCAATCTTATCCTTGTGACTATGTGAATCATTTCTTTCTAATTTGGCAATAATAAGAAAGAAGAGTATTAAAATATTTTTATGTTTATGGAATAATATCTTAGCTGAACTGTCAGATTTAAAATTAGTTTTCTTAATTGAGAGATACTGGGCTTAATGTGGAAGGACAGAATGCCAGGTAATTATTTTTGACATTCAGCTGATCAAAAATAGTTTCCTTGTATGTAAGGAGCTATTCAAAGAAACTGAACATAAGAAATACCAAGAACAAAGTTCTTCCTGTAAAATCAATCACTCCATTCAGTTTGGCTTCAAGCCCTAGTCATTGTAATCTCTTTAATGTTGCCATTTCAAAGAGCACTCTGTGGTATCTTTTAAGTAATCTGGCACATCCTACTGATGTCACTTTCAAGGTAAAGATGCTAAGGAAAAGTCCATTTGCAATGTGTGGATAATGAGATGGGCTCTCGTGTTAATGTTCCTGGTCAGTGTTCTGCACTTTGGCATCAAGTCTAAAGAGCTGACGTGGGTGCCAGGCAGCACGAGCCTGATGAGAATTCTGTCCTGACTTGAGTGAGGGCAGGCACAGGTTCTGAATTGCTGATGCAGTTATGCTTACTTAACAATCAATTCTATGTAAAAGCTGAAATGTATCTTCTCCTAGACCATGACTGAAAGTCCATACAATTTCATTTTCTTGAAAATTTGATTTTATTAAATTTTGCATTTATCAATGAGAATGATTATTGGCCGTATTTATCAGCTGCTAATCAGTGCAGAATTTCTTGCCATGTTTTAGGATCATTTTTGATCTCTAGAAGCTTTGAAGAAAAAAAAATTAAAGTAAGAGAATATTAGCCAGTAACACTATTTAGTTACCAAAGGAGTCTGATACACTGCAAATTATATGTTATCTTTGATTTAGGGAAAACTTGTAATACTAGATAGAAGGTGTTTTCAGGTTGATATTAGCCTGCTCACTGCATTTGTGTTGAAGGTATAGATAAAAATAAAAAATATATCCCTGAAATAGGATTGAAAAAGCTGGGACTCATAAAGGTGCTTCTGTTCTGCCATAGAGGTATGACAGTTCCAAATACTGGACTCAGGCTAAGATACATAATTTAGGGCTCCCTGGCAACACAGAAATGTTAAAAATATACAGAAGGTCCTTAGAACACCTGTAATCTGCCCCTCTGGATGTCCTGTCTTTCACCAATTCTTGCCCACTGTCTACCCTGGCCACAGGTATGTGGGATGAATTCAGGTTTATTTGCTCTTATATTGTATCTGTGCAAACTGCACAAATCCAACTAGACTGGATTAGCTCCTTCTCAAAATTCCAAAGAGATACAATTGCTGAACTCCAGAGGCATTATAGGCCAATGGAGTGTATATGTATCTAAAGAAGGTCTGTCATACTTTTGCACTGGATTTGCTGGACATTCATTGTATAGAGAATATTTTATTAGTTTTTTGCTCCTCAAGGCATTTTGCCTTTCCATCAGTTGATTATTCTACTTGTGTGCAATAATCCTGTTGCTATTTGGAAGGGTGCACTTGATGGTGCTTGGATTTTAGGAGAGCAATCAGCAGCACTCTTCACAAAAAACTCTTAAAGAAGTTGAAGTGCGATGTGATGAGAAAATGAAGTCCTAGAGAGGATAAAAAATTGGTTAAAAACAAGGATTCAAAGTGTAGGAATTAGGATGAAGTTTTGGAGCCATGGGAACTGGCCATTCAGTGTTTAATGAATGATAAGGGTGGTAAGTGGTAAGGTTGCAAACTTTGCTAACAATACAGTTCTTCATGGCAGTAGAGACAGAGACAATTGCAAACTGCAATTCACAGGGCTGAGCCATAGAGGTCAAATCTCCTGTGCAAACACATCACAGCTCAGTGCAGTTTCTCCTTTGCATGGCAGCGTTGGATTTACTACACTGGACAGCATTGGACACTGCATGTGCAGCAGATACAAAGGAACTACCAGAAACTCTGTGTTAGAACTAAAAGATGTCCATAGGTTTGGGTGAGGCAATGAAGTCCCTGTAAAGAATTTGGACCAAAAAAATTTCCATGTAACATACACTGAACATGATTAGGAACACCCTGAAGGTTAGGGACACCCTGAAACCCTGACTTTGCTCTGGTTCATCATGCTCTTCCTGTTAATCTTTCTGCTCTTGATCTCATAATCCAAGAATTCTTAAACCAGCTTCCACATATTGTTCTAGTTAGGTGGCAGAGAGCCCCAAACATACTCACCCACGAACGTCCAACGTGCAGTTAATAATGTTCTTGTGCTAGCCTTAGTGCTGTGGAATAATATTTGGGGTATTTAGTTAACTAACCTTTCCACTTGTTTCATCCTACCTGAGAGACAAAGTAATTGCCATACCAGGTTTATAGTACTAATTGTGATTCTTTTTACCTTTTGCAGTGGTAGCATTCAGGTAGAAGGTCCATGTGATTTTTTTCTTTCTATATCAAAGAGACTTGCATGGGTTTAGAAAATTAATTTTCTCATCTTCCCCCGCATGCTTTAACCAGCTTTAGCAGAGCTTTTGTGCATGTGGTACAACCTCCACTTGCCCAAGCACAACTATAATTTTCTTTTTATAAAACTAAAAGAGCCCAAGCAAAGGAATAAGCCAAAAACATCTCCAAAACCTGAGCCTTGGAACTGAAATTGAGCAGTTAATAAAAAAGTTGAGGAACAGGCTTTTGCTTCAATTAGAGAAGTTTTCAATATAACTTTTTTTAATTAATTTCTCATTCCTTACTTCATAGTTACATCTTTAGAGTGGGAAGGAAGCAGATCAAGACCTCTAGTATTTCCTGGCTGACATACAAAAGTCAGGCAGGCAGGTATTATTGCCTGCTTGCTTGCAGGCTACACAGTGTTTTTAAAAGTCTCTGACCTCACAAAGCTTCCAAAATCCTGCAGCCACTCAAGCACTTTGTGGCCAGAGTCCTTGAGTAGTTTTCAAGAGCCTTTTTGCTTATTTTTAAAAAAATATCTAACTCCCCTCTAGATACCTGTATGCAAATCACAAATACTTCGGTTGAATATGACCTGAATGGATTGCTAGTTCAAGCCACTCCCTGTGTTTTCCTCACCAAAATCCAAAGCATTTATCTGTCACAATAAGTGTACCTGGTAATGTTTTTCCACAACACAGACTGTAAAAAAGCACACAAATTTCCAACACTTATAAATATATTTTATGAGCACTGAATCAGACTCTGTTCATAAAGAAATACTCAAGTGACTCAGAAATTTGGGTTGATTATAGAAAGTTGACTCCTCAGTATGAATTAATTTATTCCTTATATTTTTCTCTGATAACAAAAAAAGGCAGTTTGAGAATCTTGAGAAATAACTGATAGCATACACTTAATTTTCTGATAACATACATTTAAATCTACCAGTATGAATGAACGTGTGCACTATACATGGACCTTTGCCCATGAACAGCCCCAGCTCTTTTCTTGCTTCATCACATTCAGTTGTGTATTTGTACAAATAAAGCTGAGCTGTTCATACCATCTATACATTTATTTACCCTATCTTCTCACTGAACATTTTCTAGTACATTTACTAGTCTAAAACCAGACTATAAGCTGAACAGTATCACTCATCTTCTAGTTTATGTAAATGTATGCACTGTTGCCACCCACACATATCAAAACATAAAGATTATAGAACGATTTTCTTGTGTGCCACAAAAAAAAAAAAAAAAAAAAAAGCTTTGAAATAGCCTGGCTCCTTATTTGAAATAAATTCTATTGTATGGATCTATATCCTCCTTTTATCCCCAGACTTTGATATGTAAGGTTTACTAGCGAAAGCACCTCACTGGTTTTGATTATAATGATCATATATAGGAAGAGAGACAGACACACAGACCATTGGACCTAAAGCTATATTAACCTTAGAGATCAAAATCAGTACTTGGAATTGACTACAGAAGAGAGTTTGAAGTCAGTTCACACATACCAGTAGATCTAACATAGTTTTAAAATACTAGTACAGTCAGACTTTGTACCCTGTTCTCAGGATAAGATGCCCTTGCGATAAACACTGCAGAATTTGTCACAAGCCTGGAAACTGTGGTGTCTCTTTACTGCAGTTCAGTGTTGTCTTCAAAGGCAGACTAGTTAGAGTGCTTTTCAGGAATATCAGACAGACCAGAGGGAAAAAACCCGGCATATTTTCAGGTCATTGCTGAGAAGTCAGGCAGAACCCTTCAGGGTTAATGGACAGCTTAAACTTCATTTTTTTAAACTCTGACTTGCTGATAGTTTATTTGCAACTGCCCCGATTAACTTTCATCTAATCTTTATATGATTACTAGGGATAGACAGACAAAATATTCATATTCGTGGTAATGTTAACAAATCTGAAAACCAAAACTGAATTAGCAATTCTTCCTCAATTTCCTACACTACCTTCTCAGTAATAACCGAGTAGAAAAGGCAAGTTCAAAGTCATGACCCTGTAAAGTGGAAAGGAAAGCAAAGTGTGAAAAAGCAGGTGAATATGGATAAAAAGCAGGAAATACAAAGAAGAAAGATTGATCAGGCTGGCAGTGACATAAAGGAAGGATAGTCCCCAAAATGTTAGTGTGCCAAAGTAAATTATGAAAGGAAAGGAACACCCATGACATAAGTTTAATGTTTTGAATGTCCATTACATGTAAGTAAACAGGTTCATGTTTTAATCTTAGTAAAATCAATTTCCAGTGACTTGAAAAAACCTTTTTGAAATGTCACTCTATTGAGATTATAGAAAAGTTCTTTATTCTTTCTATCCCACCAAAAGCCTTTTATATGTTAATCTTCTTTTGAAAACTATAATGAAATAAAAATAAAATAGAGAAAGTGGTTCAAATAAAAATGTGCTGTGAGACCCTGGGCTTCATCACTTCTGGATTATCAGATCTGCCTATTGTTTTTTGTGGGATGAATTTCATATCCCATAGGACTTTTTGTACATCGGAATGTTCATGATGATTGAATTCTTTCTTAATGTTGCACCAAACATCTTACAGCTGAATGTAGATTCAAGCTGTCTGCCTTTAAGGACTCCAGTTGACTGCATATCTTTAAATAAAGATAAGAAATAATTTTTATTACTAATTTTATTTAGCTATGCTACTTTTGCATTATATGTTTATATTTATTTAAATTTACATCTGAAATTGCTGTAAATATTCCTCTGAAGTCCTGTAAGTTGTAACTTGAGATGGAAAAACCTTTAAACTTAGTGCATTTTAAAGTGGTCTGCAAGTTTTTAAACTATTTTACATTTCACCATTAAGCATTTTGGTCAATTTCTCCTTGTTACTGATATTCACAGTTCTCTGCCCATTTATTATATCTTTGCACAGAAGGAGGGCATCCTTCTCTAAATTACTATATAAGAAACAGACAATAAAACAGATGAGGTGGAGAGAGAGAGCTGTAGGATTTATTCATATTTTGTAGCTATATAAACATTTGCAATTATGTGTGTGTACCATATTATAATTCCCTTTAGGCATTTGGGCTGTATGTATTTCTCCAAAGTAATGCAATGCAACATTTAACCTTATTGGAGAACAGGAGAACTATAATCTTACTTTGTATGTTGTTGTTGTGTGCTCAAGAGGATTTCTTTTCAAGAGTGCTGTTCCCATTCAGATGTGTTAGAGAAATATGGTCCTTGTCCCAAATACCTTTCAGTTTAGTTGTAACACAGGAGGTGACTAAACAAATAGACCAAAAGGGACAGACAGCATGTAGGAAAAATGAAAAAATGCAGCTGTACCCAGAAAGATTTTAAACTTCAAATCTATCATTGTGTAAAATCAGTTGAAGCTCACTAAGCTGTGTATTCTACAGAATTAGTAAACATCTCGTGATAAGGTACCCATAATCATATGTTCAGAATCACAAAAAAAAACTATCAAGCCCTGTTCTTCTTTTTCCCACATTTCCCAGTGTTTTGTGGGATTCATCTTGCCAACAGACATTTTGTCACAGGCAGTCACATAGGAAAACCAACTTGCCAAGGACAAGTCACTTGTCCTAAGTGCTGAGATAGGTGAGAGGACTTAAGTGCATAACAAACTGCAGACAAGTTTGTTCTCATCCTGACTTTAAGTCCCGCACCTCTTTGCAGAAAGTGCACAGGTTTTCCAGCCTCTGTACTCTTTCCCTGTTTTTCTGAGGGAGGAAGGGAAAGATGAGAAAGAAGAGACAGTTCCCAGCCAGCTTGCTGGCCACCACCATTTTCAGGTGTACCTTAGCCCAAGCTGCATCCTTTGGACCTCCTCATTCCCCCCCAGCCATTCTTGAGTGACTCCAAAAGGTTGTTGTCTTTTTTCCATGCCAAAATGGGGATGTGTTTCATGGGAGAGAGCAAAGACAGAAATAAGACAAGAAACTAAAAGAAGCCAAGTGTAAACTTTGTAGGATTTCTTCCACCACAGCCAGAGAGCTTCAGTTCTCACCTTTTAACATTCAGAATGAGTGAATTAAGCTGCACCAGGGGTTACTCTGACTTTAGTCCCAGGGAGGGAAGACCTTGTAAAAGAGGGAATCAGCACAGTGTGTCTGCCCGGCCCATCTTTTGCAGTTACTGGAATTTCTTGGTACTGGATTTTGTATGGCTGCTTGCTCGGAGTGTTCCCTGGTGCATGGGACTTTATGTTTGAAATCTCTTGTCTTTGTGCCACCTGAGGAAAAAAAATTGACAGCAAACACCCCAAAACTTACATCAGCATCTTCTTCTTAGGAGTCTGGATATGGTACATGTTGTTGTCTTATCCTTTCATTCAGCTGAAAAGAGAAATCAAGAAATTGGTCTGAATTTTAGTTTAGAAACAGTGATTTAGCTTAACCTTCATTATGCTTTGATTGTGGAGTGTTTTATTATTTATAAGTTAATTCTATGAGAAGTATTTTTGTAGGAATATGTGTAACATAACACTCAAACTAGGTGCTTTAATATTTTCCAGTGTGCAATATGGTGTTGAAAGTTAGAAAATGCTGGCTGGATCTAGACTGATACTTTCTTGGATAAGCTTCTACCATATGCTTTTATTTAAAGTATTTTTTTTCTTTTAGGTTAGATTTATAAAAAAACATGTGAAAAATGTCTTTTTTGAAAAAGAAGTGTTACGCAATTAGAAAATCACAGTGCTAGGAATTTAGCATCCTTCAGGAAATGCTGCATGTAAAAGAAGTCAGATACTAAATCTAAATTTAAGAAAAAAAAAAGAAAAGGCAAGTCCTACCACCAACTGGAAATGCAATGTCAACCTACAAGATGTTGTACTGAAGCAAATGTCCTTAGTTCCAGGAATTTTAAGCTCTGTGTGAACTCTGACTAGCTTCCCAGTATAGATATGAATCTTGGTGAAGGAGTTTGTCCATATTTCCTTCTGATGAGAAAAAATCAAATAAAGTTTGTTTTACAGGGCAGAAAACCTAAAGAAGCCAGAACAAGAAAGGGCATTCAATGTTTTTTTTACAGTTATTCTTTATTCATAATTTTCTTTCATGTTCATGAGACTCCAGAGTATTGAATAGGCCGATCTTTCGTCTGTTTTGTTGATTGAATAGGCTGATCTTTTATCTGTTTATGAGCAAAGAAGCCTCTTTCCAACTGCGTTGTTCTACACTTCCCACTGTTTTGGAAAACTTGTTGTAGACACATGGCATGACTAACCTCTTATTTAAAGATTATTACATGCAAACCTCTATTCTTTCTGAAAACATGACATCCTGTGCTTCCTGCTTCCCACCTCTGAGTCTGGAAACTGCAATGACTGTGACTGGAGGAAAGTGAGTAATTCTAAGTGACTGTAACCAGTACATGGAGACCATCTGAGATTTTGTCACATTTAGGGTTTGTTGGTACAAAACTTACCTATGCATCTTGTGCTTTTAAATCCCCTCAAGCTACTTCCTTTGTAGAAAGAGAAAAATTCTAGAAAGACATCTTCATGGGAAAGAGAATTGCTAGCCCAGTTTTATACCTGCCTGACTCATCCAGGGTAATGGGACTTTTGACAAGTTCTTCTGTTGTTGCTTGTGTTATCTTGTTTGAAATAACACTTTTTTCGATTGGTTATTTTGTGATGGTAAAGATACTAAATGGAGGCAAGATGTGCTTTCAGGCAGTAGAAGGTGGCATCATTAGCTGCCAATATTATATTTATCCCCTTACCTCTTACTACTGCCTTGAGGAACAAAGGCATTTCTGGTTTTGTTACACCTTTGCTGTGCCAGAGAGCACAAGACCCAACAATAACAATTTGCAAAGTGTGTCTTCAGAGCAACAATTCTACCTTCTGGTCTGGAGCACCACAGACTGGCCACCTCACATTGGCCTTTGGGGACTTTACAGAGGAAGTGCTTTTGGAACCCATTTCTGGGCACAGATGACTGGGAACAGTGAACTTAGATTTACCAAAATTAAACCTGGTTGTCCTCTGTGTATATAAGGTGGTAGGTGAGAGGAGAGCAGTGGATGTCATTTACTTTGACTTCAGCAAGGTTTTGAACTCTATTTCCCACAGGACACTTCTGTCCAAGTTGCAGGGTATTATAGTCTACCTGTGTGAACCTCCAAATGGGTTGAAATTGGTGGGATGACCCAGGTGAGAGGGAGTAGTTAATGGGTTGTACTCTACTTGATGGCTGGTGACAAGGGCAGTGCCAAAGGGCTCTCTCTGCTCGGACCTGTCCCATTTAACCAGTTTGTCAGTGACCTGAGGAAGGCAATGGACTGCTTACTCATACAGTTTGCAATGACATCAAGTTGCCTGGGTGGGAAATTGGGCCAGGGTGGTGGGTTTCATACAGTCAGGGAAAAGGCTGCCCTTCAGAAAAGGCCTAGGAAGGGCTGGCATCAACCTTGGGAACTTCAGCAGGGACTAATGCAAAGTCCTGAAAAGGGCTGGCCCGTGTCCTTGAAGTGATACAGGTTAGAGACTGACTGGCTGAGGAGCAGTTTTACTGAAAAGGGTGTGGAGATTTTGGTAGACAGCAAGCAGAACATTAGCCAGCAATGTGCCCTGACAGCAGAGAAGTCACAACACTAGGCTTGTAGCAGGAGGGAAGTGACTGTTCCCCTTAGTGCTCCTTAGACCACACCTAGAATATTGCATCCAGCTTTGGCCTCCAGTGTGGGAAAGACATGGATAAACCATAGTAGATTCAGCAGAGGACCACCAGGATGTTCAAGAGCATGCCTATAGGGAGGTCAGTCATCAAAAAGATAGAGCCAGGCTTTTCACAGTGGTGCATGGCAAGAGGATGAGAAACAACAAGCATAAACTAAAACAAGAGTAGCTGAACACAGGGAAAAGCCTTTTCTCTACCAGGTCAGTCAAACATTGCAATAGGTTGCTGAAAGACGTTTTGTCATTTCTATCCTTGGAGTTTTTCAAGATCAGATTAGATAAAACTTTGAGCAACCTGGTCTAACCTCATATCTGACTCTGCTTTGAGCCTGACATTAGACTAGAGACCTCCTGAGATCCCTTCCATTCTGAATGTCTATGATTGTTCAGGCCTAATATAGTATCACAATTCTGTGCTATTTTGAAGCTGGGATAGTAATAGCAAAATCTTAATTGTTCTGAATATTCAAATGATCTGGCTGTGCATTGCTCTTGCTTTTGGAATGCAGAAATGCTACATATGCTCTGTACGTTCTCCAAACAGCTTGTATTTGTGCTTATTTGCTGGTATGACGTGCTAACTGTGCAAAAAATATTGGACACTTGCCTTAGAATATAGATACCTGCCAACAGCAAATGAAGGCTACATGGTGCTGCAAATGCTTTCTCTGTCTATGGAAAGTGCCTTTTATGTGCCAGAAAGAAGCATTTATACCACATGCTTTTTTACTGCTTCTCACATCTGTTAACATTTACATGTGTCAGAAAACAATACCTGAACAGTAAAGGGAAGGGATACATGAAGTTCAAGGGCATTGCATCAAGAAAAAATGACATGTTATATTGCACTAGTGCATTGTAATTTAAAGGAAAAAAAAAAAAAAGAAGAAAAACATTTCCTGGACTTGACAAATACATCTAATATGTGGGTGTGGTTTGTGTATACTATCTACCTGAACTGGATGACCCAAATTGTCAGTAAATTGAGGTGAACCCATAAAAGAGTCAGAGTGACAGTCAGGAAGTGGAAGAAATATAAATATCTTTATTTTAAAAAAAATGAAAAAATTATTTCATTTAAGGTGGGATTTCTATAAAAATCTTCCAAGCTGGATTCCTAAATACAGAATTACCTCCTTCTATTGAAATATTTTGCTTTTTTGATAATCTTCTCTTCAGCTGTCTTTTGGTTAGCACAAAAGGAGTAACTGACAGATGTTGCTGTATATCCTCAGTCCTTAGAGGCAGCTACTGTATTGGACAGTGTTTCCAAGACTATTCCTTTGAAGTCATGTTGTGAAAATCCTGAGGCACAGTGTAGCACAGGATTTTGTATGACGTGGCGGTTCTTACAGATGTTACCACTGTCAAGTGATTTAGAAGAACAGCAATTTGGAGCACAAGTGATCTTTGATCCCTTGAACTCAGAAGGAGAAAAATCAGTATTTTATACTGTTATAAAAATGGTTGTTTGCATTGGTTGCCATTCATACCACTAATTCTTTAGGCATCTATTTGGATACTCTGAACCAGCGTTGTGTAGCATTCTGTTCTTTGATGCCTAACCCTGATTTTCCAAAATGCACCTGCAACAAAGAGCACAGACCCTCCCCTACAGCTCTTGTCACTGCCTAATACTGAGCTCTTTGTGGGAAATGACAGAAAAATACCTGTTTTCCTAAGTCTTCTGAGCCTAGAAAGAAGTGATGGCTAAAATAAGAGATAACCTTGAATTGAGTCCTACATAGCATGTAGTCATAATAAAGATATATGTCAGTTTTTGCTTTTTGCTATATTACTACCAGATAATATATCTCCAAAATATTATTTTTGTGCTGAACTTCTGCTCTTATACATTGATAGCAAGTCTTATCTGAAATTAAAGCTGGAGTTCCACACTCACTACACTGAAAAAGCCTTGCATTAGATCTGTGAAGTGAATAATCAGTGAATAATCACATAAGGCATATAGGTTTCATTGCCCCAGATTTGAAACTTAGAGCTTTACCAAAACTGCCATATGAATGGTATGTTCATACATATTTTGGGGTTTGAGTCAGGGATATGAAGGATCTATAGCAGTTTTCATCTGTAAGTTACACAAGAGAGTCGTGAGGCGCCCAAAGAATCACTTGATAATTAAAGCTGACACAGTATCAGCTCATGGCAAAAGGCAAGGAAGAAAGAACTTCATCCAGCAATATTTCTGAAGAAAAAAAATAGAAGTTAAGCATTTGATAAGACTTGCACTCTGGTCTTTGTGCATTGTAGAGCAGCTTTATCAGCACACAAACACATCCTCCTTAGTCTTAGGGCTGCTTGAAGTCAGTGGTGAACCTTCCACTGACTCCTCCAGTTGCTGGCCCAGGTTTTGTGTGCAAATGAAGGAGAGTAACACAAAACTTTCTCCTGTCATTTCTTCTCATGTCATTTTAACTCTGGCATATCCTTTCAGGAGTGTTCATACTTTAAGAATTCTAGCTACTCGGGCCTAGACATCTGATTACAGTAATGGAAATTGTAAGAAGAAGAATTGCTAGAAAAAATTGTCATTGATGCTTAATTGACATAATACTCTTTCTGACATAGTTCAGGCCTATCACAGACACTCTTACAAGTTGCATGTAGGGGTCAGAGGGTGAAAGGTGACTGGCAAGCTGCTTGTTTTGTACATTTGGCTAACACAAATACTTCCTCAAGTACAAAATGCTTTGATCTTTTTAAGCAAATGCCATATGTGTGCAGCTGTGGCCCATGCCTCACGACTGCTGGAAGGTTAGAAAAAGGTAGCATATGAATTTGATGTCTGCATTCAATTTATGCTTTTATATTTAGCAGTTCATAATTTTGTGTAATATTTTAGCTGTATGAAAAATATGCACCAGAGTTGAGTGATAACAGATTTCTCTGTGGTTTGACTCAACATTGTTTGGGTGAATACAGATTCCTAAGTATTGCAGACTGAAAATACAGGTTTTAATTAGAGCTGTCTGAGCTTCAAAATACCTGAACGCACATTAAGCCTGGCAAATTTTCAGAAATCTGGAGGTTGCATGGAGCTGATTTAAACTATGCAAGAGTCTTCTCTTTTCCAGCTATATTGCACTTGTAGTTGCATCACTGACTTGCAACACACTGATGTGAGATCCAAACCCATTATTAATGGTTTTCTGATATGTAAAAATGTTTTATCATCAAGGCCTGTCTTGTGTCATACTCATGTTAAACAGTATTCCTTACTCCCAAGGAATTTCCACTGAAAAATTTGAATGACTTCCAGAGTAGAGGCTTTACTCCACATGACTGAAAAGCTGAATCAGTTCCAAAAGTTTGGTGCCTTTCTTGAGCTTTTGTTTTTCACTTTTACTTGCAAATGTTTAAGACTGATATCCCTCAGGCAGTTTAACACGAGTGGTTTGCTGTGACAATAAAGAAACCTACTACAGTCAATGGGACACAAGGGTCCATTCACATGGATCCAGTTTCGTGATCAAGACTGGAAAAAAAAAGCATGGCTTTGTTTATTAAAAATCTTGAGCATGTACAGTTACACTGGTACACCTTGGGGGAAAAACTGTGACTCAAATAAAACATGTGTAATTTCTACTTAAAATAAGAAAAATCCAAGTCACAACCAATAGACAGATATGGTACAATAACCAGAAAATAAGACATGAAAGTATCAATTCACAGGTACCAATAGGATAAAATATAAGACATTGCATTCTTACGTGGATGTTAATATATATACGGATACAAAAGTATGCATGTAGTAATATACATAAATACATATATAATACAGTGGTTTTAATATGATTGTTAGTATCTTACTTATTATGTGTGGGGGAAATTCATCCAATTGTTCCAGATATGGCTTGATCATGACTGAAATAATAGCACCCTTCCTTGTTTTTCTTATGCTGTTTCTCTTTTGTATTTTTGCTAGCTCCTGCTGGCTATGGTGGGCTCCACAGATGACCCTCTGCAGGAGGCAGCAGCTGGGTGCATAGCAAACATACGCAGGTTGGCTCTGGCAACAGAAAAAGCAAAGTATGGCTGATGCTTTAGCAGCTTTTACCAACACACTTGTTCTGCAATACAGCTACACTTCAATATATGATTACTCCTTCCAGCGTCTGTATTTCACAGCAGAGCTCATTTCTATGAGGATAATTTAATAAAACCAAACCTGTGAAAACTTGCTTTTGTTTTTACATTATTTGTTTGTCACACTTAGGTTTGATAAAACACTCGTACTTGATTTTGTGTGTCTTTTAGCATTACATCTTTCAGAAGACTGTCAATTAAGATATGTCAAAGATATTTCTACCATTAATATGCTTGTATTTTAATTTTCACTGTAGAAATAAATCTTTTTGCTTATCTGCAACATTACAATAAATTTTCCTTCACTGTGTGTATGGTTTTGCAGTGATTTATTAATGTCTTGAACAGTTCTCTGCATTATAAACTTATGCAGTCATCCTCTCATTATGTTTTTGCATGTTTGATTACTTGTGAGTCACAGGAGAGAACAAAATGCAGATTCATCTATCTCACATCTGGTGTTATATAAGGACTGCAAACAGCTGTAGCAATAGACATCACTCCAGATTTCCCATTTCTACCAACATCAAACAAAATAGTGCTTAATTTTCTAAGTAGCTGGTGAAATGTGTTTTTAATTAACACGTGTTTAACTCAGATTAAAATTTACCAGCTCTAAATGAAGAGTAGGATATTTACATTTGCACATTATCGTTCTGTGTCTTTTTAATTTTTAAACTGAAGACAACATTATATTGATGTAGTTACTTTATTTTTCTACATAAAATTATGTTCAGAATTAGAGTTGCTTTCAAAAAAGCACAGAAATTATTATTGCTATTATAAATTACAGACCCACTGTACATACCATGCTCAACAAATAATACTAAGGCATTTCTTTGAGTGCAGTAATGTCTTAATTACAAGCACAGACTGGTGACAAAACTGAAGAAAGGAAATGTTTAAATAACTTGCATTTGTCAAGGACTGGCTTCTGATTTTTTTTTTTAACTTGATAATTAACAGTTTTCTTGTTTTGGAAGCATTTTATAATTTCATTATCTTTCCTCTAACTAGCATGACTTCTCAAGGCAATTAATTTTCCTGCTGACAGAAGCTTCTAAGGAAGACATAATGCAAATCCACCTTTTTATTTCAGTTTTTCTGAAGCAGACATGAAGGCTCATTTAAAATTTCATTTTAGAAGACAAGAAATTCTGAAAAAGGAGAATTGTACTGAGTCCTTAGGGAAGGTGTAGAGACTATTTTAAAGGAAACCAACTATGGACAGGTGCTAACAGTGTGGAGATCAAAATCCAAGTAGTATTTTTTGATCAGTGCAAACACCAACATAATCACGGGGTTGTCACAAGTTCCATCAGCAACCAGTGACCAAGCAAATGCTATTTTAGGTGTTTTCCAACTCTGCCCCACAGGCCTGGTATGTTATTTTGAATAAATGTGTCTATATTATTATACTGATGTCACAGCTGTAGTAGTATCATATGCTTCATCACTATACCCAAAAATACTTCTAAAATAAATGCTGATTGCCAAATTCATTTGGAAGAGGAGAGGCTTGGTTTTATTTTTGTCTTTTCTGTGAGAGAAGCTGTAGATACAAATAGTTTATCACAGTCTCACTTATGAATAACACGTAAAATGGTGGCTTATTTTTCTAACTGTTGAGGGGAAAAAAACTCCCTGAAAATAACTGTTGTCCTTAACATGACCTCTCCAAGGCACACTTGACTGTTTAGCATGGATTTCAAATGGAATAAGTTCTAAAGTAAGCTTAATTTTATGATACAGGTGTCAGGGCAATAAATGTCAGTTCCTGACAATGAAATGGCCTCAGCTTGCCACTCTCACTCACACTGGTAGCCCTTATGCCTCCAAGTAGTTCATCTGAAACCTTTATTTTAAGACCTCAGACAGCTAATCCCAGACTTAAGCTGACTTACTTGTGCTGTTTTCTTTTCCTTTACCATGCCTGCAGTTTTTAAGTTCTGTACAAGGAGAAGAATTGTTGAAATCAATACAGGTCGCCACACAGGCAAAGGACCAATATTAAAAAAATATGTCTTTTTTTGCCAAAACCGGTGAATTCCATGTAATTAATATAAAGAGATTTAGTTGTTGGAAAATGAATAAATGAATGTGGTCCCTGGCCCCTCTGAGCGGTGCGGTACAATGTGTACATTTGAAAAGCTTCCACTTTGTCCACGGAGCTGTGCTGAGTTTCACAGGATTGCAGCCCTCTGAAAAGAGATCCTCACAAAGCTGGGTCCCACTTGCTGCTCACAGCCCTTCTGGCAGTGCCCACCAGCCTATTCAAGCCCTGGCACCAGCCCGAGCAGCCACCGCCACCCCGGCCCAGCATTCCCACCGCGAATATCCCGGCACCAGCCAGCTCCCACTCCCCGGCTCCTGTGCCTGGAAGGGAAATGCCTTCACTCCTTGCTCCCTCCACCAGCTGCTACTTGTCCGTGTAAACCTGTAGCCTCTTAGGAAATACAGTTATACCAAGTGTGGGAGCTCAGTATTATCTTCAGAGCAGGGCAATTTGATGTGCAAATTATTGTAGTTGCAAGAATGTAGTGATTTAAAAGGGGGAGTTGGCCTCTGTCCCGTTCATTTGCCGTAGTCTGCTCCCTCTATGCAGTTCTGCTCCTTTCACACTCTTGTTATATGGGTTATTTTTCCCAGTTTATTTACATGGATGTTACTGTCAGCAGGGAGTATCCATCACTTTTCACAATTTCAGGAGCCAGCTCCCGGCTCTGCACAGAGTACTGTGCTCCAACTGGCAGCCATAAAGCCAGGCCTGCTCTTCAGTGGCTGCTCATTGTCAGCTTTGTTCCTCAGTTGCATTAAAATGTCAGAAAACATAGAGTCCAAGTAGGAAAAGTTGTCACCACAAAGTGTTGTCTTGAGTATGGAAATTAACTAGAGTTGATGAGGAAAAAAGTAAGAGAAGAAATCTTTCACCTTTATGCAATTATTTCTGGAACCTTAAAGACTCACCACATCTTTCAGTCTACACATCTGTCAGCAGCAAGATAGCTTTTCTTCTACTACTCCATGACTTTATGATTTATTGCTTGGTGACAGATAACCATTATCAATAATTTAATTGTCCCAGGATGTTCAAACTATACATTTGAATCTGGGATTTACGTTCATTTCCTCTTGTTCATGCTAATGACAAGTGCATGTGTTCTGACACACGATATTGTCTTCAAGTTGTTAGAGAAATATAAACTTCACGGCCTGGGTGCAATGAATCTGAGATATATTAGGGGCTTTGTTATTCTGCTCCATCACCAAAACTTTCCTTTGGCAAATAAATGAACTTGAGACTCATAGGCTGTCTTGAGATTTGACTCACTAATTTGCTTTAGGCTAACTGATCACTTTGTGTGGAAGTGTGGTACCTTTTCATTCCATGTCTCCTAAATGAGTCGAATGAGCTGCTGACACTGGGGGTCAGATGTGGATTGTCCCAGGAGGCTGAAATAGATAATATGTTAGCTTAAGAATTTCATCTCATAATAAATTAAATGGTTATTCCTTGCACATTTCCACCAAAATAATCTTAGTTTTACACATAACAGCAGGATTACTGCGATGGAAACATGTAATGTGTTTCCTCAGCAGTGGAATTCAAATTTCCATGCAAGCTGCTTGCAGAGCTGATTACAGAGTCAGAAGCAGGCTGCTCCCCAACTGCAAATTGTAGTTTGTCTCTGCTTTAGCCAGTTCAGCTTTGCCACACATTGCTCAGGATGCAGAACAACAGAAAGAAGCAGTGATGCATCTTGGCCACTCCTCAATTCAAACAGTCTTATCATGGGCTGTTCAGTGACCTGACACAGGCAGGACCAGCGTGTTTGCAGTCATAGCCATTGCAGAAGCAAGTTACATTGCACCGTTTCTGAAGGAATTAATTTTACCAATTACTGTTCCCTCCCCTGTTAAAACAGTGATGGTCCTCAAGGTTTAATATCTTGCTGCTTTGGCTGTTGAAGCCAGCCATTCTCATGAACCTTTTCCTTGGGTGCAATTTTCATTGTAACGTGTGCCTTGCCTAGTTGTCAGTTCAGTAGTACAACTTGCTGGGAAGTATTTCCATGGACAGCATCACCATGGCTTGTGTTTATTCTCTTGACTTGTTTTTGTGTTATCTGCCAGACACCTTTCAATTGGCAAGTTCCTTTCTCTTTTCCATTTGTTGTCATTGGCAAGTTATGTGTTTTTATCCTGGTCTGCACGGAGCAGAGTACCCTTCAGTTGCTTGATCTTTTACAACTGCAATCAATTCTCCTTTGAATACAAATGTTTTCTTTCTGAAAGGCTCATGAACTCATGCAAGGAAGCATTGACTTTGGCTACCATATAATATGATGTGGCCTAATCCTGCTACTTTTGTAGTTCTGCAGTGACACAAAGCCGTCTTCACTAATTTCACGTGTTTTCTTCCATCATTTGGAAATCCTGATGTGGTGACAAGATAGTCGTTGGCCATTCAAAACCTTTGTTCGTTGTTACTTTGAGTGTGTGTTGGAGAAGGTCCAGAAAAATGACATTATACTAATGCTGAACTGGGAAACAGGAGGTCATAACCAGCAGTTTTCAGTCAACTCCCCATTGCACTGGGATCCTGAATGCTTTTAAAGCTGCCCCATTCTTCATGAGGTGAGAAACTGCTGAGAAGCTTTTGGGGGTCAAAACTGTTGTTTTCAATTAGTAGTGGTGGTAAGTTTTTGTCCAGTCATACTGTGTCTCACCCCACTTCTCCATGGGGCTTGGTCCATGCAGGAAAGTGAAACCGAACACCTGTGATCCAGTGGGTGCATCTGGCAGCAAAGTTATACTTCAGTGGCCGAGCCTTGAACTGCACCTTCTAATACCCAGATTAAATAGCTAGGGATTTGTGTCCTGCTTCTGATAAAAAATAAAAAAGCTTTAATAAAAATGGTAATTAAAAAAATACAGATGCTGGTAAAATTAAAAACATATGATATGGAGTCAAAATGATTTAGTGTTGAAAAATGTTGGTTGATTCAGTAGTAGTTAAACTTCCAAATAGCTTGTCTTGAACAAGCAAATAGTTATAAGTATTTGGCTACGTGTCTTTTTTTTATGAAAAAAAGTGAACACAGATCATGTTGCTGGTTCCCTCTACCACTAACTGGTAAAGGCTGTGCTATAAAATTAGTGCAGTAAACCACTCATCTTTCCAGTTGCCGCGTTCTCTTCCCCAGTTGACAGCCTTTTGGGGCCTCGTTGGCTCCTCAGCAGAAAGCACCAAGTGCAGTTCTGTTGCTCTAATGAAAACATAACAACAACGTCTGGGAAGCCATAGAATGATGCAATAACTGTAACGGCTCTGCTTCCTTTAATGTGATGAAGCTTGCATATTTGCCTGGCTCCAGTGCTTTAGTCCTGCCAGTATTGTACTGTAAAGAGACTTGGCAGAACACGTTCAAAGGCTGTTCGTGGTTTTTCACTCAGCATTAAACCTTCCAATGACGGAAGGGTGGGGGAACACATATTGGGACAAACAGACACTCAGAAAGTCAAAAAGAAAGAGGAGAAGGAGGCTGGTGGTGGATGGTCAGCAGTTATGTAAACCTTGGTTATGGGACTGGGGTTGATTAGGGCCGAGCTGAGACCCACTGGAGGACAACATCATGTATTAAACCAGTGGGTCTTCTCTGTCCACTTTCCAAGGGGCAATCATCCCAAAAGAAAAACAGCGCCTAATGTTCTGAGACATCAGTGTTGCTTCACTCTCATAACCAAAGTCACTCTGTCCTTGATAACTGCACTCAGCCACAATGGGTGCAAGAGTCAGAGGCTGTAGGATTGCCATTTTTTGTGCTGTGTTTGCCCAGTATGGGGAGAATTCCTGTCCCTGTGGCTTCCAGTCTTGCTCTGCAGACCTTCATTGAATTCACTTATGGCTGACTTTAATTGCACCATTTGGAAAGAAGGCTACTTAGTCTTTACCCCTGTGTGAGGTTAGGCAGGAAAGTATTCAAAGTGGAGCTGGAGCAACTCTTAGAGAGAAATATTCCATAAGCACTTGAAGATGAGGGGCATAAATATGTTCAGAAACAGAAGTTATGGTCAGATTGATGCCTCCTCCCAGCCCGTTCCACAACTGTCTGTGGTGGGGTGTCATGTAAAAGGAAAAATATTTGGAAAAGTGGACAGCTTTGGTATGCTTCCCAGAATGTAATGACTAGGTGAATGTTTTTCAGCACAGCAACTAAGGAATATAGGTGACTGCCAAGCACTGGATCTGATGTGGCGTGAAGAGGTACAAAACAAAAAGGAATGATTTGTCTGAAGAAATTGAGGCCTTAATTATTTCCAAACTCAGTATTAAAAAAAAAAAGCAGCAAACCAAAACAGAACTCTTTTCAGTCCCCTCGCAGTGCTTTTCAGGTTTTTGTGTATCTTTAAGGTGCTTCCATTGTGTAGACATGCTCTTTTCACCAGTCTTGGGATTTTACAGATATGGGTGTAGACTCATTATTGCGAACGTTTCTAAATCAACAGTTACTGAGATCTATGTTACGATTTTAGTTCCACTGGCAATTACTGATATCTAATTACCACTTAATCTGTTCTGAACTTTGTAGGAATGTGCAATAGAAACCACTATAACTTTCATTAGAACTGAATTTGAATTGTGTGTCTCCTCTCCTATACGACTGCCACATCTACACCACCATTCCAACGAGTTGAAATACATTTCAACTTTAAGAGGAAAATCCTCTGTACTCTACTATGTATGTTCTTTCTCTGTGAGATGTGAAATGCAGGCTCAACTGCCCCACAGCAGCCTCAGAAACTCTGCAAGCCTCAGAGAGCCTCCATCAGAGAAAGCAAATGTGAGAGAGGACCCTCGTGGCCTTGGAACAGTTATTCCATGTCATGGACAACCATTACAACTAGGACAAAGCACAGCTGTGATGCTGGGGCATCAGAAAGTGCTGGCCAAAATGCTGAGCTCCAGGAGCAGCTTTAGGAATATGAAGCATCTTTTTGCAGCCTCAAGTAAGTGTGTAAGTCCTGAGAGGGCTGAGATCAAGCACAGAGCCTCTCCATGGGGTTTCCCAGTACCACCAGCCCCAATGGAGATGTTAGCACCCTGCAGCATTGGGGTAGGGACTGATAAGCACTCTGGCCTCAGGGCTTCCACAGTGCATCTGGCAGAGTGTGCAGTAGATGCAGAGGCATATATTTTCATAGCAAATCTAAGTGGCAGTTTAGAAAATCTGACCCAGCCAAAAAAAACCTTGGAAAACCCCACAGAATGAATCAATAAAACTGTCTAAGAATTTAATCCAATGAGAAAGTTAGCAATTGTCAGAAGTTCATGAGATTTACATTTCTAAATTGCACAGGCCAACGAAGTAACAAGATTGTGCTTCTGTAATCAACTAGTAGCAGTTTTACAAAGTAATAAGAACGTGGAGGGAATTTGGTTACAAAATGTGGCTGCCACCTGCAGGTACCCCTTCAAGGTTTCAGTCAGTAGAGTATGTGGAAAAACAGATGAAATGATGAAATTTCACTTTGCTCAGACAGGTAACATTTTGCCTTGGCAAGTAGCAAGTGTGATTTGGGCAAATATGTCTTGATTAACTGCAAATGAAATGATGGCAAAACAGCTGAGCAAGAGCCAAAGGGGGCTGCAGGCTACCCCTGGAGAGCTTCCAACAGCTAAGAATGTGCTGTAAACCCATCCTGCTGAGATGACGAGCACTGTCCCTGGGCAGCTCTGGGCCATAAGTAGCAGCACAAGAATTCCAAACATGGACTGTAGGATATGACTCCTGCCCAAGGATAATTTAAAGGGAGGGATGGAGAAGTCACTTTCAGTGATTCCCACTGATGTGCAGGTACCCAGTGGGCTCCAGTCCTGGGAGCACTGGGGCACTCACACTCTCCACTTCTCACCTTGCTCTTTTGCTGCAGGGCCCAGGTGAGAGCAGCTGCATCCTCAGCTACAGGGGGAGGTGCTGGTCAGTCACATCACTGTGTGGAAAGAAGTGAGGTGGAAAGAAAGGTTTTATTAAGGAAGGACTTTAGTAAGTAAGAAAGAAATATTATTTAGTTTCTTAGCTTGATAAGCACAGATTTGGGGATCCTGCACAGTGGTATGGCAACCCAGACTGCCAGGATCCAAAGCCAGCCCTTCTTTTGGGAAATCATTCTGGCCAACAAGGGGCTTAAACCAATGCTACATCTACTCAGAAAAGGGACATATGCCCTATACACTCTCTGTTACTGTCATGCTGCTCCCCTTTCCATAAATACTCACAAATACACAGCACTCTGCCATGAGAAGAGAGCTTCAAAAAGCATTAAAGAAATTTTTCTTGCAGTGGGGATCCCATCATTACCTGTGAGCCCAGATGCCTTCCATGTGTTACAGCATTAACTGAATCTCATGGGGATGCATCTCAGGAGGGCATTTCTTCAGCCTGTCCAGACCCCACTGCAGTGAGACCTTGAGTTTGACAGCCCTGACAAGCAGCTGAGCCGCAGGGAGAGCAAGAGGACATGAAGAATGAGTATGTGCACAGGCTGTCCTGCCTCCAGCTCAGACGATTTCCTTCTGTCTCTGTCTGATAACTGTACAGTCTCCCAAAACCTTCTCAGATGGCTGCTGTCCGGCAGATCCCAACAGAAGCAGGGTGAAATAAAGCTCACAAAAGGCTTGGTATCTCTGCGAGCAGTCTCAGTCTCTGGTAGATTAGCAATGCAAACAAACGAAAGCGTCTTGGAACTAGCCAGGGACTCCTGGCAAGCCCATGTGTTTGTGACTGCTACCTTCATTGGAGACGATTGACATGACTGTGTCCTTTCCAGGCATTTCGAGCATTTCTGTATTATCAGCTTCCTGGTCCAGGGCTGCAGAGTCCATCCAAGGGAGGACTGAGGTATGAGGACTGCTTGAAGCAGCTCCATGGGTAAAAGCTTTAAAAAGCTGGAGCTTTTGTGTAAGAAATCATATTCTTGGATGGTTTGTAAATGCTCATTGCAAACTATCTAGCGCTGCTGCTGCCAGACAGAATTACCTTAACTGGGACTCTATGGCTCAAGCCATGGAGAGTCTCCCACATAAACACAGGAACAAATCAAAGTGCCTTTTTTTTTTGGAGAGAGCACTCCAACTGGGCCCAGGCATCTCAGTCACAGCCTTTTACAGGGCAGTGGTAGTGACAACATTGAAAAAGATCTCAGAGTTGAGTTCTCTGAACTACAGAGGCCCAGTGGGTTTCCTCCTCAAAAGGCTCCTTCAATAAAACCAGCAGTGTGTTGCCTGTGCACTGTGAAAGGCCATCTGTTCCTCACCAGATACCTGCATCCCAATCAGTGGAGACAGATGTCATAAGCCACTGAAGGACAATCAACAAATGTTGAGAAGGAAATCAGTTTCCAATTTAAATGCTTTGTAGCCAGGTGGTTTTAGACTTGTTATTGTCTGTAAAAAGGTGAACAGCAAACCCCTCTCCTAGGATTTGACTGATCTAGAAGTGCCATCTCGATTTGAGATCCTGGGATTCATAATTTAGCAAACCCTCGTGTAACCATGACTTGACCCTCTCCAGCCAGGACCTGATGGGGCAACAGCTTTTCTAAGGAGACCAAGTGCTTGAGCCACGCGCTTGAGCCAACCTCCTGGTGCTATGTGATGATCTGAATTTTGCAGCTGGTGAGCAGATCAGCTGAGGAGATCTGGGCCTTCACTGCTGCCCTGGACAGTCCCGAATTCTGTTCGTTTTCCCCCCAGATGGAGACTAGTTCATGGGAAGGTGTCCAAGATAGGCCTGCCAGTGGCAGTAAAGGTGTTCCTGCAGATGCTTCATGGACAAGCTGCTCACCACACCCCTGTGTTTCCTTCCTTACTGAACCGGTGAAGAGAAAACATAGGCAAGTAAGGGATGCCCTGGTCTATTAAAACAGACTGGAATATGCCTGATGGAGAAGGTAAAGTCCAAAAAGTCTTAGCTGACCTCCTCTGTGCCCTGGGAAGCACACACATTCCGACATCTGGAAAGCCTTGCTTTGCAGAGGGGTCCGTGACCCCACCTGATGTCACCACGACGCCGGTGTGGGTGGAGAGCCTCGTTCCAGGAGAGGCCTCACTGCTGTCTGGGCAGAGCACATGTTTAGCCTATCACTCTGAAAAGGGGCAGGAGCAAGTACTGTACAGGCACTGCCAAGAACAGGGGAAGGCACAGCACCAAGATCTGCCCTGCCCCTGCCAGGGCTGTCAGCCCAGGGCACATCCCGCACTGGAGGAGCCCACGGGAGCAGGCTACAACCCTGCTTTGTGCTTGCACTTATTCCCAGTGTTTACCCTGGCAGCTGAAGCAGGTAACTTTATACCATTTCACTACTTTGTGGAAAGACTGTGAAGTGACCAGCACCTGAGTTTGTTGACAGCTTTGAAGGAAACAATCTAATTATGCAAACCCGAAACTATTCTGTCCTGATCCCTGGGGCACATCCCCACTCATGGCAGTAGCTGTCTTACCCCGGGCATCTGAGGGCACCTTCTGTCCCAGTCCAGCAAACACTAGAGGCTTAATGTTATACCAGTGAGGAATGCTTGCATAGCCAATGGGATAGCCAGCGGGGTAGCCAACATTTGTGCATACAATCAAATGTGCAAATTTGGGTCTGAGCACTTTGTCATATTCTTGGCCTGTGTTTAAAAAGAAAAAGAAAAAAAAGATGAAAACCCACAAATCACATTTAAGTTAGCAGAATGATTTATTAAGAAAAAACACTGATGGATTTTTGAAGTACTGAAAGGGTTGAAATAGTCTGAATAGAATGAAAATTGACACAAATTTTTACCACAATGCAAAAGGAACTTGAACTATTCTAATAAGAGTTTGCTTTAATGTTCGTGCATGTCTTCACATCCTGCTTTTGGCAATGGCCAGAAAAGAACTACTGAAATACTGTGAGAAAAGCTGTTCTCATGTTATTTCTGGCCCTGCTGTAATGCATGAAATCAGGACATCTCATGAGAGAGACTGATATTCAAGATTTTCAGTCTATTTTTCAGATAAAAAAGTCTGAATATATATCTAAATTTCTGGGTTTAGTCATGGCTAGATCTCAAAGCAACAAGTAAAGTATCCCTGAGGTCACAAGTCAAATAGTCACAATCCAGAAGAAACTATAATAGTTATATTCAAGTAACTCTGAGGAAAAACCTGTGAAGCCAATATTCACTTGCCAAGCTAAGGTGTACGGCTCCTCATTCTCAAAATAACCCTTAATGCCATCAGGGAATTTCTGAAGTTTATTCATAGGGTGGACGGGCTTCATGATTAAAGTGCTTGAAGACACCAGCAACTGTCATAGGCCTGATTCCCTGCATGTGTGTGGCTCTAATCTGTCTAAAAATCATTTTTGATAAACACCTCCAGGATCCAAAGAAACGAGGGCTCTATGAACTATATGTTTTCTGGTGCCCCTGCCAACTCTGAATAAATACACTGTGTGTGTAGCCAAGATCTTGGAGAATTATTTCCTGAAAACTACTTACTTTAGAACCAGAAGGAATTAATGAAGATGTGCCAGCTATTTCCTTCACTGGCTTGCATGCCTCAGCCTCACCAATAATAAATAGTAACAGTGTGTACATGAGTTATGCTGCTAGACCTCATGTTTTGCACCCTGCAGAACCCATCTATTGGGTACACAAGCAGGAAAGCACAGAGTATGGGTTTGTTACCTCTCCTTGGGTATCCACATTCAAGGCTGGCAATAGCTATCAGAGCCAAACTGCATTTTGAGTCTCTGGCTTTAGCCTCTGCTAAAATGGTGTTTGTGTATTTTAAAGCTATTTACAAAGGTTTAACCCCAGTTCTACTAAAAAGGAGATAATACAGCTATCAGCAGCGGTTAAACAGATTAATAGGACTGGCCTGACTTTTTGATCTGCTTGAATAAACATGTTTATTATTTTTGGGCAACTTTCTGAAAACTTTTAAATTGTTAGAGATTTATAAATTATCAATTATGTAAGAGCTAGAGCAGCTAGGGAGATGTTTTTGTATGACTGCAAGCAACAAGGAAGGAGATTTTCAAACTCAGGCCAAAAACATTAATCGCAAGTCATTTTTAGAAGAATCTTCCAGCAACCTTATTTTATCCTCAGATTTTTCTCAGGCTTCCTTTGCAGGAAACCAACCCACTATTGTGTGACTCCCAAGCAGAGTCAGAGAAAGCAGGATTCTGTGTCCCGGAGGGAGCTCTGCCCAGGCGGCTCTGGATGCCTGACCCCACAGAGTCTTTATAGAAACTGGCATTAAATTTGGGGCTTTCCTTCAAGACACAAAATCCCCTCAATCACATCCATGTTGCCGAGGCAACGTGCTCCGACTCTGCCTGTCCTCTCCAAGACCCGATATCTACTGGAGGAACTTCTAGACAGAAAATCATCGAAACCCTGACTCAACCGCACGAGGTTTAACGCTCTGTAAGCAGCCAAGAGGCTGAGGATAATTCAGAGGGTTTTTATGCAATAACTGGAGGGCCATCAAACTGAAGCATGTTATGACTACTTCTCCCTGTTTAAAATCCTAAAAGTCAGCCTGAATCTTGTATCCTCTCTGTCTTGTCTCCGGAAAACGCCTTAGATTTGGGGTTGAAAGTGAATACGCTCTGGGCTGACGTGTTGGGAGCTGCTACCCCGTGCAGAGCTCTGTCAGTACAAAGGAAAGAGGAAACGTTTCTTCTGGTATTATTAACATGTCAGTAGCAGTGATAGATTCCAACTGAGATCAAGCTCTCTTGTATTAGCCGCGTGCCAAAAGCAGAGTAGGAAGCAGAGAAAGGGGAGGAAGCGTTATTATTCCTGTGTTACAGCTGCAGGAGAGAGGCATGGGGATTGTGAAATCCTCGAGGTCGCACAAAGCCGCGTGTGGCTCAAGCAGGGGATGGAGTCAGCCCCTCACAGCTGCCCCTTCTGTCCCCTCAGCCCATGCATGTCTCTCTGCCTTACCCAGTTGATTGACATTTTCAGGTATTTGGGGATGCTTAAGAGTTGTGGCTGGTAGATTAAGTCCCAAGGGATGGGTCCTAGGCAGGTGCCACATGAATTCTTGCACATTACTGCACCACCTTTCCTCTCACCCACATGCACATCCTCTTCTCTTCCTACCCAAAAAAGACAGACTTGAGCAAAAATTCCTTCTTGTTGGAACCATTCTGCAGATAATAACTTCAAAATTATGGATTGATCTCTCTGTCTCTACTGTTGAAAAATATTGGTGGCAAAATTACCTGACTTTACGATTTCCAGTCAAGCTAGAACAGGAATAAATAGTAGGGAATTCAATAACACAGTGTGATGTGTTTATTTTTGCACAGGTGACTGAAGAATAATTAGATTTATAATTATTATTGCTATCAACTGTTGAGCATTTATGCTTAGCTTTTCAAAGCAGTGATTTCTGCAATGTGACCTGCACTGTTAATGTCAAATCCAAACAAATCCACATTCATTTTCCAAATGTAGAGCAGACATCATCACCTGAGATACTATATTAAATGGAACTGAGTCACTCCCTGGCCAGTAAGGACACCAAGGATATGATTTTCCTTTGAGAATAATAAATACAGAATTTAAAACTCCATTAAAGAAACATGATTATTAAATTAATAAAATTTATAAAACCACAGTAAAATTACGAATTTTGATTATGTTGATACATTACACATAATTTAGAAAATCATCCTCTTTCAGGACACTTCAACTGCTACTGGTACAGAAAAAAGGACTCATATACATATTTAAGGTTTGAGTCTCTGGCTTTGTATTCCTTGGGGCTGAGCAAAAAAGAGCAGCCAGGGACAGATGGTGCAGAGTCGAGCAACCCACATAGCTTTGCTTCATAGAGGGCAGAGACCTGAAAAAGCCAGGCAGGCCATAAGCTTCAGGACTGGAGTCTTCTATGGGGGGCACACACAGATCCCACCTGGGCCCTAAGAGCGTGAAATGGAGAACAGCTCACACATAAATGAAGCTTAATAACCAAGAGGCCTGATCTCCAGACACCGACTCTGTCCCAGGCCAGACTGAAGAGCTTCTCCTGCTGACCACTTCTCCTCCTAATTAACACTGCATTACACACAGTTTTCTGTCCCAGGGAAAGCATCTGCCCCATCTCTGGAGCCCTTTTGCCTTTTGGCTTGTCACAGAACCCTGACAGAACCTCAGCTAAGAGACGCTGGAAAAACACGTCTCCTGCAAACACTATGGCCCTCCTCCTTCTTCTTGTGCCCCCTGCACACAGCACCTGATGCACAGCAGAGGCCCTATGGAAAGAGTTTTGTTTTACATGGCCCAAGGGGATGGAAACCTAAAAAATGCAATAAAAAATGGAGGTGGAACCGAGCAGTGAGAAAAAAAAGACCCTGAGCACCAGTCAGGAGGTTATTTTTCTGACTCTCTGGGGATGGGTTCACATAGAAGTAGAAATAACTGAGATCATTGGTTGGAGACATTGTTTTATTTTTTTAATTTTTTGTTTCTTAATTCTTAAGATAAAGCAAATCAAGAAGATGCAGAAATGGGTCCTCCACCCTTCTAGATGACACAATACCAGTGTGTTGGGGGTTTTAGGTTTGCAGTTTGTCTGGGGCTTTTGCCATCACTAACCCCACTTCGAGGATGTCACCAGGGAGGCCACCCATATGAGTTTGTGCTTCTTAAAAGAAACAGGGGCCAGCAACTGCCTGCTACAACTCCCAAAGAGACACCTGCCCCCTCGTGTTTGCAAACCCAGCTCCCTGCCTTCAAAATGGTCTTGGTCCTCCCATTCCCAACAGTCATGACTACAGCCAAGTTCAAGGCACAGCTTCACAGTTGACCTCTTCTGCAGCTGAAGCTCCCTGGCCGCTTCCCCTTGCCATGCCATCACCCTGAATCTGGGTTTCACTGCTGAATCGAGCTAGAAGGCAGATTCCAAGAGGTTAGTGTTGCAGCATGAGTCCACTACAACCCAGCCCATGCCCTCAGCCTACTCTCTTCTGAAAACAAACAGCATGCAAACCTTCCTGGTTTGTGGAAGACAGGAAGTGGACCTTTACATAAGGTCATCTCCTGCATTTGAACATAGCCTGGTCCAACTCTTGTTTTAGGGTTTCTTGTCAAGCAACATCTGGTCCACCTTTCTGCAGCATTCAGCAGCCTGCAGGCAGCAGACAGCACCCTCAGCAAACACCCTTCCTGGGAGCACAGGGTAAAGAAAGCACAGGAGTCACAACAAATGCTACCAGTCTATCATTTTGCCTCAGTCAAGTCTTGCTGTACCTGGAACTGAAATCAGGGCTTGGTTAATGGTCACACCCACCAGGTTTCAGAATATTCTCTGGACAGCCACCTCATCTCACCTTCCTGCTGCTGTTGCCGCCCTTGGTCACAGAGCTCCCCACAGTCTTTGGCCCTGCAGTTTGACAATATTACCTGCTGCATCACCACCACCAAAGCTGCTTTAGGAATGGTCATAGATCATGTTAGTGTGTTTTATTCCTGCATACATGGTTCCATTTCAATGCACCTTCGTACCAGTTCCTCCAAACCAAATACCCATAAAGAAAACAAATAAGCACACACTTTGTCTTTCAGGTGCTCCTTCACTGCTGCTGAGAGGCCTTCCAAAGCTCATTTCTCCACAGGTCTTTGCATCCAAAAAGGCTTGTAATCAGGTGGCAACTTCAGAGCCTATCTTTGCATTCCAGTAGCCCAGCATAATTATCTCCCCTCTCAGATTTTATATGTCTGGTATGATGACCTCACTGCTCCCAAGGATGGAGTGCTGACCCCCCATTACTCTGAGTCAGTGGCTATTCTAGGCATTGATCCAGCAAAATCTTCAAAGGAGACAGTGCTTCCTTCCTTGGGACTATACTTAACAAAACTCCACAAGACTTAACTTCACCCCTACATTATCTCGCTCCAGTGCTCTGGGGGCTACCAGACTAAGCATGAAGAGGCCCTGATGAAGCTACTCTGCCAGTTCTGGCTCCCTGTAGAACAAACCCGTTGAGACACCATTTCAACCAGCTTGGTTAAGCAGGTTCATCCTTGTCTACATGTGCCTCAGGACTTTGCTCAGCACTGATTCAGCTGCTGACAGAGATAGCAACGGGTCTCTGCAGCTGCTCTCCCTGTGAGTGTGGCTATTTTGCAGTTTAGATAACACTCCATTCGGTATAATCCTAAACAAATTCTCACCTACCCGATTTTTCAGGCCCTTCAACATACGTGGCTGCAGTTATTGAGCCACCCGGCCTGCCACAGCGCAGAGCGTACCAGGGACGTGAGGAAATTCTTTGAATTTCAAACATATATGTTTACTGTGAAGGAATCTGCAGCTGGAGGGAGGAGCTGTGAGAATGCAACGCTAAGGAAATGTTCGGTGAAAGCATTTAAAAAGTAACCAGAGCACGAAGCAAGGGACAAAAGCCACATTTTACTGGAAGTGCAGACCAGACATGAGGACTGTATTTAGAAGCATAGATGGGACCCAGTGAACTGAAGCTGAGTCAGAGGAGGCTTAGTTTAGACAACAGGATAGATTTCTTCACCCAGAGGGTGATTGATCACTGGAACAGGCTCCCTGGGGAAGTGTCACAGCACCAAGCCTGACAGAGCTCAGGAAGCATTTGGACAACACTCTCAGGCACATGGTGTGATTATTGGGGTGTCCTGCACAGGGCCAGGAGTTGGACTTGATGATCCTGATGAGTCCCTTCCAACTCGCATATTCTGTGATTCTATGATTCTGTGAACTGGTTTGGGATTGCCCTCTGGTCCTGGCTAGAGAAGGGAGAGCAGGCAGAGCAGTGATCACAGCCAGCCCCGGCGGTGCAATTTGGGCTCTGCACGGTGCCTGCCCACCGCAGGCGGCTCGGCTGGGACTGAAGCCTCTCCACTGTCTGGAGCAGGGCTGGCACCGAGGAGCTCCATCACTTGCAGCCTCAGGAGCAATTTCTCCTCTCAGCTTGACAGCACAGTTGATTTTTTCCTGGCTCTTCCAGTGAGACACATTAGGCCCCAAAGCACCACTTTTAGGCTCTTTCTGCACGATATCCCTTGGAAATGTGCCTTGCTGCCACTTTCTGGCATGCTAACCTGGCCTACCAGCTGTCTGAAGCTGGGCACGCACGCATGGGCTGGGAGAGGGGTGTTGCAAAGAATGGCAAGGATCTTGCAGCTCCAGCCTGGCAGGTGCCCGAACTCCTGCTGTGCCTCGAGCCCCCTCCCCACTGTGGGCTGCAGTGGAGCCACAGTGGTCCCGTCAGTCGGCACTGCAGCATCCCCAGGGGAGCCGGCTGCAGGCCGCGGTATGCGGCTAGCAGCTATGGACTTCTTTTTCCGTGCATGGCCGGGTAAGTAACCTTAATTAAAAACATGAAGCCCACAGTTTGTATCACATTCACGATGTTAAACAAGCTCTGGAAATAGAAACACTGTTTTCATTTAAGCTTTTCAACTGTGATCTAAGTAATAAAATATGGAGGGGGCGGGCGTGTGTGAGATTTACATGTGATGATTTGGGAGATCTCACTGCTTTAGAGGCTTGTAAGGCGCCGCATTGCCAACTGCTTCTGCCACTGCCTCACCGCGTTTGGCAACGCCTGCCCCGCACAGACTTTTGGTTTTTTCCAGAGACGCTTTCCAAATGCTGATTTCTGCCATCAGCTCTTGTTGCTGTGATTTATTCTGGGTGTGGGTGTGGGATCTGCCAGGCCCTAAGCAACCTGCTGCCCTGGCTGCCCATGCCCTGCCCAGCTCTGGGCAGGCAGTCAGGTGAGTAGCACACGCTCCCATGCTCCTGGAGACCATGGATGTCCCTGAGGACAGCCACATACCCTGCAAGCGCAGGCAACAATCCCCCGAGCCCATGCCCAAGCAGCACCATCATCAGTAGACGCAGGGAAGGATTATCTTTACCTTCCCAGATCCTCCTGAGCCACCACACAGGGAATGAGCATTCATTCCACCATGAGGGGAGGCTCTTCCAAGGGCACTTGCTTGGTACCCTCAGAGTGCATGGACTGCCCCTCCTCCAGAGGCTGCCTCAGTCTGCAGGGCCCACAGAAAGCTGCTGTGCCCCATCTGCACCTCTCCTCAGGAGGTGGGGACCTGAGCCTGTGCCTGCCCTGCTAGAGGGATTGGGAGAGCAGAGTGGAAAGACAACAGGACAAACACTTTTCTGAGGCTGCAAACCATTCAGATTACCTTCCCATTTCACTGGAGTGAGCAGGAACCCTCAGGAGCTTATTTTCGTTCAAATCTGTCACTTTCTCAGACTCCTTTTGCTGTGATATAATTATAACAATACTTCCCAGGTCATAAACAGTTCAGCTGGACATGACAATGATTGGAGCTGTGTGTTTTGCAACGAAGCCCCTTATCATCATGTTAGCACAGATCAACAGGTGTTCAACCCAGAGTGCTTCCCTATGCCCCCTTCTCCCCCAGCTGGTTCTGAGTGCTCTGGCCAGGGCAGTCTTACCAGGGCTTTACCTGAAGATCTGTGTAAATGTGGGATAAATTGCCTGCACAGAAGCACCCCCATAGTCATTTGCACCTTTTCCTACCCTTTGTTTTCTCATGGGAGACTGGCAGCAAGTTGTTTATGTTTTTTTCTCCCACCCTGGGGACAGCGATGGGGTCTCTTCAGTGCATTGCCCTCCTTCAACCTCTCTTCAGCTTTCCTTCAGCAAATGTCTTTCCCCAGCGCGTGTGGCTGTATGACGTCGCAGACATAGTCCATGATGTCACACCCCCGTGACGGAGGAGTGCGGGGGTAGGCGTGGGTCCCAGAAAGCACCCCACGGCGGGGCAGAAACAGTGTGGCTGAGCCCGGGCAGCAGATACCTGCCCCCCTCGTCCCCATCGCTCCACTGCTGACCCAGCGGAGAACAAGTGCATCCCTCCGTGGTGGCCTCTGCAGCCCAGGGAGGGGACAAGGGCAGGGTGATGGGAAAAGGGGACGGAGGGCGGGGGACAGGTGGTAGCAGCTGTGCCGACTCAGGTTCTTTGGGGTCACAGTTGCGGGGACAGGGACAGGGACGTGCCACGGGGAGAGCGGGGTCGCGGGTGGTACGCGCACGGAGGGTCCGCGCCGCGCCCGTCCCGCCGGGCCCGCGGGCTCAGACGGCTGCGCCCCGCTCACCCACAGCGGTCAAATAACGTCTGAATTACATCCTTGTCAATATTGACTGTGGCCATCTTCTTCGTTTCTGCGCACAGAAAAGCGGAATGTTAAACTCGGCGGGGCCGGGACCGGGCTGCGGGGCGCGGCGCGCGGTGCGGGNGGGCGTCCGCAGGCACCGCGGGCAACTGAGCATCGCATCTCTGCGGGAGCGCGCCGGCCGCGCCGAGGATGCTAAAGGCAGCGGGCTGTCTCCCGTCTTGGGCTGTGGGCTAATTTATAATCCTTGGGCGGGGAGAAGGGGGGAGAGACGACACACAAGAGAAGACGGAGAAGCGTGGGACGAGATGTTTCCTGGTATGGCTTCATTAACCGCCGGCGTTAATGACTGGCACGGGGCTGTGGCTGCGCCTCGCGTCCTCGACGAGGGTCTCTCCCGCGACCAGCGTGACACTAGCTGGTGTCCTCAGCCGCCTTCCCCGGGGGACGCCCCCATACAGACGGTGGACTGCCCAGCCGTGCACTTCCATCCCCTTGGATGCCCCTGGCCGGACTCCTACCGCCCCTCCACGCACCGCCCCTCGACGCCGCGCTGCCCGGGCGGGGCCCGTGCCCTTGCTGGGGCTGCTGGGGTCCCCTCGCCGGCGGTGACTACCCCCGGGGATGGGGAGCGGCGGTCTCGACAGTGTGAGTGGCTGCGCGGCGGCTGTGCCTCCGGGCGCCGGCTCTGCGCCTTT
>VXBX01004617.1:10570-165944 GCA_013400415.1 Scytalopus superciliaris | reverse complement strand
CCCCGCACCTCGCAGCCGGCGCCCAGCACGACGGCGGCCCCCAGCCCCACAACATGAACACCATCGTCTTCAGCAAGCTCAGCGGCCAGGTGCTTTTCGAGGAGGACGCCAAGGAGCGGGAGCGGAGCGGCCGGCCCTACGTGGGGGTGGTGGAGGGCCCACACCACGCCGAGGTGCTGCTGCCCGACAGCCCGTCCATCAAGGAGAGCCTCAGCCTGCGCAACCGGCGGACAGGGTATGCCGTGCGCTCCTCTCCTCTCCGCGCCGCGCACCGGCTTCGGGGCCGGCCCTGCCTGCGCCGCTGGCGCTTCCGGCCGCCGTGTCACCCATCTGGGGTTGCGAGATGGGTCTCTGGCCGAGTCCTCCCCCGCGGCCCCGGGTCCGTGCTCTCTGGGACTCTTACTGCGCTGCTGTGGTGGGAAATTCCGACAATAGGTGATACAGGGGCTGGAATGTGCCAGACAGAGAGCGCTCCTGTCTTGCTGCGCTTGACCTCCCCTCTGCCTCCAAACAAAACCAAGCCGGGCACACCGGGGCTCCGCCGGCTTGTTCGGGCGCTTCATGCAATTAAAGTCCCCAAATCAGAGGCGCCAGGCGGGACATGTGAGCCCTGGGGGTCAGTGCTGGGGCTGGGGCACTTGTTCCGCCGTCCCGCGGGCTCGCCGGGCGGACGGGCGGGAGGGAGCGGCGCTTCCCAGGCACGGGATTGAGAACGGACTAGCGCGGTGCCAGTCAGGGTCTGGTTTAGGCGATATTAGGATCGGGTTTGCTAAAACGGCAGCTGAGGCTGAGCCGCCTGCGGCTGCCTCTTCTTTTTTTTTTTTTTTTTTTTTTTTTTTTTTTTTTTTTGTACTGGAACAGGTGAAATAGAAGGTGATGAGAGGACGTGCGAGCTCCGGCGCGTTGTCTGCCGTAGCTCGGAGGGTTGAACTGACGAGCGCTGACCAGACGTTTCGGGTCAGTGTCACAAAGTGAAAACCGAGGAGCACAGTCAGGCGGCTCCGCGACCGAGGAGAGCTGCTTTTACTGCCGAATTTCCACCTTACGATTGCATCAGCTCTCGGTTTTGCCGGCGGTGCTGGGCGGGAGGGCGCGGGTTGCGTTTCACCGCAATGTTCTCGCAAGCGGCCGCGGCGGAGCGGGGCTGTCGAGGTTGCCCCGGGCGAGGCAGCGCCCGCGGTNCCCCCTGCCGCCACCGCACGGAGCCCCCTCCGCCCCGCGCAGCGCTGCCGCCGGCCCTAGCCCGCCTCTGGCTTTTCCTTCGGATTCCCTCGGTTTTGTGCGCTCACTCTTTTATCTTAGGCTGCTTTCTACAAAGGGACACCTTTGTCTTTTTAAATTTTTTTTTATTAAACGGTGCCCGGGTTTTGCTCCCCCCGGTACACGCGAGGCTCAGCGGGCTGCCCGCGGCGCTGGCAGCGTCTCGCCGGCTGCCCCAGGAGCACCGCTGGCCGCCGGCTCCGAGGAGGGAGATGGCCCGGGAGCTGCTCTCTGAATACCGCCGGCGGATAAATGCGGGCGGGGGGCAGCCGCGGGGTCCGCAGCCGTGCCGTGCCCCTGCCCGCTGGGAGCCCCTCTGCGAACAGACCGGCCGCACGCCCGGCAGGTGCGGACCCGCAGCATGACCGCGGCCATCCACCCGCTCCGGGTCTGCGCTCCCTCCACGGGGAGTTCGGGGAGCTGCGGGCACCGCCTTCTCCTGAGCAGCCGGCCGGGTTGCGGCCGTGGGAAGCCCCCGAGCGCCCCGGGACGATGGGGCTGGGCTGCGGGGCAGGGCACACCCCGGGGCCGGGTCCCCCCGCGGGCAGGGCGCTCCCACCGCACCCAGGGTCCGGGCGAGGGGAAAGGGCAGGCGCCCCGCAGCCCCGTCCCTGAGCGCCCCTTCTCCGCGGCAGGGCGCGGCAGAGCGGCGGCAAGGTGCGGCACAAGCGGCAGGCGCTGCAGGACATGGCGCGGCCACTCAAGCAGTGGCTCTACAAGCACCGCGACAACCCATACCCCACCAAGACCGAGAAGATTCTGCTGGCCCTCGGCTCCCAGATGACCCTCGTGCAGGTAAGGAACTCTCCTGCCCCCGCTTCTGAGGCGTTTCATGGACGGGCGGGACCGGGACAGCATCAGCCGAAGCTCCTCTCTGAGCTGGGCAAGGGTCAGCACTGCGCATCAGGGAGCATCAGTGCAGCCAGCAAGACCAGGGGTCCTGTGTGCATCCTTCCTCCAACCCCCCAGGGTTCCCCTGCCCCAGCAGGCCTTTCTCTCCCCTGTAATTACTGCATCTGAGCTATCCTGGCTGGGGAAGTGCTAAAGACAGTCAGCAAAAGGTTGCCGTCCTGGGAATAGATACCCTCATCCTTTCATCTCATTCATAAATACAATGGAAATATTTTCGCTGGGTCTTTAAAAATCTTCAGGTTATAAACCAAAAATCAGTGATGGGAGATTTCAGCACAGAATGGGAATTGCTGAGGAAATTGAAGGGAGCTACTATTTTCTCTTTTGAAAGCGGGCTAGGATGAAAACTGTTCTATTGTTCTGATAATAATTGTCATCACCTGTTGCACAGACATTAGCGTTACCATACGCACTGTGTGCGGCAGCTCAGCACACACTGACTGTGTTTCACAGTCTGCCAGGAATTACTCTTGTAGTGTAATTAGACATGGGAAGTAATTGTTTTGCTTTCAGGTAATACTCCTCTGAAATGACTGGTAGTTGTCTTGCTGCAAGAGACATAAAGTTTGCTGCAAATGTTTATAAATCTTACTTCTTTGTTCTCTTTGCCATCTGGCAGTCTATTGAAATATGTGGTTAAATGCTATCAGTTGCCGAGTGATGCTATCTTGGGTCTGGATGCTGAAAAGATTTATGCATTGTGAATAATCAAATTTCCTTACTGCAAGCTACTGCTAGGTGCATAAAATGAAACCCATGTGTTTGCAGGATTGGGTCCTCGGCACTCTGCCTAGCACATTATGTGTCACTTCGCAAAGGACACAGAGATCAAAATAGCATGAAGTATTAGAAAAAGCAGGTGGTAATTAATCATTATTATTTTGAGTACTCTTTCAAAAAAACCTATGCTATGAACTTCAATTCTAGTAATGGAAAAATGGGAAACTTACACGTTAGTACCTCACTGTGAAACTACTACACTAGAAAAAACACTACAGCTTTGACAAAAATAATATTAATGTCTCAGAAAACACCAGTTATAACTGGAAGATATAGTTAAAACAACTTCTCTTGTTTTTAAAAAATATACATAAAAGGTTTGCTAAGACTTTTAAAAATATGATTACATAAACACTATCCTTTCAATAGCACAATTCAATAGGAGTACTTTATTGGACCATGGCTTTTAGAATATTACTGTATTTTTACATGAGATTTAAAACATACATCCAAAATACATGTTGGGAGACTTTCTCATTAATAATGTTTTGAGGAGTTCTGCTGTTCTCCTATAAATGTCTTGGAATGAATAGACAAGGGAAAAAAAAACTGGTGGGTTTTTGCAGTATTTCTCTCATGGCAGCTTTGATAAATCCTGATGGGAATAAACTGTATTAGCTTCTGTAAAAGCATCAAGTGAGCCATGGCTATTACTCTACAGAGTCCTGTGATCTATGTAAGGTGTAGAATAAAATTGAAAATAATCAAGGAAGGTTACATTTAGCTCTTTGAGACCCGCGTGACTCCAGTGAATTTACACTGAAGCTGCATTTGACCAACCTTGTTTCTCTGTACTGTAGTATTTGAAAGAGCTGTGCAAAAAGGCACATCTATCTTCGTGTAGAGAAGCACACCGTCAAAAAGAAACCCCAGGTGTTTCTTCCATTATTTGGGTGCAATGCTCTTTTAACCCAGGAATACTATCACATCTGTATGAGATGTAAATACATATGTCTGGCAGCAGCAGTAATTCCTAAGCCTGGAAGAACAAAACAACACATACTCCACACCTACTTTTTGGATGCCTAGAAAGAACAAGACTGTAATCCAGATCAAAATTTTTGTTCTCTGAGAGTGAGAAAGAGCAGGCTGCGATCTCAGTCACACTGGGTGTATCTGAAATAGCTTCCCTGAAGGCTGTGCTCCTTCAGACGAGTGGTATAACCCAGAGTAGGCTGGGATTGGGCTTCGGTGTCTGTTGGAAAGCTTTGCTTCTGTCCCAGGAGGGGCCCTTTGCAAAAGCATCAACCAGAGCTGCCTGCAAATTGCTTTTCTAATCTAGTGACATAGTTGGACACTGTTGGAGAACAAGGAATCAGTGTATGATGCTTCCTCTGAGTTACATGCTTTCATGTTCAATGACCTGTCTCATATTTCCTTCTCTTCTTCCATTTTTTGGTGCTGTCTTGTGGTGTTTGCTCCCACAGCTTTCAACTCCTGTGGAAGCAGTTGGCTGCTGACAGCTGCTACCTCTTCCCAGCATCCCTTGTGTGCTGATGCCTTGTCGTCACGAGCTGTAGGGGAGGCAAAAGATACTATTGAAAATCCCTCTTAGTTTCTCCAAAAATGTTGTTTAGAGAATGAATGGTTGGGTTATTTCGTTTTTCACCTGACTGATGACCTTGGAAAAGGTCTTGAGCAACTGCCTGGAAGATGAGGTTGATCTTAGTAATTTTGATAATATAGCTATAACTCTTCGCCCTGTGCTTTTCTTTCATCTAATGAACCTTATTCCAGTTTGTACCATCTATCCAAAGGAGCTTTTGCAGGACCATGGCATAGATAAAACCAATTCTTCTGTGACACGAAGAGATGAACATCCAGCCCTGTTTTTTACTTTTATTATTAGGACAGTGTTTGCATGTCAAATCTTCCTGAACTTGATTTTCATTAGTTTTGCTATCACCCAGTTGGCTAAATTTGAATTAATTTATTCTGCCTCACTAATCCTTTGGCTTACCCTCTTGTTCCTGGGTGCAGTGGGACAGCAAGGGACTATTCAGCTGCATGTCCGACTGCACTGCTGAAGAAAAGTCAGACTCTTTCAAGGAGGTGGGATTTTGCAGGAATCATAAATCATCTTGTTTCTTAAGCAGTAGTAGCAAAACCTGGGGCAAATTCTGGGCCAACTTGCTCCTGGGCAGACCAACAAGGTCTTTGGGAGTCCTCAAGGCAAATGTTATTGCGGATTTCAGTCTAACAGTCCAAAGTTTTCTACTTCCATAACTGCCAAAGCAGGAAACCAAATAAGCAATATAGTTTGAAAAGGCATTTTATGTTTTACTCGAATTAGATTCCAATTCAGAATCCAATAATTTGTCCTATTAATATGCTACATTTTCATTTGTATTATTACCACAGTGCTTGATTTATTTTATTTTAAATTTTGGTTTAGGTGTTCTTGTGAAATAAAAAAGAAAAATGGCTGTATATTCCTTCCAGAAAGAAATATGAATGGGTGTATTGTTGAAGAGAAAATTTTTCAATATGAGGATTAATATATTGGTCATGTGCTCCTATAGATTTAATAGTGTTCAGATTTATAAAGGCATATCTGGAATACTGGAGGAGGAGAATCGCTTGATGTCTGTTCCTTTTCTGAAACTTTGGCCACTCTTCAGCAGTGAATCAGAACAAATTACAATAAAAATTAAGAAGCCTCTTCTGAAGTAAAGCCAAAGGGTCAGTATTTCATGATGCTGATATATGTACCTGATGCTCTTTGGGAACGACTGAGCTGCTGTGAAAAAGTGAATGCTGGAAAGAACATCTATTATTATTCCCCTTGGGTTTTGTCTTTTTACTTCTTGAAGAACTACATGATGATTGTTACTTTACCAGAATACTGATTTTTATCAGGTGGTTTTTTTCAAGGTACTTAGTTCTTGGAAGGTTTATGTGACAAAGATTTTCCCACTGGCTTGTGTGTAAATCATTGTTTTGGGGTTTTTGTTATTTTTGGAGGTCACAGTAGTGTAACTTGGAACTATGGGAAAGGATAGACTCTTTTGGCAGCTTTTCTTGTTTCTCTTTGCAATGCTTTAGGTAAATGTGCTGCAAACAGGCACTTGTGAGGGGGACCTACAGCAGTAGGCATGCAACTTTCATAAGGCCATATGGATAGACAATGTAATCTTTTGAAATTAATGGTGAAATTGTTCTTAGCTTTAAATAAGCCAGGAACAGCCTATAATAATTCAGGTGATGGCTGGAGGTCAGAATGAAGGTGCTGTCTGGTACAGCCTGAGGCCATGCAGACTCTTCAAGTTCGCACACCTGGAGGTTGTTCAAGACTGAGGAGTGGGAGAGGTGTTGAATCTCGTGATGTCTTAGAGACCAAGATTTTCCAGCAACATACACCAGTGCCCAAGTGCAGGAAAGCACCCAGGGATACAATATCATAGATTTAGCCTAAAAATCTCTTAAATGATTTTGCCTAGCTTTCCTTTAGCTTTAATGGGCCTTGTTGTAATTGCATTTGGGATAAGAATTTCTGGAATGAATTTGCTGCTTTGTGCTTTAGTAGAAGGCTTCTCTTCTAAAAGCTGACTTGAGGGCTTTCCTTTAGCATAGAATCATTTAGGTTGGAAAATACCTTTAATATCATCGAGTCCAACTGTTGACCCAGCACTGCCACGTCAACTGCTTAAACCATGTCCTTAAGCACCACATCTACACTTCTGTTAAATACCTCCAGGGATGGTGAATCAACCATGGCAACTTCTCTAGGCAGCCTGTTCCAATGCCTGAAAATCCTTTCCATAAAGAAATTGTTCTTAATATCCAGTCTAAACATCCCCTGATCCAACCTAAAGCCATTTTCTGTTGTCCTATCACTTGTCACTTGGGAGAAGAAATCAACCCCATCTGGCTACAACCTCCTTTCATAAAGTTCTAGAGAACAATAAGGTCTCCCCTGAGCCTCCTTTTCTCCAGACTAAACACCCCTAGCTACCTCAGCTACTCCTCATCAGACTTGTGCTCCAGACCCTTCACCAGCTCCATTGCCCTTCTCTGGACACGCTCCAGCCCCTCAATGTCTTTCCTGAAGTGAAGGACTGAACCCAGGGTTTGGGGTTTGGCCTCACCAGTGCCAAGTACAGAGGGACAATCCCTGCCCTGCTCCTGCTGGCCACACTATTGCTGACTCAAGCCAGGATGCCACTGGCCTTCTTGGCCACCAGAGGCACACTGCTGAGCACACTGCCTCTGGTTCAGCCAGAGCTGACCAGCACCCCCAGGTCCTTTTCCTGGGGGCTTTCCAGCCACCATTCCCTCAATCTGGAGTGCTGCCTGGGGTTATTGTGACCCAAGGGCAGGACAGGGAACTTTACCTTCTTGAACCTCGTACCACTGGCCTCAGCCATCCAGGCATCCAGCCTGTCCAAATCCCTCTGCAGAGCCTTCCTGCCCTCCAGCAGATCAACACTCCCACGCAACTTGGTGTGTCTAAAACTGACTGAGTGTGCCCTTGATCCCCTCATCCAGATCACTGATAAAGATACCAAACAGAACTGGCCCCAGCACTGATCCCTGGGGAACACCACTGCTGACCAGCCACCAGCCGGATATAACTCTGTTCACCAACACTCCCTGGGCTCGGCCATCTGGACAGTTTTCTACCCAGCAAAGAGCCCCTCTGGTCAAGCTGTGAACAGCCAGTTTCTCCAGGACGATGCTGGGGGAAACCCTGTGAAAGGCTTTACTAAGGTCTGGATAGACACATCCAGAGCCTTTCCCTCATCCCCTACGTGGGTCCCCTTGTCACAGAAGGAGACTGGGTTTATCAGGCAGTTCCTGTCTTTCACAAACCCAAGCTGACTGGACCTGATCCCCTGACTATCCTGTATGTGCTGTGTGATGGCACTTAAGACGATCTGCTCCATAAAGAGCAGGAGGACACTGCTCCATAAAGAGCAGGAGGACAAGGAGCAGTATATTTATCTCATTATGAGATAATGATCAAATACTACTATTTCCTTCTCTCATAGCAGAAGACTTAAAATATGAGTCATCTTCTCATACTGATATGCAGAAAGCAAAGCATTGGCATGGGAAGAATGAGCCCCAAATAAACCAAGAGTACCATGCAGAAATCACTTCTGCTAAATTTAATTGCTTTTATGTATGAGTCACACTTATACTACCCTATTTTTCTTCTCTGTACATGGCACTTCACTGATGAAATATTTCAATATGTAATGAAATGGAGCATAATGAAATCTTTCTTGTGAGAGGTTGGAAAGCTGTCAGTTTTGTAAAATGCTGCAGTAACTGCTATCATATTCAGTGAGACCCTGGATTGATCCATCTCTATTGTTATATACTTGATTTCAGAGTTAGATACTATGTCATGTGGCAGCCAGGTAACTGCTGTTTCAGCTGAGCAGTCTGGAGTGTTTGTTAACAGCATTGGAAAGTGGATTCCACCTCAGCCTTTCTCATTTGCTATAAAAATTGCTGTGTCAATATGATGAATATAAACAAGTAGCCTTGGAAGAGAATGAAAATTACTTGCTCTGCCAGCTACAGTTTTGGTTTTCTAACCTGTCACAGTAAACTACATGGCTTGTAAAGTTATGCGTTTGGCATCTGAGCACTGATCCAGGGCTCACTGTATTTTCAGTGGAACCCTGTTTCGTGTAAACATGATTTAAAGTAAAATCAAAGTGACAGGTTTAAAGCACCACTGCTAAGTTCTGGGTGGGAGTCTAAACTGAAGCTTTGCTTTTCCTTTAAGCAGATAGTGCTTATTTTTCTCATAATCACCCAAGAAAGGATTATTGATCTGGAATAATTATACAGATATTTCTGCGTGAGTTATACAACCTTAGCTACAATAGACAGATGACAAAAATCCAACACTGAGGTCTGCAGTCTGTTAGGTGGGGTAGCATGTATCGATAAAACATTTGTTAAATTGCTTTGCAAGTTACCGTAAATTAAATGGTATGATATTCCCAGATCAGAATATGGTGACAGTAGTCTCTGACTTCCCCTGCGTGCGTGTACACAACAAAAGATGTGAGTAGGGCTATAGGCTCCAGACATTCTTTACATTCTACTTTGCAAGTAATGCTACTCTGCCTCTATCTTGCAGAGGCCATGTCAAAATACACTTATTCCTGCAAGAAGGTAGCACTTTTAAGACCTGATTTATCATTGAACAAATGTAGTTAGAATGTAGGTAGCTTGCCTCTGCTATTGCTTGTAGTTAAGTTACAGTAACGTCACTCTGTCAGTATTTTCCATTTTGTGTACTTGTAAGTTACAGTAGAATCAAGGCCAGCATTTTCTTAGGTGTGCTTTCATGCAAATTCGCTGCAAGTATGTGCATCCTGTTTGGTGGTTTGATTAGCACTGCTGGCACGCAAAAGTAGATGGTGCCTTTTTGCTTGTTTGGTGCCTAAAGTGCTGTGAAATCCTTGTGTTTGAGCCTGACTTTGTGGTAACCCTGTATGCTAAGAGGATACTAACATGTATTCATTTTGCTCTGTCAAACTCCAGAAAATGCTCTGCAGCTGGGAAGGAAGACAAACCAGACTATTGTTTATTAGTGACTTTGTAAGGAATCTGCATCTTCACTGTTTTTTAGGGTGTACACAATAAAAAGAATTCATAAAACCTGCTGCTCTGAAGAGCATATGGTTGATTTCTTCAGCGACTTGAAGCAAATTGTGCTCTGTGTAAGACTTTCCTGATACAGACTGCCTGTTAGACATACAGTACTATTAAGGTACAAGGGAGATTTTGGGCTTTTATACAAATTCAGAATGAGTTTTTCTGTTTAACAGCCTTACTATATACTGGCTTTAATTTAAAATGTTAGTAGTATATTGAAGGTTCGTAGTGAAATTTCAAGGCATTATCTTTAAAATAAAAAAAGATGAATATAAAATTAGTATTTGTGACTCCTTAGTTGAAACCTTGTGATAATGTGGCTTTGCTAACACTTATGAAGGGTGGGAAACTGCTTCCTTGTCTGAGGTTCCTGCTCTGCTCTGTGACAGTTTCATGGACATTTGTTCTTACTTCTCCTTTGCCACGGAGCAAACATAAAACTCATGAAAACTGTAAGGGTTGGATTTGTTTATTTGTGTAATTTTCAAAGGAAACTAATACACTCCTTTGTATGCAGGTATCAAACTGGTTTGCCAATGCAAGACGTCGCCTGAAGAATACTGTCAGGCAACCAGACCTTAGCTGGGCTTTACGAATAAAACTGTACAACAAATACGTTCAAGGAAATGCTGAACGACTCAGCGTGAGCAGCGATGACTCATGCTCTGAAGGTTCGTTGATGATCTCTTTATGAATTTTAAACTGATTGAAATATATTTGGAAAGTATCAGATACCCTAAGTTAGCTCTAATTTTTAATCAAAAAACACCCTCAGTGGATCCATCTTTACTTTCTTTGTGAATTAGGTGCCTTTTTTGGATCCCAATTACTATGCAGCCTTTGCAAAGCAAGATTGTGTAAGTTATTCAAGGTGGCAATCTGGCTGCATGTTATTATATTTCATTGTTACTAGACATATAATTGTTAGTTCATTAGATTTTACGAACCTATTCCTTTAATCTGCATTAAAGGAAAAAATTAATTGCATTTGTTGGTACAAAGAAATGAGAAATCACTTGACTGTTACCTTCCTTGATGGAAGTGCTGTAGCAATATCACATCATTAACAGGAGAATCTGATTAACAAGGGAATCTGATTAACTTTGTTGGGCCTTAGTAGATGGTACACTGAATATTGCTGTTATTTATTTTATGCATTTTGCCAGCAAATCTTTTCCGTAAGAGATGCACTGAAATTCTCTTTCTTGTTCAAATTGGCACATGCACGGCCTTTTTTAAAGAATATCCTATATTTTTAGTAGAACAGTTGTATTAATTAGGTCTGTAGGTACTTTTTTTTCCAGACAGTTGTGACATGGAGTTACAATGACAGGAACACATGCTACAGAACACTGTCAGAAATCTGTATGTCAATTTCTAGAAGAGTATTTTGCAATTTGTACTCAGTTTCAAATATCTTTGTTCCAATTTTGATCTGCACTCACATTTCTTTGGTATGCGCTTCCCTTAAAAAGTTTGCTTGCAGGTAAATAAAAAGAGTACAGTTTAAGCAAATTCACCTGAATATGATATGGTATTCAGGAGAACCAAATTTCAAGTTATGATAGTATGAATTCAGATTATTTACACATATTTTTAAATGCTTATTCATTGGGGCACTTTTCAGGTTTCTTTTCTAATTACCTTCCGTTACTCGTGAACTAATTAGACTCAAAGACTGTTTTGTACAGCTAATTAATTCATTAATTTAGAATAACTGGAACATCTGAGAACCATGGGAACTACTGTGAGCAATATGTGAACAGAAGAAAACAAAAGTCAGTGTCCAAGGCTGAAGTTATTGTCTAATTTTAGTTATATTTATCACAAGTCAAAACATGTAGAGAAAACCTTGTGTTAAATATTAGGTATTCATTGTATTACTGTATCTTTGTTCTTTTGTTTTCAGATGGGGAAAATCCTCCAAGAAACCATATGAATGAAGGGGGATATAACAAACCAGTTCATCACACTGTGATTAAAACTGAAAGTTCAGTAATAAAAACAGGAGTGAGACCAGAAACCAGTGCCAATGAGGATTACGTGTCACCCCCCAAATACAAAAGCAGCTTATTGAATCGTTACCTAAATGACTCACTGAGACATGTCATGGCTACTAACGCAGCTATGATGGAAAAAACAAGGCAAAGGAATCACTCCGGTTCATTTAGTTCCAATGAATTTGAGGAAGAACTGGTGTCTCCATCATCATCAGAGACAGAAGGCAATTTTGTCTATCGGACAGGTAAAGGATTGTTTTCTGCATCATTTGTAATACAGCCAGCGTTAGTAGACAGTGTCACCTGGAATGAGTGTCACATGATTGTGCCTTTTATGAGGCTTCTGTCCATCCTCTCATGTGTCAGTGGATAATTCCTGCCCATCTTCTTGCATGAGAGTAGGTCTCTCCTGTCTGTCCTCTGGTATCGGGGTGGATAAATCCTGTCCACTCTTTCTTTCTCTGGAGAAGTTCTGCCTGCAGTATTGCAGTTAAGTGCTGTTATTGACCCCTGGTGAAACTGGTTTGCTTTTTCAGTGGAGCAATGGGGATGGTTTTTGAAATGACAGTTACAGACCATCTTTTTGTCAGCACTAAGACAAGCATAAAGAAGGAGAAAACTCTTGACCATTCTATTACTGTAAGGGAAGCCTAGGGGAGGACTGAAGTACTCCATGGCCTCAGCTGGGAGGAACGGGAGAGCTTTGAAATTTCAAGGTGGCTGTTTGTGACACTTCCATGAGTCATATGCCCCTCAGTGGAGTGCACCTGAACACCTTCCCCTGTTGTACAGCACCTTTTCTGTCCTCAGAGTGCTTGTCTGGTATATGGCCCTTTGCTGCTCATGCGTCTCTTAGGAATACATGGATTAGTTTAGACTAATTGCTGCATCACTGTCCAGACACAGTGCACTGAGCTAAGGGGCCACAGACTTGGCCATTAAATACCCTCTCTTGATGTTTTCTTTGAAGGGTCATACATAATTTATTCTTCTAATCTTATCAATAAAAACTTACAAGCATGATTTAATATCATCCACTTTGTTATCAGTCAGAGGAAGGCACATGGGGTGCCTGGTTCATGCCAGTAAACTGCTGTAAATTAGGGCAAGTTCAGGACCTGCTCAGGTCCCTCTGGGACAGGAAGTGCTGGAAAGCTCCTCTTGTGAAGCTTCTTCTGTGTTTCTTCGGGATGTAAGGCAAAATAAAATTTTCATTCTGAAAAGAAACGAAGTTTCACATCCCAATCTCTGAAGGTCTCCATGAGTGTCTCAGGGTTTGCACTCATTGCAGCAGCCCTATGCATTGTCCTGGGGCCTCTCTTGGCAGGTTATTCTGCCAGGGACCACCCTGTGGGCAGCATTGCTTTTGGGATGGATATTGATGAAAAGTACCAGACGACTTTGCACTAAAATTAGTATAGATTTGGATTTTGTACTTGATTTCCCTTGGCTTCCCTGGCAGGCAGGTTCGGGTGCCTTTGCAACCTCTCAAGTTTGCAGCCTTTGCTCTCTCTTTTCTGGCACATTTCCTGTGATTGATTTTTGGTTTTGTCCATGTGGAGGGGCCACAAGGATTTCAGGAGGCTGAGTTCCATGGTGGAGGTTGGAGGATGTTTGTGAGTGCAGGTTGTCAGGGATGACCAAGGAGCGAGTGGGGGCCCCGCGGAGAAATGGGATCTCGTGGGGAGCAAGAACAGTGCATGCACAATTAATAAGTTTCAAAATTAACTCTCTCTGTTCACTTAACTTTTTTTGCTCAACATACCAAATACATTTGGTCCACATTACAGGCATATTGTCTGCCAAGTTTTATTTTTAAGTGAAAAGTTACTCAAGAACAGATGCAGCAGCTCAGATATGTAAAACTTATGTTTTTCTGTACTTTATACTATAACCTAAAAATGGGCACAATGGACACAACAACATTTTAAAATTTGTAATAAATTTGCTACTGGATTAAGCTCTTATGTCAGGTTTCAAGCTGCACTGAAAAATATGGTCACTGATATGAACGCTGAAACTGGCACACTTTAACTGTCTTAAGTTCACAAGCTGTGCTGAAATGACTAAAAACTATTGTATTTATCCTTAAAGTTCATAAGTGACATTCCTGGAACTCCTCTTGAGATTGTATTTAAGTCAGTTCCTAAATAGTTTCCTTAACATTTTGAAGTGCTACGCTCTTTGATGAGAACACACCAGCAACTCTCAGGATATAGTTTTATTGTTTTTGCACTTTGAAACCAGACAAATAGTAACTTCCTTATAGAAAGAAAAAGATCATGTGTATACACAATACTATTTGCTATATCCTTTCTGTGCATGTGTGTACATTTAGAAAATAATAGGTACAAATGGGCTTTTTTCAGCTACAAGATTACAGTCCCATTAATGATTTTCTGGTGATGTTACAACATGCAGGAATTAAGCCCTTTGTGAACAAAGTAGATGTTCTGAAACTATCCTCCATTTATGAAACCTATTTTCAAATAGATGAAATTATCCACATGATTGTTAAGTAAGGAGAGATAAATTAGGATTTTTTTTTTTTTAATGTTTTTTTTCTGTGTAATTTGAATACCTGGGAAGGGAATTCTCAGTGCAGTTGTGTAGCAGACCTGTATCTGTGTTCTCAAAAACAGCAAAATAATCAGGTATGTCTGACTGTACCATTCTTACCTTCCTGAAAGTGGCAAGTGTATTTTTAAGTGAGATATTACCAATTACAAGGAGTTCTCCATGGATGTTGAGTGAAACAGCTAATTTTTAACACAAAGGAGCTGATGCGGCATTGTGAAATCCCTACTAGATGTTGTTGTTTATGAACACATTTTAAGCAGTATTTCAAAAAGCACAGAGTGAAAACTGGTTGATGTTTTTTGTTTGAAAAATGTTTGGCAAGGTTGTTGTGCTCTTAAGGACAGACAGTCATCAGAGTTGAAGCAAGTTCTTTGTTTTGCTTCCCTGGAAAAGTAACCTTTCCTGGCAGATCATGAGTAGAAAGCTCTGTCTGGTTCTGATTACTGATTTCAGGTACATCAGGGTGTCTGGAGCTACTTTGCCCAGGGTCAGCGTGGCCACGTGGGTCTCAATAACCTGTGCCAAATTGACAGGGTACAAGTGCAGTGTCCGATAACAAAAACAAGAAATTGCAGTTTAAAGTTTATAAGGAAAATGGGCTGTAGAGTTTCCCGTTTCAGTCATTAACATGCTTATAAACACGGGACCATATGCTACTCCAGCTCCGTGCAACTGGGAAATCCCACATAAAGATCAAGGACGGGCTGTGTAACTGACTGTCGGCAGAGCGGCCTCGCTTTATACCCCCGCTCAATTATCATGAGATCGGGAGAAGCGGCTTCAGTGCCGGGGCAGGAGCAGCACACCCCAGGCTGGAGCCCTGGCAGGTGCAGTGCCCACACTGCCAAGCCCCCAGCCCCTGAGGAGCCGGGGAGCTGCTGCGGGGAGAGGGGCGGGCGGGCGGTGTGGGGCGAGCAGAGCAGCAGGGACAGAGCTCAGCCACGCTCGGGTATGGCACACATGCGAGTGTTTCTGTCGTAAGCTGATACCCCTATGTGTATGGTATGACATACGCCAACGTGTTCACTTAAGGCAGAAAATTTCAGTTTAGATTAATCCTAGTGCAGGTATGATATATAAATATATTTAATTGGTCAAATACATGTCTTAAACTGACCGCTGAAAGGCTTGGTTCAGTGTTTTTGTTTAGTTAAAAGTCCACGCTGGAGAAATAGTTTTGATTAACTCCTTGGCGTGCTGTCACTCACAGCAGGTTCTCTGCGTGACAGGGATAACTGAAACCAAACATGCCTATCCGTATTTGTTGTACAAATGTGCACAGAAACAACAGTCTGACTGCAACAAGAAATCTACAAGGAAAAGATCTAATAATGTTTGTAGTGAGGCTGAACATAAATCTAAGGCGGCAATGTCAGTCTTTGGTTTACGGATCACTAAAATGCTGACTTTTCTGTAATCACGCTGCAGTGCTCCCTGAGTACTGCGTCGTCAGTCACCTGCAGGAACAAAATGTTCTGTATCGTTATAGCACAAGGAAATGAAAAATTCCTGACTTTCTGGGATATCGTTGTCTAGTGAAGAAAGCAAAAATTAAAACGAGAAAAAGTAACAAAATGGCAGGACAGGGAGTCCTTTCTCTGTAGGCAGAGTTTTCATTGATTTCACTTTATATGTTGCTTAGCAGAGTAGAAAAGCCAGAACAAATAAAAACGGTGAGGAAAGTAAAGGCTTGCAGGCCTGGAAAGAAGGATGGCTTTTAAACAAACTCTTGAATGACTGGCTCATTTTTGAAGATGTTTGATCTCTATTTTTAGATGTTTATACTCAGGAGTGTGCTCTGTTTCTGATGTTTTCATTACTACTACCTTTTTCTTTCCTCTCACGTTCCTTTCTTTCCTTCATTTGGGTCCTACAGAGTTGGTGATTTATAAAGCATGATCGTGGGTCGTTTATTGCAGCACACTGAGCACCTCTGATGAGACCCTCGGCACCCTGTAGGATCAGGCCCACATTACTGTGGAGCACTGAATGTAAGGGTGTAGCCATGCACATAAGTACTATAGAGAGACGCACACAGGCTCCAGAACAGTGCTATGGTTTTGTGTGGTCCTTGCCAACTTCTCCTTGCAATTTAACGTTTTTAGAAATTAACATGTAATTTAAAAATGAGCTATAAAATTTGAAAGCATAATACGAACACAATGGAACCTGTTTTCAGAAACAACTTGAGGGACCCGCAAAAACTGCTCATACCAGTGACTTTTGCAAGTTTGATCTAAACGGTGCTGGAGGCCTTGGGGATACTTTGAAATAAATAGTAACCTGGGAGAGCTGAAGGAGGTCCTTGTTGCAGATCCTAATGTCATCCAGAAGTGAAATGGAAAAGGTGAATGTCAAGTACAGTATTAAATGCACACAGCAGCATAACTGCAATTTGAAGGTTACACAGTTAAGATCGTATTTCTGGAGGAATTTTATTATTACTTGACCTGATTCGTCAACACTAAAATAGCTTGGAACTGAGAATTGAGGAGAAGATTGTGTTTAATTTACTGTTCTGTTGTTTTTTCTAAAGAAAGATTAAAAGGAAACAGCTTTACTACATGGGAAGTGTCAGGTTTAATATACCAGATGTGATAGCCCAAACTTGAGAATTTTAAGGATCCTACCTGCTCCCTGCTAGTTTTGTTCACTTTTTGCTTTTCTTTCAGTTTGGACAGCAAAAATAAAATAAGCCGTTTTTTAGTTCCCTTTAGTTTCTCAGTATTTGAGTGGCAAGGGGAATGGGTCAGGATTATTTCTACATGACCCTGGAAAACAGTGCTTCATTCAATCTTTTTTTATGGGAAGGTAGCAGTTCCAACCTCTGTCACGTGGGGGAATGAAGGAAGAGAGAACTGGGTGGGCTGAGGAACGACAGCAGCTGAGGCAGAGCACCCTCCCTAAATCCTGGGCACGCAGGGACTGCCAGTGGTCAAGGCAGAGCTGTGCTGGAGCCAGCCGTGCTGGGAGGGGAAGCGGCGCTCCCGGCAGTGTCAGCTTTGCTGTGCCATTTCTCTCCCCTCCCTGCTTTTGGTGGTTCGGTTTGTGGTAAAAGAGAGTATTTGTTTTCTCACAGGTGCTGGGAGCAAACACTGGGCATCCTTGTTTTGTCTGTTTGTTTTCAGATGCAAAAGGCTATGAATGTTTGGGGATTTTTTTTTCCCTTTAAACCCAAAATATTAAAGATTGCAGAGACTGGGGTCTGTGCAGGCAAGATGTGCTTCAATAGCAGTGTGTTTGTGGCTATTCAATAATTCAGGTATAATTGCTGTGGAGACCCCATGGAGCAGAGTGGGGCTGTGGGCGCCTCTTCTGATTTTGTTTCTGTTGATGTCATGACAAATTTTCTACATACTTCAGTAGAAACTGTCTTGAGCCAGTTGTTTGGAGGAGGGTTTTCTTCAAATCAGCTTGCTTCAGAGCTGCACATCTCAGGACTCTTGACAGCTTTATCGTCGCAGAGAATGAGATGTTCTTGCATGAATGATTTGAAATGGAAAAGATTACGGCATCTGACTGAAAAATCAGAAACACCAAAAAAATCAGGGCATCAGCCATGTTTCCATGGCCACATGTTGTCGCTGATTGTGCTGGTGTAGCAAGCCTGCCTGTGTTTCTCCAAGACTGTAAAAATTTTCCCAATGCAAATATTCACAGCAGCAGCCAAAAAAGCTGCAGACCCCTGTGCTTGCCCAAGACCTCTCTCAGACACAGCAGGAAAAATATGTGGTGCTGTCACCAATTGCTAACAACTATATAGTTTTATACTCCTCTACAGAGTTAGTCAACGCTCCAGGCCTCAGCAAGGGCTGTTCCCTGGCAAGCCTCAGTCCTCATTCATTTAGTGAAGGTGTTTTCAAAGAGAAAAAAATATTTATCCCCATTTTTCCATTGTTCTAAATGTCTTCAGAATTGTGCTTGATCTTAAAACCTGGGGCCAGCCCAAATGTGAATGTTTCAGGAAATTATGTGCATGGAAAAGCACATGATCATAAATCAGACTATTTTCCAGTTTTAGCTGTAGACTGCAAGGTTAGTAATGAACATAATAGGGAAATTAGTTAGAAAATTAGCTGTTAATTTAAGGAGTATTTAAAGTGTGTGAAACTACAGCTTGGGAAAACTCATTTAATGCAATGGATGTGATTCCTTCTCCCCTTCCAGTGCCTGAGCAGGGTTTTCCCCAGGAGCCAAATCTGTGTGCTGATCAGAAACAGCAGAAATGCCAGGCTCCCGTGCTGCCTTGCCGTGGCTTCTGCAGTGATTCAGGGGCTCCCCAGCCTTGCAAACGCTGGCCAGCTGTGACCACTGCACATCTTGCAAAAGAAAACACTGTTCAAATGAGTAGGGCAGGAGGGCTCAGTGGATATAATGAGACGAGGTAACCAAGCAATACACTGCAGCTGTGCCCCAGTATGCTCCCAGGGCACAAAGGAGGGTGTATCTGCTCTGTCCACTACCCAGGAAACCCAGCAGAAAAATATGAGTATCACCTGTTTGGACCAAAAAGGGGATATAGGCCAATGAACTTGAAAAATATGGCACGATTTTATACATGAAAGAGTAAAAAAGAGCAAAACCGCACAAGATAATTTGCAAAGACAGAAACACAGGGGTGGGTGCTGTCACCCCACCAGAAATGGCTTTGAAATCACACTACTTCATGTATCACTGATGGAGAAGTTGCATTTGAGCACACAAAGCCATGGCTGGAGGCAGATCAGTGGATTGCAAGCAAGGCTCCAGCACTGAAACGTGCCTGTTCTGCTTCTCAGGGCTCACATGGGACTCCAGCTGACTCTGCTCCTGCACTGAGACACCTGCCCATGGCACCTGCATGAAGAAAGAGAAATTACAGGGAGAAACCTCTTCCTTTTTGCCTAGTGAATTACTTTTACATATGAAATCTATTATTTTCATCACTAGTAACCACTGTCTTCAGTAATTTTTACTAATGTATACTAATCTATGTGCAGTGCAAGAAAGTGTGACCAGGAGGGGATGGGGTGCAGGCACAGACAGGACTGGGTAGTAGCAGGAGAGAAACGAGGGATGGACTTTTCATATTCTGGGGCAGTAAACTTAAAGGAATGGCAGGCCCATAAAAGTTTCACTTCTTTCTGGAAAAATACCTGAATTGAAACTTCATACCTGGCATGGGGTTCCTGCATGTCTCAGCCTCCTGCTGCTGGAGAGAAATAATGCAAGTTTGGGTAACTCTGGTAGATTCTGCTTGTAGTGCAGACTGTCCCCCGTGCAGTGTTACATTGCTGCTGTTCATGTTGCTGTAGTTAAGGCTGTACCTGTGTTTCCATTAGAACCCTTTTAATCTGCAAATTTATGACCCAGCTGTAAAAATTCAATCCAGACTGAAACTTGGCATGAACAGTGTTCGTTCTCCCATCTGTGGAAGGGATTTAAGCAGGTACATCCCAGTAATAACCATCTGAGTTAGGCTTGTAAATTTGGAGCACAATGACTGGTGAATAAAGCTGTGAGTTTTTCAGTAGTCCTGGAGTTTGAAATTTTTTATGCCTGTGGTGAGAGTATTGAAAAGCAGCTTGTTTGTATGCAGTCATAGGGCTGCAAACAAAGAAAATGTTTGGGGTCTTTCTGTGTTTGCTTACATGCACAAGCTTATGCATTTGCCTTACCATGACAATATTTTGATATGAGTGGCAAATGCTTGAAACTCTGCAGGGTCTTGAACAAAAACAGTGTTTGATGACTCTCAAATAGGCTAAGAAATTGTATTCATGCCTGTGCAAATGGTAGAATTTATCTATTGATAGTAATAGAAAAAACTGGGGAAATAAGATTACCAGATTATTTTCTTCAGAGTGATATTTTTGATGGGATTCTTCTTAAAATACTGTCAAAACTGATACGGTATTGAACTGCAAAATTAGTTTTATTCACCATTGCTCCCTCCCACTGGAATTTTATTTTATAAAAAGCTACACCCTGAATGTACCTGACCAGATTGACTAGTAATCTTATCTGATCCAGCAAATCCTATTTCCCTTTGCAGGTTTGTGGTTTTTGAAAGTAATTCTGTAATTTAAAAAAGCTCCTTTATGTGTTTAACTGAATTTTTTTTTGGTCATTTGTCCATAATATGAATACCAGAAACATAATGATGAAAGCAGTTTGGTGAGACCAGACTTCTGATCTTCCGTATGTATTCACAGAGTAGCTTTTGAGAGGGTTTTGACACAGTTTGAGAAGTGGACTGAAGGGATCTCTACATGGACTAATGTTGGGCTATGGGTGAGCCCAACATTATATACCCTCTATTTGAAAAATGGCAGGAACCTGTAAGTATTGTTTGTGAGTAAGATTTTTGCCATCTTCATGGAAGAAGGGAAGTGCTCATAAAAACAACTGTTCCGGAAAACCTTCCCTCATGTTCATCTGTAAAGTTCAATTTCTAATTATCCAGAAAAGCAGATTTGTATTCAGTTTTACTTAATCCACTTCACTACAAACTTAAAAATGCCAGATGTGGAAATTACCAGTGATTACAATGTAAAGACCTGTTTAGGTCTTTTATGCTTTATGGCATTAAATTGGCATCAGATCACTTTAGGTCTGTTAAAGGAGAAGTATGTCCTAACAGTGAAAGCATGCAAAAAGCTTGTATAAGTGAGTTTTATGTGAGCTACCAAAAAAAAAAAAAAAAAAAGGAGCAGGAGTTTAAAGCAGGAAAGTAAGTTGGAGAGGTAAACTGCATTGTAAAAAATCTGGAAAAAGTAAAACCAATTCAAACAGAAAGAGATCAGATAAACAGCTGAAGCTGGAACAGCTGAAAAGAAACACACAAAAATAGGTAAAGCAAAATTCCAATGAGCCATGAAATGTGTTTTCCTTAATTTTTCACAGTGGCCTTGAAACCTGATGTTGGAGACTCTATCTCTGTTCTTTCACTGATGGCCAGAAGTTGAGGTTATGATGACCAGATCATTTGGTATGGCACTGACATTTCAAGTTAAAAGGGATTGCCAAGATTCTCAATTATGACCCTAAAATATATTGCTATTTCTAGGGCCAATTTTCAGTCCCTCCCTCATGCCTCCACATTGATTCAGGCAACAGATGCATGAAAAGCAAAGCAACATTCAAAATAATCCCTTAGCTGAAGCTGAGGGAAGGCTGGCTAGTGGGCTGTAGCCAAAATTCCTTAAATGTTACAATGTTTTACATTTCTAAATGTAAAAACTTTCTTTCCAGTGTGAGGTACCAGCCAAATGTCTTAGTTATGGTATCTCAGAGTGAAAACTGGCATGTGGCCTTGTGGTCATTTGTGGGTATTGACAGATTTACACCCTCGAAGATCAAGTTAAACGTTGTCGGTTTCTCCATCTCCCCTTACTTTGTCAGGGTTTTTTTACTCTGTCTCAGTTACTATTTGTCAACTTAAATCCAGTTTGCTGGAAAAATGAAGGCTCTTCACGACCTGGCTCTTCAGGAGCAAATTGCCTCAAATTCTTTCTGCTAGCCAAGGTATTTTGTAATGCATTGCAAAACAGCGTCAGGATTGCTCTCCTTGCACTGGATGTACTCTGTGGGCTAGACACTGTGGGCAATTTTAATGAGATCTTGGTGTGCTGGAGAATTTGTCTCAGCCCTTGACTTGAGGGAAACTTTCATCCCAGGTCCCTGCTTGTCTAATTGCTGTTCCTACCCCAAGGAGGAGGGTCTAGCTTTGCCCCATTGTGAGCTACACCGTGGGGAGTCTGTACTGGTGGCTGCTCAGGGAGCAGGTTCTGGAACTGGTGTGCAAATTAAGTGGTATGCTCCTGGCTGTTTATGGCACCCTTGCATAGGAGGGGTGGTGGATTGTCCATTACATGGACACACTAAAATCCATTGTACTAGTTCTCTCCCTCTCATGCTGTTTAGCTGGTGTGGCTGTTGGTTACTGCCTCACTAATTCATTTCCCCAGGATCACCTTCAAATAAAAGCTTCCTCCAGAAGACAGCAGCCTTTGTTCCTTTACCAGGGAAAGCCCTGGGTGTCTGCAGCATTGTTTGTGCCAGCAGTGTCAGTGAGAGCCCAGCACAGCCTTGGAAGCCCTATCTATGTCAGCTGGGGGAGCAGGGGTGCTGTGTGATGCCTGGAGCTTGTCTCTGTCCCCAGGATCATAACTGCACGAGTTCTGGGCTTCCTCATTGTTGAATCTCAGTAGTACTGGGTGTTTAGAGACACTTTTTGAAGTGAGGAGAAACAAAAAAAGCTGTCCTGTCCTGGGCAGCATCTGAGACTGTAGTGGTGTTTGTAAGACATAAAATTTTTCACATATGTACATGGACACGCACGCACACACTCAGTGCTATGTTATGATGGTGATATCTGTGGAATTCAAGCCTGCTGTCTTGCTGTTTTGCTGTGCTTACTTCTTCAGCTCAGAGCTGTTTGGTAGTTCACCCTAGCACTGAATTTTGCAAAGGAAGAGGAAAAGAGGCTTCCAATTTTATTGTCCACAAACAAAGATACCTTGCTTTCAAATCCCATGTCTTGCTAAGGTGCTTGCTCCAGATTGCCTAACAAAGCTGAAAATCATTTTCACAGAGGTCAGCAGAGAAGACTAGGCTGACCTGCAGGTATTGATCCCAATGATCTTTTGTTTTATGCAAAGGCCTGTTTCTGCTGGCTAAACCAAAGTAAATAAATGCTTGTTTGAATATCTATAAAATCTATAAAAATGGCAGGTGTCTTTATGAGCCTGTTTTCCTTTTAGCATATTGTGTCACAAGCCTTTCTGATGCTGTTTTTACTCTTCATCTAATGAGACTGAGTGATAATAGTTTCTCCTGTGTACAAGTGCACATGGGCATTAATTTGTGTTTATTGCATTTGCTGTGGATCTATATAGGGAAAAGGTAATTAATATTTCTCATTCCTCTGTACCTCATTCAACTCACACATTCACATCTCTGATTCTCTGGCCTCTTATTTCAGAAGGGGCAGATAATTACATCTGATACCCAACTCAAAGTGCCTTTACATTCACCTGGTAATTGATGGGCAGGCACTTGAATATGTTTTAAAACCAAACCTTTGGAAGTGCTTTGTGTTGGACAAAGCAAAAATCCAATTTGCCAAGATCTGGCCTGGTTTTTGAGTGTCTTGGCCCCAGAGCATGCTGCATGGTTTGACATGCAATGTTCATGTGGTTGCAAAGCTTTCCAAACTTCACTTGGTTAACTCCAGCCGCTTTCACTGGGATCTTTGCTCACAGACCAAGGACTGTGATCCTCAGAGAATGTAAGTGTTCATATTTGGGTACTGCTCATCCTTCATTCCTTGCACAAAATAGGAAGAATAAAAGCTGCATTTGCTGAGGTTTGAGGAGCTCTGTCTTCTCTCTGTGAGCTTCACAGCTGCTCAGAAAAACCCCTTCCCTGTCCAGAGCAGTGGCAGTACCCAGCCTGATGTGAGCCCACCACAAAACACTTCCAGCCTGTGGCCCCAGCTGGGAACAGGAGGTCTCGGCAAAGAGCCAGGTGTGGGTGAGCCGGGAAAAGGGCAGGAGAGGAGTGTTGGAGCAAGGGCTGTGAAGGGAGAGAGGGGAGAGGTGGGTTTGTGCTGCCCCTCATGGTGCGAGGGACACACATGCTGTGGGTTATCTGCTAACAGGGCTCACCTCCAACCTTGGCAAGCTCTGCTTCATCCAAGGATTTTGCCCCCTCAGCTCCTGCGTGTCTTTACATCTGGACGGTGGGCTTAGGTAAGTCAGATGCCCTGAGATCACAAATACAAGGTTTGTAGAGGACGGGAGAGAGAAAATCAACAACGCCTTTGCTATATTGTATGTCATCTGTACGTGACAATCCAAGACCTTCAAATGCTTAAACTAAAAACCTAAATATAATTTAGTTAGTAAAAATATACCTTAGTTATAATAAAATGATAATAGTGGAACTTGGCAACAGAGCAGCTAATAAATACTACACTTTTGAAATGTGCCTGGGATCCAAGTACATACTCTTTTACTGTGTAGTTAAAGCATGTGGCAGGACATGCTAGACCAAGATTTTCTTTTTGTCTTTCCAGTGGAAAACTAAAGTTCTTTGTTTAAGTGAAGCCCACTGGGAATTTTCTTAAGTAAAACAAGGAGCTAAAGAATTCCATTCCCTCTTGCCAACTTTTTTTCCTCTTTCAAGCCAAATTATCGATTAATGGGGCATTAAATAGCAAATACTGCCTAGTTAGAATCATACTCTTTATTATTCCGGCTCCTTCAATTCTTTCTTGTATTTTTTAAAAAAACTTTGGTGTTTCAAACACAGCTGAATTAAAAGATGAGATATTTTATTGGGAAAATACTACCCTTTGTAAAACTTTTTTGGCCTTATAAAAATAAAGGTCACTAATCTGAGAGTCATTACATTTGCATACTTACTTCTATTTCTGATTTAAAAAAAAAAAAAAAAAATCTCCTTTAAGATCTTCTTCTTCCTGAGCTTCATTCTTTGCCTTCCTCATTAGCTGTCTCCATTTCGGTACCCTATCGTTTTGCCAGCAGTGCAGCCAAGTGAATGCTTGACCATATTTTTGTCTGGCTCTAGCAAAACCGTGATCTGACAATAGAATACTTTTCTCTGGGTTTTCCTTCTCCCCCTCGGGAACCATACTTCAAGGGCAACCTGCTTGTCCAGCATATGAACATGTGGAAAATCCACTGCTATGCACTAATGATTTTCAGATGGGCAATTGTTGCTGAAAACCATCCCAAGAGCAGCAGCATCTCCATTGTAGCACCTAACCACTTTGGGATCGCATTGCTCGGAGCTGCTCTGGAATAAACCCATTGCATTTATGTATAGGGTGGTGGCATTTGCTGCATCACACGTATGTAGTAACAAAATTTAGGGGAAAAGGAGGTAGAAGTTAGAGTTGTTTGGCCATTGCAACGTGCATCAAAATCTGACACTTACTTTAGCTTGAAGGTATAAATGTAGGAAAAAGTCGAGCTATGCCAAAGATCCACAACAGCAAGGCAGAAGCACCCTAAGTATTGTCCACAATTTAATAGCTTTCAAACTTGTGTTTTAAATATTTACAAGGAGACTTGTCACATGCTTGGAGAGATAGAAATGAGTTTTAAATTTTAAATAATTTCTATTACTGTTCTTCTCAGAATATGCATTCTTTTTAAACAACTTTCACTTTTAATTTGTAATTAAAGCCAAAGTTTTCTTTTAATTTTAAGAGCTTGTCCTTGGACTAAAATAACATGGAACATTTTTAAGCATTGATCCAAGCTGCTGTAGATACATTTTATTTAAACCACAGAGCCTGCAGTTGGATTCCTCGCTTTGCCAGATCGGCTACGAACTGTAAGTGTGGCAGTAATGACTGTGGAGTCCTGGATGCTTCACTACAAGTGAGGAGGGTTGTTTTTCTGGAGTTGTTCCTCCCTTTGGGCCCTATTCATGAATGACTTAATCTCTGTCTATGATCAAATGTCATGCGAGTTACTGTGCACAGAAAAATCAAGGAATGCTTCTCTTCCCTACATTCCTTACATGGAATTGCTGTGCCTGCCCAGTAAATAGTTGGAGAGTGGTGAGGGTGGGAAGCAAGCAGCAGCAAAAATCCACACAAAAAAGCCACCAGAAGCAATATAAAAAGAGCGAGACAAAGAAAACAGAGAAAATTTTGTAAGATCAGGTGTGGCACGTTGGATTGGGCCGTGCACAGACAGCTTGCCCAGGCAGCACCAGCTGGAGGGGGAATTGGGCTTTCAGCTGCGGAGTGTTACCAGAAGTAATACATTCACCATGGGAAACAAAAGTGGTGCTCAGTATTTTCTCTGTACTATTGGCCATAAAGATGATTTCTAGTGTATGTTTCTATTAGCTTGTTTTGTCTTGGGAAGCAAACATTTACTGTTTTGATGGGCAGATCTCAAGAAGTTCAGGAAATGAATGCTTCTTAGTCTTTTTATCCTCTTGACCTAACTGCTTGTGTGGTGCAATTCTGTCCTTTCACAGGATGTTACACCACTCCACTTGAAGCCAAGAGAAAGACTTGCATTACTAGTGATACTGATTACATGATGCATGCCATACAAGGAGCTTTTCCTGTGACGTTTCTGTATCTCAGAGATACTGCAGATCACAGGGGTGAAGCTGTCTCCATATTTATAAAGACCTCTTCCTTACTTTTTACAAGTTTTTGCTTACGTTAGTGCTGTTCTCAGTTAAGAGTGAGGAAAGGACATACATTATTGGAGTTGTTTTTCTCATCACCAACACCCTGTGGCCACTGCAAGCAATTCTGTCTGTCTGTGCGTGCCCTGGTGTGAGGACAGATTGTTATAGCAGGACTCCCACACCACAATCACTGGTGGCAAATGGGGAATAACTTAATTCGGGTGCAGAACTCCTCCAGCTGTTGATGGGAGTTACACTTGTTTGTCCAGGACAGTGACTGGAATACTAATTTAGCTCTTTTTGAGACATTTTCCATCCCTTTAGTACTGACAGTGGACTTAAAAGACGTACCTCTTTTTTCAGGTAGGTCATGGCTGCAGTATCATTTTAGCTCTAGGAAGGAAAACATAGAAGAAGGGATGGGGAATGAAGGGGAAAAGGAAAACTCACAGCCAGGAAATAAATACAGGTGGGAAAATAAAGAACAGAAACTTTTGGAAGATTGTAAAGAGAAAGTGCTGGGAGAGGATGAGAAAAGGAGAGTGCAGAATTAAGGACAAGAACAAAAAGGAAGAGGAAATAAAAGAGATCAAAGGGATGAAGGTAAGAATAAAATACTGAGGAAGCAGATATGGAAATAATGGTAGAAATCTGGAGTGTAACAGGGAAGGGCTCTAGAAGCATAGGAGATACTAGGATTTTTCACAGTCAAAAATGAGAAGTTTGACATTTTCCTTTTCAAAGTATTTGAGAAACAAGTATAGATAAGCATTCAAGATATTGTCACCCTTCTTAGAATCAGATCTTTGGATCTGATTGCTATGTCTTGGCACTTCTTTTCCATGTTACACAGGCTAAGAGCAAATAAACTTCAGAACGAGGTATGAGCTTGCTTAGAATACAAAGCAAATTAATCCAAAATGTTACTCCACAACTTAGGGAAAAAACACACCTTATTCTGGGTCTGGGAAATGCTCTAGTGCTGGTGGCAGTGGTAGTAGCGATTGGGGTGTCTGTTTGTGTGGGGGGTGTGGTTATTAGTCTCCCAGTTTCTTAGTGAGTCCACAATCCCTGACTAAACTGGACACAAAAGTATAGGATACTTTTCATTCCCAACCCAGACTTTGCCATATTGACCCAGACCTGTTTTGAAAACTCCTAAGTAGTTTTCAGGCTACTGTGAGACAGTTTGGCCAAGAGTGGAGGCTTCCCTGACCCAGCGTTCCCAAAAGTTTGAACTTCTCCTGTGTCTGCTCCTTTCTGTAAATTTTTCAGATCAGATACTCTGTTTGAAAGTTTTTCAAGTCACCATCTGTAAGTTACAGAGAGAAAATCTTAACCTATTGCATAGTTGGCTGAGGGCAGTGTCTTTGTGCTCCTCTGAGACAAGCATCTGTCAGTAGTGTAGAAAGGACATCACCTGGGATGGACCGATAGTTTGATTGTGCATGTCAAAACATGCATTCCAATACAGTTCATGGTATATATGAACCTAAAATATGTCACGCCAGATCTGATTATACATATAATTTTCAAGTTCAACAAAAGGTTTTGTTTCTTTTTCCCCCATAATTTTTTAAAGAAACAGAACTTATCTGAATTAAAAACATGATTGGTGTTGGCGAGTGGGTGGTTCTGTTTACCCTGCCACATTATATAGTACCACTTTTACTCCTTGTTTGGATAGCAGTCACAAGACCCAGATATCAAGCTGTGAAAGTATTTTTCTTGCAGCAGCCTTTCTTTTTTTGGCAGGCAGTGGCTTTGGAGATGCCTCGCATTTTGTCATGTGATTGGACTGCTGATGAGGTTTCTGTGCTGCCTCATTTTCCTGGATTCCATCTGAATTAACTCTTCTTTGGGTCACAGTTGTTAGCACACTTCTGAATGAGTGGGGCTTTGCATCATAGTGTAATGAGCTCTAATACTTAATCTCTGTGAGGAAACAGCCTGTAAAGAAGGAATTTGCTGCGTTTGTTCCATGTGACAGAAATCTGTTTTCTGTACCTCCAGCTGTCCACATTGAAAACACATTCCTTCTTCACAGTAATATTCCTTCCTGAAACAAGGGAAAATGAGGGGAAATGACTTGTATATAATCGTTCCATCTAAAAACATTCAGCTTGGTCATGTAAACACATAAACTAGTTCTTTGTAAACAAGTATCTTAATTTTCTTTAAAGTGAGCATTTAGATGTTAAAGAGAAAAGCCGAGTACGTCAAACACATATGGTTCCTATTGCATCAGAGGCTTGCTTAATTTTGGTATTCTAATTGAAGAGACATTTTTGAAAGCATGCTAACTTTACAGAAACTAATCTATCTGACTCTGTTGGGTCTAGGTTTTAGTCTTCCATCTATTACCACACTCTGGAAGCATTTTCCTCTTTAAATGTGCAGCAGTAACAATACCCTCATGGACTTTCAACTGCCCTCGATACATCCAGTGCATGATATACAAGCATGGTTTGGGATAGTTGGTGTTTGGGAACGGAGAGGGGCTTGCTTATAGGGGAGAGAATTAGGAAGAGGCTTCAGGGAAGGAATGGGAGTTGGTGTTATAATTTATTCATAAGTTTTTGCTTTATTCCTGGACACAAAATGCTCTAGGCTTAGTAATATTTTAACAGGACAAAATTTCTATACACATCAGAGAATCACTGCAGGCCTGCTTTAAAATATAAACTATTCTATAAATGTCATGAAACAACTACTTCCCTTGGATAATGCAAAATTTCAGTTTGGCAGCAAATATGTATTTTCCCTCCTACAAATAATGGGCAGAAAACCATGAAGTTTACATTTGAGGTATTTGAAATAGAAGACATTTCTATCTCAGGCACTGCGTTATGGTTTCTGCTGGTGTGGGTTTCCAGTCCCGGTGTGTGCTCTGCCGAGAGCTGAGCAATGTACCTGTGCGTGCAGGTTGGGATGGGGTGGGGTGTCTTGTAGAGCTGAGTTAGAGCCCCCTCTCAGCAGCACCCTGAGCTCTTTGCTGGGCTCTGAGCTGCTGCGTTGACTTTGGTCTGAATTCTGTATAAATCCATCTTTCCCAAGCATAGACAATAGTTAACAATCAATTGTCTCTCTTTTTTTTTTTTTTTCATCCACAAACACGTACAATATAAAGTCCACAAAGGTCATAGAGGTAAATTTATTTATTAAATGGAAATACTTGGGTCCAAAAACCATTATGAATCATTTTGGTGTTTTAAGTTCAGGATGCAGAGTAAATTATTCCAAAAATAATGGTAGCCAAATGTCATTCCCTCCAAACATTTGTGTAATATCTATTTATCTGTGGGCAGATGACTGCTATGTATAATCAGAGGCAGACTTTTGTCAAATTGAGACTAAGTAAACACAGCTGAACACAAGTGAGTTGGACTACAATTTTTTGAGTTTTGCCAGCGCTGTTATGACCTTGAAAATGAATGTTTTTTCAGAGCAATCTGCTTTCAATATGGGGGAATTTTTAGTGTTTCAAATTAACAAGTGTTGATTGAAAATTTGTTCTATTTAATTTTAATTTTTGTCCAAATAAATGGAAAGTGTGTATTTGTCCAAAGGAGGGCATCCTTTCGGCTTCTTAGAAAGTAGAGATGTTTTGTACAGGAATGTTTCTTGCTTGTGTCTGCGAGAACAAGAGTTAGAGACAGACCTGTAAACTCAGCTGAAACTTCATTATATAATCAGAGAAAACTTTCTATTGTTGCCTTGAAACATAAATGCCTTTTCTTTTTAATGTTCTGTGCAAGTGAATGTAGCATTTAGGCAGTAGATTGTATGCCACTACGTATCTAGATACTGTTTTCATAATCCTAGAAAAAGTAGGACCTCTGTAAATTTTGCCCATTTTTCTAAATCTTGGTCTCCTTCTAAACATTTTCTACAGACTCTCTTTTTCTCTGAGACACAAAAAGAAACAAGTCTTAATTTAATTGCAAAGCAGGAGCACAATTTAAACCTGAGTTTTAACATGTGGCTTTTCTGTTTTTACAATACGAGTCATTTGAACAGACATTTTGCTCCCTTGATTTTAAAGGTCACAGCATTTGGAGCTCGGAAAGGCTTTGGAGAGAATTCAGATAGGAGTCCTGATCAAAAATTTGTCTTTCAGTAATTACAGAAACTGAGTCTCATCCATTGGCAATATCTGTGTTTCAAGACACTTCTTTCAAAGGGATTTTTTTTTCATTTTAAGTGCTGTATAGAAACCAGCTTAGACACCAATCTCATGGGTAGGACACGTACACAGTGGTATGGCCAGGGGGAACTTTCCCAAAGTCTTTGTGCCTCACGTTCACAAGCTGTACTTCCCAATCTGCCCTTTTTGGGAGCAGCAATTACCATTTTCAAATTTCTTACAGCAGCAACAGTTTGATGTCAGCAGCCAAACATACACAGCACCTTGTATTTGATGGGTTGCTACAGTATGGCTTTGGCTTTGCAAAGCCCAGCAGGCAGTCCTGGATGTTTTTTGGAATAACGACAGCAAAGTCTCTTCTTGCTTCAGTTTTCTCTTCCCCTATCATAGGAACAAAAGGAAAATGAGGATCCAGTTTTAAATGGGAAGGAAGTGGAAAAAGATAGATGTGATGGAAGACAACAGGACTGAAAAGTGATTTTGACTGAGAATTGCAATCGGGACATGGCTATCCATTCCTATATGTTCCTATACTTTGTTCTCTCTGCTGAAATGCAGACGTCAGAAATGAAGCAGGAGGTGTTGCTCCCAGGTCTATCTGAGCAATGTGGCTTCCTAATAGTAACTAAAATCATGTGGAAAAGGCCTTGATACAAGGGTTTTTAGACACTTCGTTGTTTCTTCTGGGCAGCTCCTCCTTGGGGTCTCAGGGTACAGTGTCTGCTTTGCAGGCCCTTGCAGGTCTTCATAAACTTCACAAACTGTGATGTACAGGCTGTTGCTCTACAGGAAAGCTTTGGCTCACGGGCAAAAATAAAAAGTTCTTGCAAAATGAAAGAAAAAGCTTTTTTTGTTATGAAAGTGGAAACAGAAGTACTACTAATAATAGCAGCAAGTTAATTAGAGAACATGCAACAGAGCTTAAAGACTTTGTGTTGTGGCTGCCTGGCTTGTGTGGCTGCTGAAAGTCCTCCTCTTATCCTCCATGCAAAAGCTCAAAGCCTAGAGTAAAACTGTGTTGGAGAGACCAAAGGATCTCACTTTTTTTGCCATAGTTATTTCCCAAAAAATATGAATGTTCTCAGTGTCTGGAACTGTGGCTTCCTGTCTCATTGATTTTCTCTATAGAAGTGGAAATTCAGGATCATAATTCTTAAAAGGAAGGTGAGCATGCAAGACTATCTGTACCAACACATGCTTGTTACAGATGCTTCTAACCCTCAGTAAAGCATCTGAGCAGGCCAGGAAATACACCTGAACAAATTCCAGAAATGTGAATTGCTCTGAGATAACATTAGTTTGATTGCTCCTTGAACAAAAACTCCATGCTGCGTCTGTGTAAGGAATTGCATTCTATGAATGCAGTTATTTTCCGTATTTTTATTCACATACACGTAGCTCAGGTTCCCCTGACTGCAAACCCTGATGAGTGAAGGGGGTTTTTAAAATTTTTTTTAATTCCTCAGGAGGGAAAACTATTTATTTATACATGCTGATAAAGCTTCTGAGTTGTTTTTGATCTACAGAGCTCCCAAACTAATTGAAATTCTTATTTTTTTAACTATATCAGTTGATTTAACCATAAATACCATGTGACTTTACCATAAATATTCAGGTGTGTTTTAAGTCTAATGTAGCAAACTGTTGCAGGAGAGAATTCCCTGACAGAAATCTCCTGGCTTCCAAGAAGACATGTGTGTGCTAAGGTAAACAAATTACAGAGTAAATATGACATTATTGCCTTCTGCACCTGTCTTACATATTTTTGAGGCATGTTATCTCTGTGCCAACCTGAAAATTTTGAATAGTATTAACCTTAATTTGTGGGCAAATGTTCTGAGTGTCTACGTTAGATAACATTGTCTTTGATGTTGGAAGCTGATATCCAGGAATTCAATTAGGTTTTAGAGGAGGCTGTTGGATTTAACTGCCTTTAGATCATGTCCCCTATTGTGATTTGGGCTACACTCATCAAGGTCTTTTTGAGAGAAATAGGTTTAATATTTCTGGACAGTACATTTTTCCTGTGGTAATAATACATTGTGCTTCAATAGTTCATAATGTTGCCAGTAGAAAGGGAATGGATGACTTTTTATCACTCGTTATTTAAAAGGTTTATGTTATTGCTGTCACAATTTTTATTACTACTGTTTTAGTGTAGACTCCGGGTATGGCTTGCAGTGGTCAGTGTAGCTTTCTCACGTGAGAGCTGTTTGCAGTGATCTCAGGGAATCGGCATCTTCACTCAGAGAAACAGCCTGGGCATATTGCCCATGGTTCAGAAACTCTCTATTTGAAAGCAGATCTGTTTGTCTTGAAATATTGTGTCTTAGGGTCCTCTACAGCTCAGCAATTGCGTCTTTGCGAGCTGCTCTTCCTGAGATGAATGGCAAAGGGTTTGAATGAGCCTCGTTGTTATGCAGCGTGTCCTGCAGTTAGAGGAGCCGAATGGAAGGGTGCTAATCTCTGCAGCATCGCGGAGGGGGTTTCACAGAGGCTCTGTAATTCATGCAACTGTGCTATACCGAAAGCTGCAGGCAGTGTATCAAGGTCAGGATGAGCCAGCAAGCCCTGCCTCTCCGCACCCATCTTTGCTGTGATACAGGTCCATTAATGTGGCACAGCGTTGCTCTCACAGCTCAGGCAGTGTTCTCTGCCACGTGGATACACATGCCCTGCTACGTGGTGCACGTTTACTCCAGCCTGCCTTAGTGGCTGAGGCCCTGAGTGCTGAGAAGTCTGAATCCAGCCCCTGGGTTGTTATCAGTTGACGATGCTTCCCTGCTGGTTTCTTGAAAATCGCAGACTCCAAAAGCAGCAGTGTGTGTTGAATAACAAACCCCTTCACATTCAGAATCTTCAGGTTTTGGAAAAGATCCAACATTCTTGAAGAATGATATAGTGGCCAATAAACATCTGCAAAGTCTGTAAGACTGTCAGAAACAGTAACGTTGAAAGTAAAGATCGTATCAGTAGCAATTCCCCTGTCCTGACAAGGCATTCAGTGCAAATATTTGTTCAGTCATCCCTCGTTCCCGTTATCACAGACAGATTCATGTGTTTTGCCAGAGGAGCAGTTCCGTCTTCTTCCACAAAGCGGTTCACAAGCGAGGCCTTTGCAGCATTAAGTGCTGCCCTACTACTGTTTCAGGACCTCCCACACGTGCTCTTTCAGAGTGCAGGAGCCTCATCTGTCTTAGGCAAAAAGACTCCGCTGTGAAGGGCACTTACAACTTTCAGTTTGTGAGCATCTGCAGTGTTAAGGTTTTGTTGCTCCTGGAGGATTCAAGCTCAGTCTGGCAGAGATACTACACTGCACCAATCTCCACTGTAGCCAGAATAGGCTCTGAGCTCTTCTAAGTACAATTTTCCTGCAGAGTTACTGGAACTGCACTGCATTAGGACTCAAACGGTTTTAAACACAAGATGATGTTTGGAGTAGAAGGAGGGGATGTTTCTGCTTCTTCAAAAGCTGTTAGCAAATAGGCATGTCTTCCTGAATAACTCCGGGCATGCTGTTCTGCTCTGAGAGCCTTCCCCCTTCTGCCTGCTTTGCTCCCGTGCCTCTCACTTGCTCTGTGACTAGGAAAACTGAAACCACAGCCCTTCTTGAGATACCTCCCAGTCTACTAGAATCTCTGAGGGCCTGTTTAGAAGGTGTCAGGGAATATTTAGGTTTGGGAAGAAATCCTGTAATGGAAATAATAACAGTGCAAGTTGTGGTGAGCAGGAGCATGAAGACTGCAATAGCTTCACAAGGGAAAGCAAAGGAAACAGAACTAAACAGTTGACTCAAAAATAATGCAATCAAACACTAAAATAACTTCTGTGCAATTGGAGATGAGAATAAACCACAGAGAGCTCTTCCCCTGCAGCTCACTCAGCAGTGTCTATTTCTGCTGGTTATTCTGCATATGGTCAGAGAGGTGTGTGACTATTTACAGTGATTCCTTGGGATGCTGTATAAAGGGGTTCCTATCACATTTCTAGCTAGGTGAGGGGATACTTTTCTGATATATCTGAGGTGGCCTGGTTTGAAAGATACCTCAAAACGCAGCTCATGTCCTCACTGGGTGCTTGTTGCTGCTTCTGTACCACTGAAGCAGTAACATGAATGCAGCTGAGGACCTCTGAGGACAGGATGTGCTGTTCTGTGCCATTTTATCCATTCCATGTGGTTCTTTGCAAACTTTAACAAAGGTGCTTCATAAGACATCTGTAGGATTTCACAAATGGGGAGTCAAGGCACCAAACAATTACAATTTGAAGTAGTGTTAGATGCATAAGACCTTGTGGATGCTCGTGGTGTCATGACTTTATATGCATGCAAAGCAATGCTCTTGTTGCCCTTATTTGCACCTGTGAGCACTCAGCACTGCTGAAGTTGAGAGTGCAGGCTTTCTAGTCACAGTCTAGAGACCTGGGAATGTACTGTGGCACCCGTGGAAGGGTCAGTTAGAACAACTAATTGAGCCCCACACAAACCTGTAGCACAAACACAGACACTGTCAGTCACTAACATGATTTATTTGAGGGTGTTAAATCCATCTGACAGTCTTTTCTCTCTTGCATCCTGTTCCTGTAACAGCCTCAGAGCTGCTGTGCCATGGGACTGAGGTTGTGTGGGGAGAGGTCTTACTGACTCCTGTGGACTCAGCCCTGGCACAGCTCCATCCTGTGTCTTTGGGAAGCAGTGACCACAGAAAATCCCACATGGTGATTGTCCTGCTTTTTCTCTCAGTGTACTTAGTGTGAAGACAGGTTGCTCAGTCTTTCCCATTTTTATGCACATATAATGTACAAGCAGATACAGGTATGTATATATTTGAAAATATCTGTATCTCCTTAGAGATACAAATAATTTTTAAAATTTCATATGTAATCCCTGGATTTGCAGGATCTGTTGTGCAACAGTTGTCTGGGTTACTGTGAGGCTCTTTGGCAGCTTACAGCCATTTTTATGGCTGTTGGATTGTTGAAGCCCCATTGATGCTCTTTTCTTACAACCTGCCTGAATTTTTATGCTTATGATCTCACAGAGCACGTTAAGTTTGGGACATCACTTAGGTACCTGGGGTTTAGTATTTGCACATGTGTCAAGGGACATGAGGGTGGTTGAACACTGGAAGAGGCTCCCCAGGGCATTGGTCACAGCACCAAGTCTGACAGAGTTCAAAGAGTGTTTAGCCAACGCTCTCAGGCACATGGGGTGATTCTTTGGCTGTCTTGTGCAGGGCCAGGAGTTGGACTTTGATGATCCCTGTGGATCCCTTCCAACTCAATATTCTATGATTCTGTGTTAAGTAATTGTGCACATCTGACTACCCCATGCAGTGGATGGAAGTAGCTATGTTTAAAGAGATTATATTTGTCAGTTGGTTCTTTATCTTATAGGCAAGTGAAAGAAACTCTGAATTTCCTTGCTCAGACAGACTTACCCATTCTTTACTCCATGTTGCTGGCTAAACGCACCGTGGAAATCGGTTCTGGCATTGACTTAGAAGTTCCTCCACTTGCCTGAAAATGCAGCACCTTGTAATTTAAATTGCCTTTGTGCAGCATATGCCATGTCTGAGCCTCCTTGGCTCCCCGGGCCGGGAGAGGAGCTGGCTCCTGCAAGTGGGGCCGCAGGAATGGGGGACACTTTTCTCCAAATTCTGCAAGTGGCTTCTGAAAATATCCTGTGTGCATGCATTTGTATCATAATGTTACACCGCATACATAGGATCTGCTCCCAAACCCACAGCCAACTAGCATAACAAAATCAGATTTTACTGCTGTAGTGTCAGCCTAGGGTTGAAATATGGCTTTGAAACCCTCCCTTTCACCCCACTTTTTTAATGAAAAACAATCGTGCTGGAGTGTAATAGTGCTTATCCTGGCTGCATTTGACTTTAGCTTTTTATTTTTAAAGCCTTATTTTAGGCTTTAAGAGCTCCCAATTAAACTCTTTAGATTCAGAGTGAAAGCCTGAACGTGCCTGCCTGCACAACAGCAAGTTTCCTGGGTGGGAAAAATGATATTTTTGTATTAAAACTGAAGAAAATTGACAGAGTGGTATGTTTTCTCCCTTCGTATTGTTTACTCTTCTTTTTCCTGATGAATCTTCATTTGCCATTTTCTCATTTTTGTAACATCTCCCATACTCTTTCCTTTATTTCTTTTTTGTCTTTCCCTTCCCCCTTCTCTTTTCTTTATTTCACCCTCCTCCCTACCTGCTGCCAAACATGGTTTTCACAGTTAACCCCTAATGGTTTGCAACAGGAGGGTGAAGAACTTCATCCCATCAGTCAGCACAACACATGCTGTACATTCCTTCCTAAATAACACACACTGAAAAAGAAGCCCAGGTCAGATGTTTGTTTATCCATTGTGAAATGCATGTGGGAGACTATCACCAAGGAATCTGACAACATTACACTACTAATTGCATGCCAGCTGAATGAGAAAAGATTTGATTTCAGTCAGCTTTGCAGCAAACTTGAAAAGAAAATAATACCACATAACTGTCAGTTTGTTAACAGCTTGCCTCAACACCTCACGGCCCGAGCTCCCATTATAAGCTCTGCTAAGGTCTGGCTAAGAAAACAAGTCTCACACAGTGCCCTGCATCACACCAAGGAGAACACGCTGTCACTGGTCATGGGAAATTTAGTGCCAACTGTGACAGCCTGAACAATAAAGTGATTTACACCAGGTTTTTATCTAGTTTGCTAAGTCATAAATTCTTACATTCGTGTGCTTGGTCCAAGAGTATAAGACCATTTGCACCATGCCTGCTATTATGTGGGGTTTTCAGTGCACTTATTAATGCAAATATTAATATAGACTTTCAAACTCTGTTCTCTTTTATGATTTATAAAATACACCTATCGCAGTCTCTGTGGGCATGTACACTCATTTTATAAAAATCACATACATTAAAATGTAACCAGATGCCTACTCCCACTGCAGCAGGCTCCAGGCTGCACTGGGTAAAAAAGCCTTTGGGTTCCCAGGTATTCAGGAAAAAAACTTGAGTGTTAGCAGTTAAAGCTTATATATGAAATTTTGGTGCAAGAAGCAAATTTCAATGAAAGATTTTCACAGATAAAGGCTTGGTCCTAGGGCATGATGGGAAAGGGGTATTTCTAACCTTGTCAAGACCCAACCTATGGGTCTTAAAAGAAGATGTTAGACCAGGGCTGTAACTGTCCCTGAAAAAAAACCGCTGGGTGAACAGGGCAAAATACTCACTCTAGCTGTCACTGTGAACATAAATTGTCATTATGCAGTTTGTTCATCTGCAAGGACGTAACAGCTGATGACAGGTCAGTTGTTATACTTGCTGTCACTGTAAAGCCAAAGGAGTGAGGTAACGAGGTTGTGGGGGTGACTTCATTACAAGCTGCTCTGTAACCTCCTCCTGGAAGAAAGAGAGAGCAGTGGTAAAATAAAATTTTGCTGAAAAGGAGCTTTCTCTAGAGCCTGGGCCCAGAGCTCATTCCTGCAAGCTTCTGACAGCTTTTGTCCTCCCACCCAGCTAAAAGGTGCAGTAATAAATCTTTGTCAGTAGAAATCCAGTACCCCCCTGAGATGGAACCAGCTGTGATCGGTATCCTGCACTCTCCCAGGTCACACTGCCTCGCTGTGTCTGCAGCCACAGGTCACCTGAAACTCCAGCAGGGACTTTCATCCCTCCACTGAAAGGCTCTGCTACATGAACTCTTGCCAGCCCCAACCAGGCAGTTCCACACAGACCCTCCCAGTCTGGGACCTGCTTTGGGCAGGAGTGGCCTCACAAGGGACAACACTGAACAGATCCCCTGTGGAGATGGCCTGGGTCTGCAGGAGGGCAGCCAGCAGGGCAAGTTTGGGGAATATTTCTGTAGGAGACTCTGTGGTTTGGAATCTCTTCCAGCATGACTTTCCTGTCTGCACTTCTCAATAATTCATCCTTAATAGGTCTATTGTCCCTGAGGAAACCTGGAAGGATGATGCAAAAGGAAAAGGGTTTTAAAGTTTCAGTGCTGGATGAGATGAGTCCTGTCTGTGTGTAGAAAGCCTGTGGTAGTGCGGGTTGCTGGCTGAGCAGTATCCATGTTTAGAAACTCATTTTTCTGTTTACATCAGGCTCAGAACAGGAGCCTGCACGTGTAAGCACGGGACAGCCAACTCCAGCTTCCTCCAATTCAAGCTAGAGAAACTGAGGTTTTCTTGTTTTTCTAAAGATGCTACAGTCTTTGCACCAAGATTAAATGGCACTTCTTACAAGAGCAAAGAGCCTGGCTTGCTGCTTTGGGTACAATTTCCCCTTTCTTGAATTGCTGAGCAGCCTGGGCTAAGCCACCTTCCCTCTCTGAATGTGGGTGAAAGTTGGTGGTGTGTGATTCATAGTTTACTTTGGGATACTTTGTGGGTAAAGGAACTGTGTCAATGCAGAAGAATACAGGAATATTAACTCCAGTTAACCGAATTTTGTTCTTGGAGAAAGATCTGAAAGTCTTATGTGCCCTGAAATTGCAGTTTGGAAACGACTGGAATCAAAGTGTGTGTGTGCTTATGTGACCTACAGAAATACCTCATCTCACCACTGATTTACTCACACTTGTAAATTAATTTTTCTTTCAGCTGCCTCAGTTTATTTCCTGTTCCTCCCTCTTTTTCCTCTTCTTGCTTGTTTTGTAAATACTGGTCAACACATGGTAAGCCAGAGTCTCCAAAATCAATAGGAAGTTGAGGAGAGGCAGTGAGAGAAACAACTGAATAACATTGCCAACTTTAAAATGAAGATAAGTTGTACAGGGTCTTTTATTGAACCAACAAATATTTATAGTGTTCACCATTTGAGGCCAGCAGTTCTTTTTTTCCCCCCCTCTGTCTTGAGCTAGAATAGAAGGTATGTAATTCATCAGGAATCTGCACATGTTTAAGTAGCTTCAAGAAATATGACGGTCATGTGAGATTGACCTACTGTGTCTTGTCATGTCCATTTTTTTCCCAACTACATAATGTTCTGTACCCTTTCCTCTCTGTCTCATTCCCTCATTCACACATTCTTTGCTCTGTTGGTTTCAAGCCATCTTTGCTTTGTCAGTGTTATCTGATAACACTAAGCAGGGTTTAAGCCAGTTGTTGCAGTTCAGTTTGGGCTGGATAGAGCAGATGCCTCTTGGTCCTCCATAAGTGGTCAGCAGAGCCTTTAGTTAAAGTCAGTTCATCACCTCACACATGTGATATTCTTAGGTCACAATTCTTATATCCAAAGAATGTAACTGTAATTAACATTTCTTAGCACACCTCTAAAGTTGTCCAAGTATATAAAAGTCATTATAAAAGTTTGGATGTGGCAAACAGTAAGAATCTGAATTGTTCTGAAACATTTGAATGTGCCACGAGCACCACGTAGCCAAAGAGCCTTTGCACGTAGTGAATTGGAGGTAAGTGATGCTACTGTGCAGTTTAAAGATGGTTTGCCTTCAAGAACCCTGGAGTTTGCTTTCCTTCGGTGGGCCTTTCTGATAGCAGAAGAACAAAAGAAAACATTTTAAATATAAGAGAAATCCTAGAAAACTGTTCTTCAGTGCTTTTGAAACAGTTAAAATACTGCCTAGGCATGTCGTCTTTTGACTTCTAAGGCTTATTTCCATCCCTGCTAAAATGGGATGCAAACTACCTTTCAAGAGAATTGTCAGGATCAGCCAGTGCATATTTATGAAGAAATTTCATGGTGAAAAAAAAAAAAGCCATGTATATTATTAATAATTATGTGAGTCCTGAAAAATACCATGCTGTATCACAAAGCTGGTATTGTCTGGTGTCTACACTCTTGGCACTACATCCTACAGTAAGTTGTATACTGAAAACTCATACTAATGGAAAGGTATACAGAATTCCATTGGTAAGTGATTTATAGTGACTTCCTATTATAAACAAGAGGGAACAAATATCCCGCCTACCTGGTTTCTTTGGGCGGATGTTGAGAGCAGAATGAGACATTCCTGGCCAGGCAAAAGCTGATTCTCTGGATGCCTGCAACTGGGAGTGGAATGAAGCACCAGAAAGTGAGGTATAAATGACAGCCCCTAAATATAAATGACTGAGTTTCCATTTTCACAGTGTTTAAAACCTTTTGGTTATAGAGCAAATGACCACTGTTTTAAATTATTTCCAAAGTTGTAACAAAAAAATATTTCTTATGTTTAATATTAAATAGATTTACTGTAGGTTGTTAATATGTGCTGAAAGCCTATCAGTGTCCTTTGACAAGAAGCATAATCCCTTCTGAGACAGAACAAAATCAGCAGCAGCTTCTTTTGGGTTTCAATTAATAAATATGCTATTGAACACAACTGTAGTGTGTTCGGGAAAGTTATTTGTGCTGGCCAGTTTTATGCTCTTGGGATGTATTTATCTATGTATGTAGTAGGGTACATTGTTTATCCTATCAAATGAGTCTTGGGAACAATGTGGGATGCAAGAATTCATCAGCATTGGCTTTCCCTGGAGTAATTTGACACATTGGTCTAAGCTTGACAAGTGTGTAGGGGTTTAGATTAGTGTGACAGCCTGCCTTGATCCAACTAGTGAGATGGCCACGCTCCTTCAGAAGGGACCAGAGGTGGCTGCCACTTCAGGTGTCTGAGATTAAAGGGAACCACAGCGCTTGGAGAGGACAGCTGTGGTGCATCCTTGGTGCCTCACAGAAAGTGCTGCTTCTCGTGAAGCAGTGAGAGAGGGCTCATGAGTGAAGAGCCCATCAACCCTTGCTCTGGGGTGAGTCCTTAGCTGAGGCTGTTCGGTGAGATTCAGTGTGCTGCCTCATTTTTCCATTCCTTTTGGCACCATTTCCAGAGAAGTTACCCAGTCCCAGCACCATTTCCTCATTGCCTCAGAGAAGAAATCTAGGAACATGTTACGTGATGGTCAAGAAACTGAACACATTCCATTCTGAGAATGCTGTTCTTTGATTATTTTCATGAAACATTCTCACCAAAATGTTGTTTTTACAGTTAAAATATACTTTGCAATTCTTGTGAAGATATGTCAAATTTCAAAAGCTTTCGTTATCCAAAGCTTTAATTAGTAGTTGAGGGTAGATCAGATAGATTGTGAAATATGAAGAAAAAGCAAAATGCTGGGCATGTTGGGTAAGATTCACTTACTTTTTGTTGTTATAAACTCGATAAAATGTTGTCGTCTATGTTCTGTCTCTGGTGGGTGAAGATCCAGACATGACCAGACTGCCTTTCTTCCAGGCTGAACTAAGGCTGTAGTTACACTATCTGTGTACTAAATATCTATATATATAAATATACATATGGATTATGGATATACTAAATATTGAAAGGAGAGATATGGTCCTCATCTCATCCAGCTCACAGCATATCCACATGAATGGTAATGCTGTCCAAAGGGAAAAAGTGTGAGGAAGTGGCCACAGAAGAGGACTTGCTTAGCGATCTGGCTTTGCAGCAGCACTTGGGAATGTTTGCCTCTGGCATTACATGGGTGGACTGAAGCCACTTCTTGGAGGACATGTCAGTTGTTTAGGAATGGAGTCTGGATGAGTAGCCTGGATAAGGATGCATGACTTAGGCATGTGAGGTGAACCCCCTTTTTGCTTTGAGTTTGATCAAGTTGGTTTGGCTGGCAAGATGTCAAGGAGAGCATAAGGAATGATGTTTGTCTCTTTCAGTGTGGTTATCCCCAACCAAAAAATGATGGTAATACTTATTTCCTTCACTAAGAGCAGTTCAGACAGATGTGAGCTGCCTGGATGCTATGGTAGTGCAAACTGGGGTATGCTGTCAGAGGTTTGGTATAGCAGAAAAGAATTTTTGGCAAGAAAAAGGGGGCCTGTGCTTTGAAATGACGGATTTTCAGAGTTCATTGTACTAACATATTTTACAGCAATTATTAGCAAGAGCTTTGCAAATTATCAGTGATGGTTTTATTGTAAGCCAGTTTTGAGTTTCTTTGACATAAATTATTTATTTGAAAAAACATAAAATCTGAATGGAATAAGAAAAGACTTGTAATTCAGGAAACATCTTCAGCAAAGTTAAAGAATAGGCAGCTCTTTTCTCCTGGATTTTATTCTTTAGTTTTGCTATTGCTTTTATATAGCATGGGCAGGCCATTTTCTTTCAGAGCACCAGTAAAAAATATTTGCAAATACTCCTTCAAATAAACGCTGGAATTGGAATGTGTGTCACCATTCACACCTACTTTCCTCAGAAGTTTGCACAAGCAATTTTTTTGTTCATAGGAAATATTTTCCAACAGTGAAAGAAACTGACAGATGCTTGAGAGAAGTGTATTTATATCCAGGTTTGCTCTGGCAGTGATGTTCTCTATTACGTGCCATTTCCATTTCTGTGCCTACTGACCTACTCAGTCCAAACCTTTTCATGAAAATTGTCTCTAATTAAAACAACAAAGCAGGGCTGAAAAATTCTTCGTAGCCAAGTGCAGTGTGAAGAATTTTGGTGTCATTCAGTACTTCTTTCTGGATCAAATGTTTCTTTTTTCCCTTCATTCCTTGTCCTCTGCATAGATTGGCCTTCCTCCTTTTGAATCCCATTCAAACATTGATCTAGGAGAACTTAAGAGATACTGATTTAAGACATGTACTTTTGAAACAAAACTTAAACTTTGGTCACCTGTGAACGATTTTTTTTAATAAAGCTGTTTTGCTAAAATCAGGCAGCTTGGCAAACAGCTTGACCTCTGAAATTACAGCCAGTCTCCCTGCATTTCTTTGGTGCCACTGTGCTCTCCAGGATCACCTCCACGTGTTGGGCGGTGCTGAGTTATTGGCTGTATGAGACAATGGGCTGTGGTGGGCAAGGTTGCTCATAAGTGAAGGGCTACCAAGGGTTGCCATGTGCTTTGGCACTATTCCACAAGAAACTCTGTTTTAAATACAAGAACATCTTTTAATTAATAATCTCATGGAAATCCAGCAGTAATGTTGATTTGTAGTTGGGAACCTGGTCTCATAAAGATATGCATTACTCTATGAGATTTATGCTGTGTTTAGAGACTTTTGGGGTCTTGTAGCCATTAGTGCTCATGCTGTTGCTGTTCTTTTGTTTGACTTGTTTTCCTAGGTATTGCAGTTGGGCATTGGCTTCTTGCTCCTCTATAATACATTTCTGTGTCAGGATAGCAAACCCACTGAATAAAGCTTATACATTTCTGCCTGGTAAACATTTCTGGCTTCTCTGCGATGTGAGGATTTAATGAATGAACAAATGTGACTCTTCATGAGAACGTGTAGCTTATGCCTGTGATGCAATTTCATCTTTGAAGGCTGTTAACCAGGTGTGCTTGTTCCTTGTATCCCTCTCCGCCTGCCTCTGGGACTGAGGCGCAGCCTGGGCAAGGGGCACACTGAAACCCACACACATCGTGTGTGCAGGGGTGAGAGTCCTATTTTTAGTGCACACAAGAAGGCATTCAGTGAAGGGCAATGAAGCTGATTTTTATTTTTAGGTTTTGCAATTCCTTATGTCCTTGGAATTTATGTTCAATACTGCTCTATCACCCTTGAAAATGTAGGTGAACCTTCACAACCAACTTTATTCTCACTACTGCCAAGGTAACTTTTCCCTTGGCATAGACTGGTGTGGGATATGCTGGGCAGGGTATAGCGCCAGTTCTGCCAGTCCAGTTCTGGTGAGGCTTAGTGAGGTTCTGCTTCACAAAAGCCTATTTTAGTAAAGCCATGTCTTGGGAACCTCTCCACAGCATTTTTGGTTGGCATGTGCTCTGCTCCAAGCTCAGTGTAGCTTTCTCCAGGTAGATGCTTGCATGAAGCCCATCCTTTATATATGTCAAAGAAAGCATTTTGTTTTAAATCTGGTATTGATTTTTTTAATAAATCTTGGGTTATTTTCCAATATGCCTATTCCCTGAACGTGCTTGTTTTTAAAACTATTAAAATAAAACAGGGTTTTTTTCTTCCTGTTTTCAGAAAATCTGGAGAATGGACCAAATAAGTGTGAAAGGTAAGGGACTTCACAGTTTTCCAAAATCATTGCTGTTACTGCCGTTTTCCTGATACCATGTAGTTATGTAAGATGTATGTGTAAATATTTGTTATTGCTTGAATCTAGCGCAGCTAACAGAAAAGGACCCAGCAAAGATGAAACATACTGGAAGGAGATCAACGCAGCTATGGCCCTAACAAACCTTGCCCAGGGGAAGGACAAACTGCAGGGAACTACCAGCTGCATCATTCAGAAATCATCACATATATCAGAAGTAAAGACTGTTAAAGTGCCATTAGTTCAGCAGTTTTAAGAGATGGGTCCTTTTTCTTTTTCATGTCAAATGGACATTTTCCTCGCAGGATTGGTTTTCAGCAAAATCAGAATCACAGATATGAGGCAAATGTGGAAAATAGGTCCCCTTTTACAGAATGGCCTGTTAAAAAAAAATAAGGTCCCTTCTGACTCAGACGTTTCCATTGTATTAAATGAAATGTTCAATTGCTTCTATAAAAGGCATGTAAATTATAAAAAACTGTTTTTATCAAAACATTAACTTATTTTATGTTACTCAAAGTGCGCATAAGATGTTTGCATTGCTATTACAGTAAGTGCCTTGCTTTGAAATAATAAGCTATAACGTGGGCATAGTACAACAGTGTTATGCCTCAAAATGACAATGCCATAATGCTTAAACTTTGTATATTATTCCAAGTGGGCTTAAGCAGCCGAGGGCTAAACACATTACTGCTGAAGGCCCTGGAGAGTTGTGCTTATTTGACTTGTACAAATTGATGAGTCTTAGTGAAATTGTTACATCAGTCTCTCTCTCTTTTTTTAATCAACAGTGTTATAAAAATTGTACAGTATGTTTTGTCAAAGTGACAATGAGGTTGTTATGCATGTTTCTTACCTGTATATGCAGTATATTAAAATACCAAAATCATTCCTTTGAAAAGTGCAATACTCTAGAACACAAAAATTTAGGAAATAAGTTAATTGTTCAGATTCTTTTGAACTTATACATATGCTCCCAGCTGTGTTGCTCATTAAAGATTTCTAGTTGAGAAGGTTTTAGCCAGACTAGCTATAAAGTCAAGTCGAATTTCTATAATTTTAAAGCTTTACTAGTGACTTACTGAAGTTTTGATAGAAGTAAAATTGATTTCTTCTTCTTGTACAAAACTAAATCTATAGTGCCATCTATTATTTGCAATGGAACCTAAAAATGTTTCCATGGTGGAACTTATTACTTTAATGTGGTTTAAACGTTTTTATTTTGTGTGTACTGCATAAATGAGGACAGTTGATTGACATTTCATATTTCAGTGAGAAAAATCTATAATACAATCTATCAAAGCCCAGGCTAGAATCACAAATGGGAACTGAAACATTGAAAAATCTCAGCATTTAAGGCAGAGGGATTTTAAGAAGATATTAAACCATGTATTAAATGTCAGTCTCTAAAGTTGACTGCTATTGAGTATAATAACTAGCATAAAACCAGGTTTATTTTTAAATTTTATTTGGAGGTGTACAAGTTATTCTTAAGTCATATAACAATGGTCTAATGAGGTTTACAGTGCTTGAATAAACAGTGGCAAAGCCAAAACAAATTTATCCTGAATCAGTTATAGAAAACTGGAAAAGAGCTGATTGTTGCTAGGATTTGGATTTTTTTCCTGTGGGTATCCTGTCAGGTTTTTTCCTACTTATCCCTTTCCTTGTTTCTCTTTTTGGTGAGCCATCAATGAACAAGACAAGACTTTAGTTCTGCTCCTGCTGAGTTTAATGGCAGAACTCCCACTTTGATGGAAGCAGGACTATGCTAATGATGAAACTAACTTCCAAGTAGAGGCTGTTTCAGTTGCACTAAAATAGTCAAGATACATTGCAAATATCAGCCTTGGTGTGACTCCTTAGGAAACTTCTTGATGTAACATAACGTTGTTGGGATTATTTAGTGTACAATGAAAATGATTTGATATGAAAATATTTTGTACATATATATTTTTACTTTGTTTTCTAAATTGCTGATTTGCATTGACTTAAAGTGCCAAGCAAGAAATGTATGTTGTGACTGTATGAACAGTTGAAGTATATGTTTTACTGACTTGCATCATTATGTGTCTCAGATTCCATGACATTAATTTTTGATACTTTACTGGATTTTGACATAATAATGTGAGTTTATAACTAATAGCAGAGTTAATACTTCACTTTTGTTCATACTATTATAAGTTATTCTGGTATTAAATATTTTGTGACAATAAATTCATGGTTTTGACAAACTTTTCTGTTAGAAATATTCAGTGTTTTTGTCTGTATAAATGACAACAAAATTTGTCATGTAAAAAAGGTACTTTTGGGGACTTCTCTGAAGTAAAACTGGAGAAGACAAGCCATTGCATAAACATCTTGTTAATTGTTCTTTTTTCAAATGATCAAAGCACAAGAATAACTGTAAAACACATCAAGTGGGTTTTAAATTTAAGAAATACTTGGCCTAATTTTTTGTTACCGTTTCCTTTAATTTATTTTTTTTTCTACTGCTGCTTTAGAGTTTTCTGAAAACACAAATTCTAATGGATTATGTGTGTGTCTTTTTTTAAGTAACAAAAGTCATGATCAGTGCTGAGCCAACAGCTAATGAAAACTCAATAATTATTTATGATATTGGAAAAACAAACATTATTACTATTGCTCTTCTTTGTTTCAACATATGTAACCATTTTAGTAAAATAAATAACTGCAAACAACATCTTGCTGGTTTGAATTAAATATTCATTTATCTGTCCTTAGGCATTTGCATTTCTGGATTCAGGGTTTCTCTATACTGGGATACAAGCATGTGATAGACAAAGATAAAACAGAAATATTAGTTTTCTTATTAACACACCTTGTGGTATGCAATTATGTGAAGTGGTTTAGTGCATCCCTGATGAAAATGACTGCAGCAAGGTTAGGGTAATGACTGCTAAGGACAACATGGCATGATGCTCATAAATCCTCCACACTGAGTGCAGAGAGAAGCCATGTCTAATCACTGACCTGAATCACTGGAGGAGGTCTGTTAGCTGGGGAAGACTTTGGTCATTTACGGGTTTTTGGGAATACAGGCTGCATTTGCCTACATTACCCTGTGTGGATACTTGGCTGTGGAACCTCTGTGGAGGAGATGCAGTCAACCTATCCTGAAGCTCAGTGATCATAGAGAGAGACCCAGTGCAAGTGGTCTCCTAACTTTTGTGCCTCAGCAGAGCTGCTCTGCTTGTACGGGAGGGGTGATAGCTAAGGTTTGGTGGGCACTCAGCACTTCGGGGTTTATTTCCTGCTGGTCTTTGTACACAGCTGTAACATCTACGGCCATCCAGCATGTCAGTGGAGATCTGCATATTCAGTTCATGTGTGAGTTCCTGAGGATGTATGTACAACCTGACTTTTGCTGTTGGGAGCATGCTGAAACACTCACCTATATAGTAATGATGCTGAGCTACTTGGCATCTACTTTGTACCTGAGTCTGACATGAAGAAACCAACACAGTCTGCTCCCATCTGCTCTCTCATATCAATTGAAAGAGCTGAGGACTCACAACCTCTTATAAATCATGGAGAGTAAGGGGAGCTCCAGTTTTCTGTTCAGTAGTTAGAACATACATTGGGATCAGGATTCCAGTCTCCCCTTCCAGCACCATACAACAACTGCAACCACTGAGCCATAATTCTCACTTTGTAGCCTTATGTCCTCCATTGGTGGCCTAATGAATAAATATGTATGCCAGGTGAAGCAGTTCCAGCAGGGAGGCTGTCCCAGGACAACACATAGGCCATTCTGAGTACATTTGATAACTTGGTAGCTTAAATTTTAACTTGGAGTTTGGCAAAGGATGGCCACATGCAAGTACATGAAGTAAGCACTGCACTATGGGCTGGAAAGAGAAGGTGGGGAAAGGAGGTTGATAGAATGTCTGTAGTGTGCAAGGAAGAATGGATTTACATTTGGCTAGGGAAAAGGTTATGTGAGCTTAAACCTGTTTCTTAATTATCTCTACTCAGATAGATTTCAGCTATGTTCTCTGGCTTCGATGAATTGTGTCTTTATCTACCTAAACTATCCATCAGTGGAGATCCACAATGATCTCAGTGGAGAGCCATCAGTGGAGAACCAAATATGAGATGGTATTAAAGGAAGCAGCTCTGATTATAAAAATATTCATAAGCTTTGGGACCTCACTGTACTCTTAATGTTCAGAAAGTCCTTCTCTGTAACCCTGTGTCATCCCCAGCAATAGGAGAGAGTGTGGGAATCATTTTGCATTAGTCAAAAGTGGCCCTGCACCAGGGAGAGGAGTTTGTGGCTGCCCTGGGGATCTCTGAAGTACCAAGGAACTGCCTTTTCTCCCTGCTGCACCACAGTGAGTGAATACTGTCCCGAGAAATCACTCAGAGCTAGTCAGGGAGCATGCCACTGGGGCACACCATATCCTCCCTGCTAAAGCACTGCCAAGTAGTGGGACTGCAGCCACCAAGCTCAGATCTTCCTTCATGAATCCTTCCAGAGATTTTCAGGATCCATAATGCCTCTGTTTCTTTCAGTCTTGAGGAAGTCCTGTGCCATGCATGGCTTCCAAGGGCTGGACAAGATAGGTGTATCTGCTGGTGAATGCCTTGTGTGGGGCTGAAGATGAGAGTGAATGTGTATAGTCATCCAACTTTCCAAAGCTCCAGAAAAGCTTCCATAAATTGAGCTCTACTAGGGCTATACAAATCTTACTCATAATGTGAGGACCTCGGAGCAGCCCTGGCAGAGCCATGATCCCAGTACTGCCATGAGAGAAAAGCAGAACAGCAAAGCTTGTCACTGCTCCTGGGGCTGGGCACTGCCTCTGATGCCCCCTTGCTGTGTGGCAAAAGGAAGGGTGCAGCTGTTTTCTATCATGGCTGAGTTTCTCACACATTTCTTCCTGTGAAACCCCATATTCTGCTATGGAACCTTCACCCAAGTGTGCTTCCCCTCAGGTTGAACACGCTTTCTTGAAACTGGGCCTGTTATTTGCAGGAAAACAGAGCCCAGACTGAGAATACCGGACCCACTAGTACTCCACAAGCAGATCTGAAGTCCAGTGGGTACCAAATCAGTGGTCACAGTGACAGCTTTAAGCATGATAGGCCCATTTTCATTCCTGTGTTACTATGAACAATCTATGGGACTCTTGGAGAATCAGAAAGGACCTCAAAGGGTTTCAGACTCTTAAACCTAACAAATCCAAGTACTTCTTAAGGTCCAAGAGTCAATGCCCACAAATTTCTCTGTGCAGCATTTCAAAGAGGACAGTAACACAGCTTTGTGTGGCTGAGCTGTTGTGTGTAGAAGGACATCGATAGTTGGGAGCTCCTGTGGTGAAACACCCACCCAGCCTAGTTAGCTGGGGCAGGAAAGGGAGATGAAGCATGACACAAAGCGCTGAATTGCATGAAAGTACTGTGTTGACACACTGCAAGGGAGGCTGCAGGAATCCAGCCTGGATGTGGGTTCATATTTTACGAGCTGGTTTGCCAGTGCCCGGGTGTGCTCGATTCTCATTAGCAGCAGAATTGTGACCCAAACCCACAGCTTTCACAGTGCTGGGTTGCTGAGCCAGTGTTTAGATTTGGGCCCCATCTTGAAACTCCTCTTGTTTAACAAGAAGGGAGGTGGTTGGCTAAAATACAAGTANAAAAAAACCCCAAACCTCCTTAATGTTGCTGTTATGTCAGCTTGGGTTATTGGCAGTGGAAGTGGTTATTGGCAGCGGAAGTCAGACCTGGCTCGAGGCTAATATAACTTGTGCACCTGACTTTTTAAAAGGAGCTGAGATCTGGTTTCTTTATGGATGGGCTTTTTCTTGTTCATGGTGTTGGTCCCTTCTCCAGATTTTCTTAACTTTCCTTTCAGCCTGCTTTGGACTTGACTGTCCTTTTGTCTTTCTTCCTGCCTGAAAAATCTCCTGTTACATGCAGGCAGCAATGGAACCCTTCACACCAAAGCTCATTCTTCTGGCTATGCAGTTTCTAGGGCCATACAGGCAAAGGATTGTATGATTCAACAATCTGGTGTTCAGTGACAAAGTCTGGTATCTATCTCCCTTCTCCCACTTGAGGGCCGGTGAACATAGGAAGCATCAGGAGTGTGCAGTAGAGGCTCTTCAACCAACAAGCTCCACCATTTATCACTTCACTCCTAACTACTACTGCTTTTGGCTATCTTAAGTCCCAAAAGGACTGTCAATTTAACCATAACTACCTAAGAACTGCCAAGTCTCATTTTATGAGCTGCTGTTGAGAGTTTAGCTATTTAAGGCTGATTTTAAACAATTTTTATTGGTACTTTGTGGCATGTGCCTGATTTACAGTGCTGTAAATAACCACAAATTAGGGACATTTCTTTCTTTACAGTAAAGGCACATTATCTTGACCATAAGAAAGATAGTTCATTGGTGAAGAACTGGAGTGCAGGCCCTTTTCTACAGGCTCTCTGCGTGAGCCCAGACAAGACTCATCCTGAGTTTGGTCTATGCAGAAAAGCTGACTCCGCTGGGAATTCTCTAAACACCAGGGAATGTGGGATGAGGATCCCATCTTGAGATGTTCCTCACTGTCTCACCCTGCTGCTATGATAGGAGAGAGCAGTGCTGTTTTGTAAGTGGCACAGTCAGCTTGATGCACTTAAGGAACTGTAGGTGTCTGATGCTAAGTGTAATTTAAAATTTCATCTTAGTCCCATATCCCAAAGCAGGCATCACCTTCTGCAGCACTTCCATCTTTTCACTGACTGCAGCAGGAGAATGGGCCACTGAGACAATATGCCCAAATCTGACACAGCTGGAGGGGATGACAAACCACACTCTCAAGAAACAAGCCATTGGGACCCTCATTACAAAGAGACCTAGTGGGCTCATGACATCACTACCTGCCTTCCTTGGCAACATCAGCTGAGGAGCACACACTGAAGTGCATGGAAAACCTCAGCCTAGGAAGCGTGAGATGTGTCTTTATAAAAGCCTTCTTGCTGTCCGGGAATTTGTGGATATACAAGTTGAGGTGTAAGGTAAGATGCTTCATTGCCCTATGACTTGGGAATGTTCAGCAAAGCTGCCTGATCTTCCTCATGGAAGCTGGCGTGAGGATGAGAATCTTCACTCTTAAGAGGTTTTAAGCTCCTTTCTCGCACCTTTTAAAGAATTTTTCTACCAGGCCTGAAAACCAGAGAATGTGCTCACCATGATCAGAAGAAATCCAGAAGTCACGCAGCACAAGACAAGCCCTCCATGTGCTGTCACGGTGGGAGAGGACAGCAGACCAGCAGGCACCACGCTGGGGTCTCCAGTGCCCTCACTGCCCTGCACAGATGGGCTCCTCTGCAACAGGAAATCTCCTGTTCATGTTTGCTCTCTTCAGGTACAGACAGAAAATCTTACTCATAGGGAGGAGTGGGAGTGTATAACTGAAGTACGTGGCCAAATGCTTTGGGCAGCTCTTAAAATGTGAATCTGAACTCTGGGAATCTTGTGAAATGGCCACAAAATATGCGGCCAGATTTTAGAACGTTCCAAGTACTCAGTGGCAACCAGTATGGTCATGAAAAATGCTCAGCAGCAATTCAGCTAGATCTTTGTGAATTAGATGCCAGGTCAGCAAACTGGAAACATTTTGTGGAACAGGACAACTGCGCTTAATTTCTTTGGATTTCTAAGAAAACTTGGAGATGAACAAATCCCCAATTTTTATTTTTATTTTTTTTATGAAGAAGCCTAGTTTTTCAGATTTACTTTTGTTGTCTTGAAATGTAAGACAACTATAGTAAAAAAAGTTTGACATCAACACCAAAATGGAAATAACTGAAACTTACAAAAAAATTGAGGTTTCCAAATTATGTTTACAGACTTTTTAAAAATCTTTTTATGGCTATTTATATAAATTTTTAAATATATTTACACTTTCTAACCCATTTTAAAACAATGAAAAAAGAGTTTTACCATCTCAAAAGTATCTACAGAGTGGGCAAATACACCCTCCAGAGTTGCATGGAAGAACTTTTAATGCTCAGTGTCTTAAAAAAAGCCCTTTTGCATGGTGCCCTGTGGATATAAAAGTCTGTATCTCGGTACTTTGTTTTGAGAGTACTGGTTTTTATGCTGAATCATTTCAGCAAGCACAGTGTTGCTTTTGCTGTAGGTCACCTTTGTATCAGCACCCTGTTGCCTTCAAAAAACATTGGGTTTAAGAGAAACCGTGGGACTTTTGCTGCTGTCTGGGATACTGAAAGGATTTTTTCATTCAGACAGAAAATGAAGGTAGTGAACACAGCATTTGCTATCACGTTTCCACCCTGGAGAGCAGACACCCACTGTGGTAATGGGAGCACCTATGTGGTGTTTGTTCATGCATGTTGATAACAAATAATAGAGAAAGCAAGAGAAAGATAGGGTACCAGGCTGAAGAAAGCATCCCCATCACTTAGAAAGAGACTGCAACAGGAATAATAAATGTATTTCTCAGTCAGCAGTGTAATGGCAACCAGAAAACTCGAGTGCTCCAAGATTTGTGCCAACCTTTCACTGGCAGTGAAACCACATGTAAAAAAGAAGTGAGAGAAAACCCAACAGCCAACAGTGTCTCACCATGCTTCAAGATGTAAACCAAAGAAAATTTTAGTAATTTTCAGTCTTTTAAACTCTTGACTACAGTCCTGAAAGCTGACATCTACTGAGAAGGCTGTCTGTAGGTGGACAGCAGAAAGGTCTTCTTGAGAGGAGCCCGCCCTGACTGGCGTAACCTCATCAGGCCATGCCCAGGGCCAAATTGGAAGAGACTCAGCTGGAAAGTCTGGTGTTTTTGTCACTTTGAAGTATGTGAAGTGTTATACAGTTACAAGTTATATTTATCCACCCTCTTTCACCTTTTTATTTAAAAGCTTTTCCTTTATGGTCTGAGTTCCTGGAAAACCACATCTCTCTTACTGCTATCTCAAACAAGGCTGCTTGCAACAAGTGTTTACTATGAAAACAACTATATAGGCATTGCTGTATAATGCAGTCAATACCAAACATCTTCTTAGAAGTATCAACCAGATTCCCCTTCAGGAACAAAAATACAAGAAGGTCTCTATGAGATTTCCTAATGGGCAGCTGGGGTGGGAACTCTATACCCAATTTATAATATGAAATATTCCCTGTATCTGTTTCACCAGGACATGTACCAGCAGGAGAGTGGGATTTGGTGGAACCTGGATTTACAACTAGAAATTAAATACAGGCATGTGGAAACATTATTATGTAAACTAATACTGAGCTACTTCTTATTGCATTCCCTCAACAGCAACAAAATAGTAGCATGGAAACCAAAGGCCAAGGGTAATTTTTTAGCTTGTTCTATGAGAACGAAAAGAAAACCAGTCCCATGTAGAACAAGGAGGAGTCATTACTTTTTCATCTGTCAAGTCTTAAATGTCACAGCCCCTGGGCTGATTTCTCCTTTCATCAAAACCAATGGAGCTTTGATACTGGTTTCCACTTGAGCATGAAAGATCCCAGAGACTCCATTTTTCACCTTTTACTGAGAATCCTGGCAACATACTTTGATGTCTTGATTTCAGTAGTTTGTTTTGATAGCTCCCATTGCTCAGGTAGGAAGTATATTCAGAGAAGCTGTAGCTCAGAGACACACTGAGCCCTTGGGTGCTGGTGACTGAGCATCAATCTAGCCTGAGGCGCTGCTGCACCAACCCAGACAGGAGGGCAAAGTGCTCTAAGATGCAACCAAGTCACCTTCATTTGAGTTTCATCCACTTCTTCAGTCCCTGAAGATCAACCAGGAAACCACCAGAACAAATACTTGAGGCTCACCTGTGCCCTGATCCTGGTCACACCATCTTAATAAAAACGGGGCAGTAAGAGATACAACTACTCTTGATTCCAGAGGGAGGATAATCAGCCCCATATCTGGCTGTTTGCACTATACAAGAGTATCCACCGATCCTTCAAAACATGTGCTGCCCATACATATTAGGGACAAATTAGGGAAGTCCAGACAGCTGGCTGACATCTCGGGGATCTGCAGACACAGCCCGTCAAGATGTGCATAAGGCAGGAAAGTATGGAAAGTAACAGTCAGCATGGACTTCTTATAAATAAATCACATAAACCAGTTAGATTTCCTCCTGTTACAGTAGAGCAAACTGCATGTATGGAAGATTCACAGTAGATCAGGCAGCTACTGGGACTCTAGTTAGGCTTTTGGCAATGTCTCATATGACATTCTTATAAATAAGCAGAGGAAATATCATGGAGCTGAAATTACCACTGAGAGTGTATAAAACAAGTGGAAAACTCAGAGAAGTTATTAGGGACTCATTGTCAAAATCAAAGTATCCATCGAGGACTTCCACTGAGGTGTGTCCTTGGCAGCTCGTGTTCATTACTTTTGTCAGTAACTTGTCTAAAGGAATAGAGTAAAGGTTCTCCAGCTGTACAATGTGTGCTATTAGCTTTATACAGCCAGTTCCTACAAGGCATGTAGCCTGGAAAAGGCCTCTGGCTGCTGCTGTTGGGGCATGCTCCTCCTGCCTGCACTGTTCTTCATGGTGGTCTTAAGTAGAAAAAAAGTGGAGCTCTTGCAATGCAGAATGCTGTACATTTTTTGTTGTCAACTTGGTGCTCCTTGCAAGTATATCAGAGGCCAGGGCTGGAATTCAAAATTATCTTGATATGTGGCCTGAAGAATAAGAGAATTCATCAACTGTATTCCAAGAACCTGTGAACAAAAGGTATGAACTACACAGAGCACAGTGAGACAGGCAGGAGTTCTGCAGATAAAGACTGATTGCAAGTTGAAGATGATAAAAAACCATTCTGTTACTGTGAAAAAAAGAAATGACACATTGGGTTGTATATGTAGGTGTCGGAGTACATGAAATGAAAGGGAAGGTCTGCTCTGTTGAACTCTGTTGGGTCTCCACTTAAAAGGGATAAGGACCAACTTAGTTGGCACCCAGTTATTACATTAGGAGTAACCATGTCCTGTAAGGGAAAACTGATTGATCTGGGTTTTTTAAGTATAGAAAAGTTAATGATCTTCAGTTATAGGTGGTCAGCAGAGACACAAAGAGAAAAATCTGTTCTTTGTACCATAGTCCAGTTGAGGAATAATGAGCTTTAATTGCAGCAAAGGAGTTGGTAGGTGAGTTCCTGGATAGAACATGCCAAGAGAGGAAGGGGGATCAGATAGGGAAGTACTGGAATACATTGTCTGTGTGGGTGGTAGACTTTCCATCATTGAAACCTTTTTTTTTTAAGAACAAGTTAGAGACATATTAATCAGTAATTAAATAGGTGCAATTGATCCTACTTTGAGGCAGGATGGCCTCTTGAGGTCGCCTCTCCACCCTGATTTTCCATTTCAGCAGTCTGCCTTATAAACATGGCATGAAGGTCTGTTGCTCAATAGATGGTTAAAAGAGTGAATAGCAGCTGGTTTATTCCTCTGTTTTTGTGAGGTGTGTTTACATTCCAGTTGTAAGAGTGGAGGGGAAGGACAGTGAGTTCTGATCCCACCAGCCAGCCAGCAGAGGAGACCGGGCAACCATCCATCGGAGGTTGTTTAACTTTCACAGCCTTTCAGAGTCTAACATAAAGGACAAAGGTGGCTCCCAGATGGAAGACAACACACTTGAAAAACATGGAAGCTGACAGAGAAGGATGTACATTTAACATGAAAGTTCAAATTGCCAGAAGAAAAAAAGCAAGGAAATTTCCAGTTAGGTGCAATGGAACAGGTCCTGAAGGATCTCTAAGTGCTTTTGGCCTCCATAGAAAATACTTGGGCAGAAACCCTCCAGAAGGTATGTTTGTTTTGAGCAGAACCTGGAGTTTCTGCACAGAGCTTTCTGAAGGCTGTGTTGCAGGATCAGCCCATATTCCCTCTACTCAATGTCATGGGAGACTGAATGTTTTCACTGTTTTCTGGAGCCTGACACAGGCAGACAGACCACAAAGAAAAACACGGGAACAGATCCTATTAGCTGCTTCAAATAACACTTGCTCCAGAGCATCTGGTGAATGCTGAGGAATTTTAGTTTCACAAAAGATGCCAAAAGGGGAAGAAATTATTTCACAGTTTGCCTCAAGCTTCAGAAGGGGTTGCTGAACATGTTAGCCAACACCCTTTTTGACAGGCTGGTTTGCGGTCACTGCCACTAACTAACAGGAAAACAAATGCCTGTCGTCCGAGCAGGGATTCACACTCTGCACCACAAAGTCAAGGAAATTGCTGCTGGAGAATCCCCAGAGCTGCTCTGTGAGTGCACACAGGCTGGCAGGATGTGTGAAAAAACACCAGGAATGTTCCTTATGTGACAAGATGGATCATTCAGAAGGAAGGCTCTGCTGGGTATGTAAAGCTCGGTATGTTGACTCAAAGGGACACTTTGAATGAATTCCTAGGTATGAGCAGCTCACTTCAGAAAGAAACCAGGGGACAGGGAAATGGGGAGGCAGGAGTTGGAGGCAAAGCAAAGTCAAGCTATATACAGAGATGGAGACTGAGCCAAAAATAGAAAGGGGGACAGTAAATCAGAATTTAAGAGCCTTGCAGACATTCATTATGACTAGATGTTGGAGTTTTTTCTGCAAGCACCGGCAATTCCATTAGCCAAAGAGATACGCAGTCACTTTTGACACAAAAGAGACAAGAATTTTGTTACCACTGTATCAAATCCAGTGACTACAGCAAATTCAGCCCCCTTCCTCTGCCAGCTACATGATTCACAAGGTGTTCACTACCAGGACTGACAGCCCGGCTGTTTGTGTGTGCCGAATGAGCTAGTCTGGATGTGAAGAACTCACATATCTGGACAGAAGTGTTCAGGAGGATGATGAAACCTGAAATGGATCCAAGTACAGCATGATAGAAATAAGCTTTGGCTCTCAAGGTAGGAAAGAGGAATATCTGCTAATGGGAGCTGGTTACTGAATTAAACTACTGATTGCTGGAGGATGGAAACCAGTCAAATGTCCTAAATGTGAAAGATCTGACCGACATAAAAAGTTACCTCTTAGTGACTGACCATGAATTTCCCCCTCTGCCTTCACCCAGTGTCAGGGATTAAAGAGCCTCTGCTTGTCACTTGCAAATATTTCAGTGAAACTACAAGTCTAGTTCTTTATTTAGATCAACATTTGTTTTCTTGTATTAAGATTCTGCTCCTTTAACAAGAGTTGCAAAAACTGAGTTGTGAAAACAGTCTTACTTAAGGAAATGGCAGAAAAGTCTCATGAGATCCTTGCAGGAGCAATGCATAATGCTGATACTGTTGTCTGTCTCTTGGCACCAACCTTTTTTTTTTCTTTTTTTTTTTTAAATTCTGAGAGGTTTGCCTGGAGAATGTAGCATTAACTCCATAGTTAGAATGAAAGAGCGTGAAATGTCAAGAATTATAACTGGTCCTTTAAGAAATTACAGTCTGATTGGATGTAAAGACAGGCTTTTTCTCTATTTCTTGGAATTACCAGACTACCTATTTTTCAGATTACCAGCAAAAGCAACACAGCAGTGGATGTTTCATTTTCAGACAATTACTATTTATTTATTTATTTATTTTCTTCAAACTGAATTAAAGTACGGAATTCATTCTTCTGTCACTTACAGGTTGGAATTAACTCTGCCCTTTAGACTAAGGGAAAATGTAAAATCCTAAACCACCACAATACATTTTTCTACAGTTTTTCTCCCTCCTTCCTTGCAATTCCCTATATATCCTTGTCATGTAGCAGATGAAGCTTTTCCAGGGATGAGCTGACTTTTATAGGGCCTGGCTCAATAGGACACAGGACGAAATGATGGCTTCTTTGTGACAATGTTTACTATTAAAGAAGAAGCAGCTACTGAATAAGAATAATCTTATAGGGTTCAAGCACACGTTGGTCTTGATTTACCGAGTCACTGGTTGTGCCATGCATTTCCGTTGAGGTGAATCTGTATTTTATGCTGGGGGGAGAGCCAACACTTCTAAGACAAAAAGCTATGAACTGGTGGATAAGCAGATTTGCATCTTGAGTGCTGCTATTTGTGTAGACAAAAAGATGGTGCTTTGGAGATAACCAGCTGCAGAGATCGCCTCAAAACATAAAACCCAGTAGTGAGTGGAGCCTTGAAACATGAATCCAAACCCACAACCAGCATTCACAATCCTGCTGAGAGAGGCTCTTTATTTATTTTTCTGTGCCATTGAGAGCAACAATTCATTTACTCCTGATATAGAAATACATACACACACAACACCAAGTAATATCCTGATGATCCAAAATGCTCCCCAGGCCTCGCATCCTCCCCACTTGGCAATCCCCCTCCCAGACAGTTCTCTACTGCTCTGCAGCAGCACAACCCTGGGGTATGTAACTGAGAAACCTCTGCTTCAGACAAGGGAGAAAGCTTCATGAATCACCAAACAACACTTCTCAGGTGGGAAAAGCACATTCTTTGTTCCTCTGTGTGGAATTAAAAAAATATGTGTAGAAGTAAAGCCCTGAAAGCCCCAGGAGAGCAATTGCACTCGCTCTTGTTTTGGTTTAGTGGAACTTGTGAATTTTGGGGTGGTTTAATTAAAGGTCTTAAAATTCTTTAATACTAACATTCAAATGCTTCATGTTTTTCCCCCGGACTTGCAGAGTTTCCATCCTCCTCCTCTTTTTCTTGTGTCACTTTTACTCTGCAATAAAACAATTGAATCACACACTGGTAAATAAATACTGGCAGATTTTTAGGTTTGCTATTTTTTTCACTCAGCCTATTGGGCAAACAGCCTAGAAAGGCTAAGTTATTTGCCAGAGTTTGAATTTCTGGCAAACAGTGCAGATCCAGTACAAATCTCAAATCATATTTTAGGAATGCTGTGCTTCTACCGCACCTTTCCAACTCTTCTCTCTGTGCACTAATGACTATTGTGGGGAAATGCTTTCCAGAAATGTGAAAATCAATGTGGTGGGAATTGTACCAAAACCACCTTTCCACTTATACAATCTCAGTTGTCCAAGAAACACAATTAATTAGTGTTATTGAGCTGTTTAGCTCCCCAATAAAAGCTTTTTGAGTGATTATATGAAGAACCATTGGTACTGGAGACTTCATACTGAAGTAATTAATGGAAGTTGATTATATTCTGACAAGTTAAACACAGGTTTGTTTGATATTACACACACATGGAAAACACATGCGCTATTGAGTTTAGTACCTGGGAGTTTAGATTAATGGTGTTGATGAATTATGTGGAGATTATATACTTTGCAGACACATAATGGACCTGATTTTGAAAAGCAGGCTCTCAATTTTGCTCCTGCAATTTCAAGGGTGTGAATAATTGCAGGTGATTTTCTAGCAGCTAGACATCTTGCTGCCTGGTGGAATTCCTTTGGGCAGAGGTCATACCTGGTTTTGTGCAAGGCACAGAAGGCACTGGGACAGCACCGGCAGACAGTGAAGAACAAACTCAGACTGGTGCTGCACACCGGAACCACAGGAACCAGAAAGGACAGATGGGTTCATGCACAGCCGTGGCAGCTGGGTTGAAGTTTTCAAGAAATAATTTCTCTAAGTTCAGGGGCATGTGGTGAACTTGAGGCTCAGCCCCAAGGCAGGAAGGAGGAAGCTGTCACTGGGCTTTCTCTTGCTGCCAGGCAGAGACTGGCAACAGACCTGACACTTAGTCCTGAGACTAGCTGCTGAAGCTGATTCTGTGGGGCATTACTCAGGTTCAGCCTACTATCTTAGCCTACCATGCAACATCTTTCTCTTGAGACTGTCTAAAGGCAACTGAATGTCACTGGGATGAGGACAGAGGTAGCAATGAATGCTAATGTTTAAGGGCTGCAGGAGATCACCAGGAGGTAGATGGCCAGGCTCAAATGAGTGACTTGATGTGGGCAGAGAGTGGATTCAGATTTTGGTCATAGCTGAACTAGAGTGTGATGTAAAGCAGCCTACATAGAACAGTCAACCCAGATGTGATACATTTCCACGTTGTTTACCTGCGGGAACATATAGAGGTGCCACAGCCAGTATTACAGGGCATTTACCGAGTGCTTGGAGCACCATCTGAGCATGCTCCATTGGGATTTTCCTAGGAACGTGCCCAGAAGGAACTGGGACTACAGATACCCCAGACCCAAACTATGAAGGCAGGCTAACTGCAAACCGTGGATAGCAGTCTGGCTTTCACAGCACTCCTGGACTGGCTTATGGGTCCATGACCCAGCCCAGAGCTGGATAACCATCTCTTCCTGAGAGCAAATCCTGCTGAGCCCTGCAGATCTGATGCAGTTCAAAACATAAAATCCGTAAGTAAAGATGAAGGTTTCCATGTGAATCAGGAAGCTAAACTCTATAGACATGATGGAGGTCTCACTGAAATTGCCCAGCAGAGCCTGCAGAGAGAGTCTACCTGCTCTAACCCACAATTTCCTTGCCAGAATGCCTACACTTCCCCTCTGCCTCAGATAACTCCAGACATCTACCTCCAGAAACCCCCACTTAGGTGCCAGTCACCCAGTGAAACCTTGCCCTTAGAGATGCATAACAAGTATAGCACAGCAGCACCAGGCCATTTCTAGCACCTCTATGATCATTGCCACTAACTGGCTGCTCTGCCCAGACCTCTGCTGTTCCATGGATGGGACATGCCCATCACCTTGTGGCAGCACTTTGTCAGCACTGCCCACCTCTATCTGACAAGCAGCAGTAACCCTCTGTGTGGTGCTGGATGCAGAAACAAAGGATAATATTAATACCCAGGTCAGGGCAGGAAGGATCAGACAGCCTTCCTCCTGAGACTAGCACACCTTCCTTAAAATTTTGGTGTGTTCAAAGCTCAAGTGTGTTCAGAGATAAAGTGTTTTCAGTTTAGCCATTTCAGGTCACCCTGCCTGAGAAATAAGTTAAGAAGACACATCATATTCCATATTCAGTGGTTGTACCCAGAGACTTTCTTTATGTTACAGCCTGAGGTATTTTGCATAGAAAGAGGAAAACATGCAGACCTGTTTTGGCTTTGATCTTAAAGGCATGTGAGGAACAAATGCAAGGCACCAGCATGTGCCTACAGAGGTACAGTGAGTGGAAAGTTAAGGAGGGCAGCACAGCTCCTCTCATCTGTGCTTGCTGTCTCCAAATCCAGCATTTCTCTTTGTGCATCATTAAATGTTGACCACTGCCGTGGTCTATAAACAAATATAGAGCATGCATCAACCCCTTAAAAAATGAATCACAAATGTGAACCCCAGAAAAGGCTGTGGATCCCAGCTAGTCAAGCTCTGAGTCCATCTGAGATGGCTTACATTGGCACGTACTCCAGTTAATCACAAAATCTGTTTGGCTGGCACCCCAACACTGGTGGCTCTCTAGTTTTCAGTGGAGATTTCAGCATCTTCTCCAGCCTGCCTGTTCCTGAGAAATCTGAGGATATGGACACAGTGGAGCAGACAGGGCACAGAGGAGAAGCAGGGGCAGAGGGGAGTCAGCGAGAGGTGACCACTGACAGTACCCAAATGTGTCAAAAGGTCACGTGGTATATGATAACCTATGGATACCCTAAGGTCTTGCACTTGTGTCGGGGCAGTTCCAAGCACAAATACAGGCTGGGTGGAGAATGCGGAGAGGACTTGGGGGTGCCTACAAATGAGAGGCTGGACTGAGCTGGCAATGTGTGCTTGCAGCCCAGAAAAATGTTCCTGTACTGGGCTGCATCACAACAGTCACAGCCAGCAGGTCGAGGGGAGGGAGGTGATTCTGCCTCGGGGCCCCCAGCGTAAGAAGGACGTGGACCTGTTGGAGCAAGTTCAGAGGAGGCCACAAAGATGATCAGAAGGATGGAACACCTCTCCTACAAGGAAAGGCTGAGAGAGTTGGGTTTGTTGAGCCTGGAGAAGAGACGCCTCTGGGGAGACTTTATAGCAGCTTTCCCACCTCAAGGGAGCCCTGTAAGAAAGGTATAGAGGGACCTTTTATAAGAGCATGTAGTGATAAGACAGAGAGGAATGCCCTTAAGATGAAGGACAGTAGATTTAGATTAGGTATTAAGAAGGCATTCTCTACTGTGAGGCTAGTGAGGCACTGGAACAGGTTGCTCAGAGAACTTGTGGATGCCCCATTCCTGGAAGTGTTCAAGGCCAGGTTGGATGGAGTGCAGAATAACCTGGCCTAGTGGAAAGTGTCCCTGCCCATGGCAGGAGGCTCAGAGCTAGGTAAACTTTAAGTTCCCTTCCAACCCAAACAATTTTATGATTCTGTGAAACCTTGGACAGTACTGCTGTGACACAGCAACTGAGCCTCAAGAGAGCCATGGCCAAGGACAAGCTGCTCTTTGTCCCTCCACATGGAAGAAGACCTACACAGCAGCACTGGTGTGGGTTCTTTATACAGTTTATTTGGCTGTATAAATACCTAACCCTTTCCTAAGACCCTGCTGCTTTGATCACTCACCTAGCTCCAACCCTGTAAGAAAAACGGAATTAGGACTTAATTCTGTAATTATTTGCTGCCTCCAGGAATGAGCAATCATTGTTCAGAAAAGGCTTTTAAGTGTCCCCCATGCTGACAGTCTGCTGGAGGCAGTGGATAATCGCAGAAGCAAACCCCAATTCTTGCCGTGCTGGAGGACAGGAAGCAGTCCTTTCCGAGCAAGGGGAAAGACCTGGCTTCAGCCTCTGCTTCTTAATTAGCTGCTGCAGGTGGAAAGCTGTGCAAGTCCCTCACATTGCTTTTATAACTATCACATCTTTATGTAGCTGAATTGGGTTTTTCCACTGTAACTTGGACATTTTTGGAAGAGAAATATTTTGGGTCACATTATCAATTTTCCCCCCATGGAAAGCTTATGAAAATTAATCTATAAGCAAATTGATGTGAGGAAAAAGTTAGAAGAAGTGTTTTCAAATGGGCAACTTTCAAAAGATTTGTGCTCATTCCATTTGAATTACGAAGTCAGAGCTTTGATCCAGCCACTCTTTGGTTCTCCACCATTTTTCCTGCCCCATGCTACTTTTCATCACACTTGCACAGGTCCCCAGTGAGTACCTTTTGGCTAATGATTGAATCTGTTGTTGGCAGAAGTACCTTGATAGGCTGCTCCTGAGGCTGAAGGCTCCATTTGCTGCCCACAGCAGGCACAAGAAGCCTCTGAGCTGCCTTTCCGATGGTGATGTGCTAGTCTGTCTCAGACAGGCAGAGGAGGGCACTCCTTCTTCAAGACCTACATGTTACTGTGACTTTTTGTTAATGGTCCCAAGACAGTTCTCAGCTAGGGCAACAGTTTGTCTGGACACAGCAAACTAACTGAGCTAGGCTAAGGCCACCATGAAAATACCTGACTGTGTAGTAATCTTGTGCCCTTTTAGTTAGTGCTAAAGCAAATTAATGACACTGAGGCTAAATGGCTGTTACCTACAAAACCCCAACCCTGCCATTTCTGTAAAGTGAGGTGCCAGTTGCACAGCCAGGAAAACACTGAGACTGTCCTCATAAGAGTCAAGGGGGCCTGTAAGAGCCACCATTCCTTTGGGATAAATATGAGACAAAAGCCTTCAAGATGCTTTGTATAACCAGAAAAAGCAAAGTGGCCTCCATGCAGAGACATGCATTCCTGCAAGAATAATATGAAGAAATAACCTCTGCTTACGGTTGTCTCACATCTCAGTGGTTATTGGTTTTGTGTGTTTGTAGAAAGAAGGCACAGCAGATGAGAGAAACTAAGGACATGGCCTAAACAAACATCAGGACTATGGTTCCAAGAACAGAGGTAGGTTGGGAGAGGAGAGAGATTTTGTCTAACCTGATTAAAAGACAATGGCAACTTGAAAAAAGCAGCTCCTAGTTTCTCCTCTGTCTGGGGTCACTGCACATTCCTTATAGATGGAGGATCATAGTAGAAGAAGCCCAATTCTATCATCACCTCCACCTCCTAACCAACACAGTCCACAGCACTCTGAATTTTGGTGAGTGGCCTTGGGGGCAAAGCATTATTGTGCATGTCAGGAGCAAGAGTAAGGCTCCAAGAAGAGAAACTGAGGAGATGTATGTGCACAGGCTCCAGAAAGATAGGGTAACGGAGATGCCTTCAAAACCAGCCATGGCAGAAGCAAATCCGAAAGCCAAGTGGGATTCACAAGGTCACAGGTTACATCTGGTCTGCACCTGCATTCTGCAGAGCCTGTGAGGAACCAAAGTCCTTGCTCTACCTCTATCCCTCCATCTCACTCTCCATGGCACTTCTGCCTCCTCCTGTCTCCACTACTCCTGTCTCCTTCCACTTTCATGGTGCCAAGTGGCGAAGGACAGAGCTGTTGCATGTCAGCCCTGTGTCTGTCATTGCTACCTGTGTTGCTGGCGTGGTGCTGGGGAAGGACTGGGACAACTCTCAGCATGTTTGAGGAGATGGAATTGCTTTTGGAGCAACAACTGCACAGTGTCCAGCCAGACTGGGAAGCGCCGTAGTTGGAAGCAGAGACCTGTCTGCTCTGCATGAGGAAGATTTCCATGGAGCCAAGGAGGCTCAAGCGTGCCTTGACAACCTGAAACCTGCTAACAGGCATGAGCAACAGCAAGGAATGACAAATCTCAGAAACTGCGTTGAGAAAGCAATGAAAGAGGCAGAGGTCGGAGCAGACCTTGCTCAGCCACCTGGCTGCACAAGTGGGTTAGCCAAATGGCCTCAGTAAAACTATTTTCTACTCCATTTGTAACCCTCAGAGGCCACTCAGAGAGAAGAGAGATTGTCCAGTTCAAATAATGCAAAACCTGATTTCTTTGAGAGAAAACTCCTCAACAGGCTTCTTGGCTCTGCTCAGTGTCTCACCCAAGCAAGTGGCTAGTAGGAGGAACAGGAGAGGTTTCCAGCAGGCAGCTTGCACATGCCAGCTCTGGCCATGCTACAGAGCTGCCCACGACAGACAACCAAGTGCTCCAAGTTTGCAGGAGCTGTTGAGATGTGGTGTGCAGGCAGCCATCAGACAGAAAGAGATCAGAAAATTAGCAGCAAGAGGAAAGATGAATCCTCTGGGCTGGCTGAGGGCCAGACAGGACCTGTTCTTGGCTTAATCAGGTGCAAACAAGGACTCCCAGGATAAACGGGCAGTGGAACAATTTATACACACTCAGCTGGATTTCAGCTTGCAGGGCCGGATCAGCTAAAGGAAATCAGACACCCCAAGAACTTGGGGAATTTGCCCCATCATTTGAGGTTTAATGTGCAGCAGCCAATCAGGAAAGGAAGCAGCTGCTAGCAAGATGGACATTAATTGCTACAAACCCCACAAGCACAGATACGCCAAATGGAAAAGGTGACTCTAGTCTGGTCTGTGACATTTTGGAACAATTAGAAAAAAGTGATAGATTTGGTTTGTAAAACAAGAGAAGTTGGCAATAATGCAAAAAGTAAAGAAAGCAGTTAAGTGCTGGTACAGTGAAAAAGTTTGCTATAAAATGTCAACTTGCTATAATAGGAGTCTGGGCCAGAACAAAACATCACAAGAGTCTAGTAAAAAGCCTCTTTCCCAGTCTTAGAATTGCAAGGACACCACATTATGTCACTGAAACCCAGAGGTACACAAATGAAGCCACAAGTTTTTGTTCAGACCCTCACAGCTGAACAACAGAAGGAGGAGACTGGTTACAAATCATCTGCTGGTATCTATGAAATGCACGGGAAAAGTGGAGACTTATCCTAAAGGATAACCATTAATAGAACAGACATGCTAAGAACAGCAAGGGGTAGACTGTCCAAATGAGAACCAACTAATTGGTCTCAAATGGAGACAGTGACAGGGAAACGTGCATTTGTCCAAGAGTTGGAAAAGCTAGGTTTGCAAATTGGACATCTGGAATTTGAGCTATATTTCTGGATAATCAAGATAGTGGATGAGCTAATAAACAGTTTGGATTTCATTATGCCTAATAGCTGAGTAAGTGCCAGGAAACCATGTCTTACAAACCCTGCTTGTGAAAATTATTTAAAAATATGGGCCACAGGTGAGTAAAATGACATGTAGACAATTGGTTTGCAGAGAGCAAGGAACGGCACCATTATAAATGACATACTGTGGGAGCTTTTCAGACAAAGAAATCGCTTCCCAGAGGCTGAAACTGGTTTTGAGACCTAGGATCTCAAAGGGATTTTAGCTGCTCAAGTGTTGGTATATGGGAAGCAGGAATCTGTTCCCCTTTGTGTGCTAGACATTTTTGATGAGAAGCAAATAAAACAGGGGAAAGAAGAAAGTGGGCCAGAAAGAATGACAAAGTAAACAGATGCAGCAAATATACAGATAAAAACTAGCAGGGAAAGAAGTGTGGAGACAAATGCAGGGAGCTTGGTGTTTGGTGCTGAAAATGGCTTGCAAACCTCTGCTGCTGAGGCTTCTGGAGTCGTCCTCCCTGTCATTGCCAAAGCAGCAATGTATAGAGAGGTGGCCACAGAGCCAGTGCTTAACTGAAGTGAAATGTTCTGCCCACAGATATTCTGGGCACCTGGGAATTTCAGGAAGGTGAGCCTGAGTTGTCACATCACCTTGGGCATCACTGGTTGTTCAGAGGAAGGAGGGCAGCTCTACATCCTGTTCAAGGCTGAAAGGACCTCTGCACTGTAGTTTTCCACTCTGGATTTAACAAGTATCCGTGGATCTCAATAGAAAGATCTGTTTCACAGTGGCAGAATGAAGTCCTCAGTGGCCACTGAATGTGGCTGCTTCCCCACTGTCATAGGGCAAGTGGTTATACCTTGAGCACAGCCCTGCAGAGACACAGTCAAACTTTTAAGCATCTTAACACGACACTGACACATGGATCCTGTGGTGCCATACCCTGAGGGAGCTGTCCCCCCTGACTCCTCGGCAGGGCAGTTCTGCTGCACACATCAAAAGCCATGGTCTTTATCTGGTGGGTTTACAGATGGCCTGAGACAAGCCTAAGACTCTCAGGCTGCAATAAAACTCCCAAGAAAGGGAGTATTTCCTAATGAAAAAGCAGTTTGCTTTGGGCAGATTGGTAGTGAAGGGAGAGTTTCTGCTGGCACAAGGACAGTGGAGCTGACCTGAAACAGCCACTCCTCCTGGATGTGCAGGATCAGAAGGATTCTAGTTCCTAACAAGGACACCATCACAACAGCACAACATCAGCTAGATTTGGTGAGATTGTAGCAGAAAACCATTGTCACCAGAATATATTTTAGCATTTGTGGAGTTACAAAGGCTCTTATGACCATTCAGAGTTTGCTTTTCTGGATTTTAAAATGCCTTTCATATAGGAAACAGATTATAAGAGATACTGAACTTCTAGTTTAGAGACAGTACTGCTACAGCAACATAAGGGATTTGAAAGTGTCCTGATTGCAGCAAAAGTTTCAGGCCTCTGAGATGATTTCTCGTATTACAGAAGCACAACTTGGGGTACAAGTTTTGTCTGCTTTCAAGACTGTTTGGATGGGAATAAAATAATTGTAGAATAGCAAACCAAAAACATTCTGACAAGAGGGAATTGCATAATTATGTAATAATTCAGTAACTATACTTAAAATATTATTGTAACAGTTGCCATTTTTCTATTTGTCTAGAACATACTCTTCAGACTACCACCGTTGTAGACTCATTATGTTGGTGAGAATGATGTAAAGGTGCTTTTAATGGATTAAATATAGCTGCTGCCTCTCAACTGGAAGGAATTAAGTCTTTTTGTGGAACTCAACCTCAACAACCTCAACACAAACCACAGGCAACACTACACATGTCTTTATGGAAAGGTAAGTTTCTCTTGGTCTTATTTTGCAAAACTTCAGTGTCTGAAGTAGAAACAGCATGTAGCAAAAGAGCAAGAAATTCAGTATTTTGACCCAACAAGCTTGGTGAAAAGCTCAAAAAAAGACAAATTCTTTAACCAAGTGTCCTGCCAAAGGGAAAAGGAACTGTGAGCAGAATGCTGACCCCTTGCTGTTTAATTCCTCCTATGTTGAGGAGAAAAAACTTTGGATGATCACTACGAATAAAGAGGGTAGCCTAAAACCCATCTTATTTAGTGAGCAATTTTTCTTCCTAACAGGTTGCACCTACAGGACTGTGAGTTTGCAACCACTCAGGTTAAAGGTAATAGTCCTATTCTTTTCTTAAACTTTTTCAGAGTATCATTAACATGCATGAACTTAGCATGCAAGTATTTAGCAGGCTTATTTATAACACTGTCTTTAAAAGACCCTCTTCACCTACATAACTCAATGTCAAATTCCCTCCAACCAATTAATCTCCATTACAAAATGGAGGTTGCTGATAGAACTATTAGTAAATTTTTTTTCCCATCAAAAAGAACTGTCAAACCCTGTTTTCTGTAGCGTTAACAGACACAAAGCAGGAACCTCTCCTTGTCCAAAATGAGGGGATGCACATCTGTGTGCTAGCAGTAACTGTGTTATCTAGAAATTCTTTCAAGCCACTGAAATTCTTTCAATAAGCTCTTTCATCTCCATCCTCATCTCTCTTTCCCTTTACCAAACCACCAAATGACAGAGTTGCTTTAAAAAAACCAAATACAAACTTACATATTACCTTCGTGCCCCTGAGAACTACTTTGTGCTGTAAGATGTGGCAAATTCATGAATATGCCACTCCATGGCATATTCATTATTCTCCTCTACTGAGTAACTGAATCACCTGCCCTCCACAGATTCTTTGTGCTTTGACAGAGATGCCATTTCTGGCCAGAGCAGCTTCAATATAAAGTCTTAGCTACCACGGATGTGTAATCATTTACACCTGTGCAAAGTAGAAGTAAATTCACTTTGCAGTCTCTTTACACAGGTGCAAATGACTGCACAAGGTGAGAAGCAGTGGAGAAGGGAGCCCATAATGACTGCAAAGTGCTTAAGCAGGGTATGGTGGAGACCAACAGAGGTACACAGGATACAGAGAGATCAGCAGGCAAGCAAATGTCAACAGCAGTTTTGGGAGTCTATTCTCCCTCATTGTGCCAGCAGTGTCTATTATTTGCAGTAGAAGTTCTGTGTGTGTGTGCCCAGCAGATAATAAATCAGCTGCTGTGTGAACACCACAGGCTTGCCCGCCCCAGCTCCCCGTTATTGCTGTCAGGCAGGAGACCTGTGCTGCCACCCGGGTAGGAAGATGCTGGGTGGCTGTGTGGTTGTGTGATAAGTTTACATGGAGAATCAGGCTAAGACTAGGGACTTTGGCTTGGTTTAAGGCATATTTCTTGTGAGTTAAATGGCTTATCCAAAAATCTCGCTCGATCACTGCTGAAATAGTACAGGTGCTCCAAGCCCTTTTTTTTTATATTGCCTCCTAAAGCTGCCTGAGAGCTGGGGAGTGCAAGAGCTTTCAAAGGAAACTTTACTTTTTATGAGCTGTTAGATAGAACAGAGTAGACAGATCTAAAATTAATCTGCTGCCCTTTGTCAGAGCTCTTTGACCAGAAGGCTAAAGACAGTAATTACCACAATGGGCTATCTGGGAGATGTTGGAGAAGGGAGAGAGATTTTTTTTCATGCTGACTTTTTTAGTCTGGAGATTAGGGTTTATATAACAACTTTGCTTGGTAGTCTGAAAAAGACCTTCTGAAATGTGTTCCTCTTAGCCTTACACCTGCCAGCTTTCTTCACTCCTCTTTCCCTAGCCTACTAATAGTGATGGCAAACTCATCCAGAAAAATACATTTGCTATAAAGTACTAAAGTTTCTGTGTAGCATGACATAAAATTACTGAATCTGAAATAAAGTATGTGTGTCATTTTTCCAAGGGACTTTTAAAATGTGCCTCTGGATATATGTGCAAATGTAAAATACTGCTTACAAAAAATTAAAGCAGAAAGCATACGCTTGTGAAGGAAAACTACTTCATTTGTTACAGGTATCTTTTCAAGACAAAGCTGTCACACCCTGTGCAGGCTGGAACTCTACATGTCCCCACTGATTTTGCTGTGTTTGCAGTACCTGGTGTGAGAGAGGGCTGGCCATCAGTGCAGAAGTGTTTTCTCAAGGCTACCGAGTTCTACAGAGCTGGCAATTCAGTCAAGCCCAACATTCATTCACATCCCACGACAGTCATCCTAAATGATTCTCAAGAAAGGTGATGACAGCTGAGACAAGGGATCATTTTTAGTTGTAAAACAAGCAGTTTTGAGAATGTGATTGTGGCAAATAATCTAAACAATTTCTTATTTAATGAAAGCACTTACCAATGATAGCATCAAAGATGTGGTGTCAATGGAGGGTGGGTGAAGGGAGGGTACTGACCTATTGCAGGCCCCTAGGGGCTGGGAAACCAGACTCTAGAAAGAGAGGACTGTCTCAGTACTTACATTAACAATAGAGTGAAAGGAGTCTTTATTTTCAGGAACTGGCTTAAGCAAGGGACTTTTACCCTCTCTTCCTGTTTTCCTAGTAAGTTATGGAAGGTTTATTTACCCTATGTCAGGTACCCCCAGTGGCTTCCTCTGTAATGGATTTTCAGGTGACTTTTCAGCATGAGCTAAAATTAACAGAAAGAACATGTTCTCTTTAGGTAGAGCAGGACATAAGGGCTGTTTAGGGACCCCTTCCCTCAAGTGACAGCAGTGCCAAGCAGTGCTGCCTCAGCTGGTTTTTCAATGGGGTAGCCCACATGGAGCCAAGAACGAGCTCCAACCCTGCCCTAGTACTGAGCTCCCGGAGCCTGCCAGCAGCATCCCACCACCTTAGCTCACCCACAGGTGTGGCACACACTGCAGCCAAAGCCATGGGCTGCAGCAGGAGAATGGAGTAGGGCAGGCTCAGCTCCTCATGGCTATTCCACTCTACTATGGAATGTGCCTGGAACCTGTGGTACAGTGCAAGGCCACCACTCAAGGGTAAAGTGGCTGCTCAGAGGGGAGCTGCAAGGGCCTGAGGTTCCTTCAGCCACTCTACTTGCTTAATCTTTAGCTGCAGTCCCAGATGCAGCACACAAAGTTGCCACAAACGTGGTTCTCTGTAGTATGGGGACAACTGTGAAGCTTCTCTGCCTGGTTGTGTTGAAATTCCTGAAGGCAGCTGACACAGGGTGTGGGCTACTTCACCATACTTGGCATTTGTCATAGGATCCCTCCATCCCCTTCCTAGTGGCTGGTGGCTTCTGGTACCTACTGTAGAGTCCTGCTAGTCATGGTCCATGGTGTGCACAGTCCTTGGTTTCTGTGAAGGAAGTCACAGTGTAATACCATGACTAGATTCTTGTAGATTTATTCATTAATGCCATAGCCTTACTTAAATGCCATAAATTATAAAAGCAGGTTGACACCAGTCTGGTTACAGCAGCACCTTCTACTGCTGCTGCTTTGAAACCATTTTCTTCTTCTTCTACCCAGCTGCCATGAAATCTGCTGGTATTTGCTGAAGGTGTATTTAAGGTATTAAAATATTCTTCCTTTTAAGTGTTTGGGTATTTTTTCACCGAAACACTTATCTAAATCTGTGGTGGATTCTTTATTATTTTCTGATTTTAAAGTCTAAAACCAAAGACTATTTAAATAGCTAAGTCTAAAACAGATTATCTTGAAAATTGTCCCTTATTAAGAGAAAACCCCCATATTGCCTAAATCTCCTCCTCAGTCCCCACTTGTGTTTTTTGGTACTCCAAGGAATATATGTTTGGAATCAATTTAGGTAAGTCCTGCCTTATACCTAAGACCATTTGGGACCTCAGGTTTGAGTTTTTTCTTTTTCTAAGTCCTCAGGGAATTCAGTTTGCTCTCAGAGCACATAAAATGCTTTAGTACAAAATCACAGAAAGCCCTTTCCTTAAAATGGGTCCAGTGATATGACCCCTGATACTCCTACCTGGTCCAGTGGGTAGAGCATTTTGCTGGGGACTGTAGGACCAGATTTCAGTGGTCTCACATTCTCTCCTGTGAGTATGCAGGGCCACCAAGAGTGTTGTGTGGTCACCCTTTGGAGGGGGGAGGGAGGGAGAGCGAGGTTTGCTCTGTTCATTTTGCTGAAATGGAGCATTTCTGGTGAGAGAAGATGTGGATGGAGGTCTGTGAGGGAGAGATGCTTAAAATTAGGAGGGAATGAGAACAGAAGATACTGAGCAGCTCTGGGAGAAGAAGGGTCAGGTCCTGTCCCTGGAAGCTCCTTGTAAGGGAAGGGTGGAAAGCCCACGTGCCCTTCTCCCAGCAGATTGTTCCAACCAGTGCTGGCAGCCTGCACCTTCCCTGTGGGACAACAAATGCCTCAGAGAGAATGTTCCAGATGCAGAGCCCCATGTGGTTTCTAATGCTTGGACTGTCTGACATCCCCTTCGGAACTCTCCACACCACTGGGAAGCTGCTCACTGCCACTGCCTTCTGCAGTGCAACATCTTATCTACTTTATCATTCATGCATTTGTGTACATTCCTTATATTTTAACGGTGGAAGCAGAACAAACTGAGCATGCCAACCTCTCTTCCCTCTTTCCTGTCATCCAGTTTGCTTCTATAGCTTTTTCCCCCACTCTTGAAGTTTGCTATATCATATTGACAGATCTATCTTCAAGTTTTTCCATTTACATTTTTTTTCCCCAAGTTGTAACTATAGGGGAAGCATCCAGTATGCCCATAAAGCACGGCAGAGTGGAGAGTATTGCTTCTGGGACCAGCTCCTGTGTAAGAACAGATCTGCTTAGTCTGGAATGATCAACACTGACTGCACCCAACACACACAGCCTACCTCATACCTTTGCTGTCTGTGTCTGAAAAAATCGGGGGGTGCCTGTCTAAAACTTTGTATTGCTCTGTTGTGCCTCCTGCCTTCCTTCACTCTGCTCAGAGAGTCACTCAGCATGAACAAATGGCCTTTTCTTTCGTGCTGGGTTCCTTGTTTCTATGTGCCAATGCCACGTTTTCAGACTAAAGCTTTTGAAAAGCTTTCATAAGCCTGAAGCTGAGCAGATCAAATGGAGACCATTGAACTCTAATGTGGCTATCAGCCCAAAGAGCACCTCTTTTTCACCAGTCTCCTATCTGCCTTAAAATATATTTTTACAAATGAATGCATACTCATGCATGGGTGCCAAGGCAAGAATGCAGCCTGAGACAAATCAGCCCCTCTGGTCCTCAGCTTGGCTGTCCCATCATTTGGTTGTACTTGTACTCCCTGGTTCTAATCCTGTTTGGCTCAAGCAGGTCTGAAAATGCTGTCCTTTATTTTTTTTTAATCAAATTCGTTCCTAAATTCCAGCAATCACTGACATCCAGTGGCAGCCGAGGATAATTACAAACGTTTGTTTTCTGAGAGACTTGTTTGCTTCCTGGGGTTACAATGAAGGTTTACTCTGGAGCTTTACGAAAGGAGGATGAGTCAACTGAAGTACAATATTGCTTTTGTTAGGTGGGAGAGGGCAGGTACCTGAGAAACAGTATCCAAAATCATCTATGTGTTCTCTGCACAAGGGGTCTCCAAGTCCAGTTGTGCTGCTGTAGAGCTTGGGAGTAGCCTCAGATGGCAAATCAAGTTCTGCCTTTTGGAAACTGCAGTGAGACCAAACCTGAAGTTTCCTACCCCAAACAGCTTTGAGTGGAATAAAATTAAGACTTGAGCAACAGTGATCCCAATATGCTGCTCTGGTAAGAACACTGTGCTGCAGAGTGAGCCCTTCAATTCCTGCCCGGTAAGGCTCAATATCAATTAAATTCTCTGGTGGGTGATCCTGCCTAAATAAAATAATATCAGTTACAGTTTTTGCTTAATTCCATTCAATACAGGTAATTAACAATTCCTTTATGCTTCTAGGGGGGTGGGAGGGCTTTATCTACCTTTTCTATCATGGTACAAATATTACTTGTTCCTAAATGCATGCGTACTCTTATCTTTCTTTTTGTATAAAACTGTATGGGCTATGGATGGCACAGCCTGTCTTACTTACTACAGGAAATGTCAATTCATAAGTTCATAATTATGAAACTGAACTTCTTTACAGGACCTCTTTGATGTTTGGATTTTTCCTCTCCTTTTTGTTGTTTTTTTTGAGGGTGGGGCAGGGGAATAAAACCAAAATAATATAGTCGTCTTACTTTTGTTTTTATTTCTATAATTCTTTCAAATGTATTGGAGCAGAAGGTGAATTTTGACAAGCATGAAATACTTCCAGTGCAGCAAGCTTTAATGGTTGCTGACACCACCATAATTTAAACCTTGGGCCTTTGTAAACAGTTTGCACAGAATGCCTTGTAAGCAATCTGAGCTCATTACAAGGGCTCCAGCACTTTCTGAATGCATGTCTTCATCTGTCTTTTCCCCTCCAGCCCGCAGTCCTTTACTGTTTCTACCCCTTCTGATACCCCTTGCAGAGAGAATATTCTTACAATTTTTTTGGCAGCCACCACAGGCCCCTACTCGGTGACATGTATTACAATGGTATCTCTTGGAGCTTTGGCCATAAACACCCCATCCCAGGGCATTAGTTGTTTAACAGATGCTCTCTGGTGCATGGGTTTCGGAGGTGAAGGCTGTACCCAGCAAAAGGGATACATTAGCCCATTCTAAGGTCTAGTTGGGTTTTGAGGCCACTTTCACTTGTGTGCCCTGCTCTAGGTGAGATGCTGCCCTTTGGAGCAGCAGAGAAAGCTGAGAGGGGAGAAGAAGCAGCACATCTTAAAGTGACAGATTTAAATGGAATGAAAAAGAGGAATTTCACTTCCTTCCATTGAGTTTCATAGATTTTGTTTTGTGCCCTCTACCCATGTGGGGAAGGAAGGTTTTCTGTTTTACACTGAATGGAGGGCCAAACTGAAGAGCCATGGCTGAAAAAGTGGGAGAAAGGAGTGACAACACCTCCCTTGCAACACATGAGACCGTCTTTCCTGGATCATCTTGGCTGACAGTGGTGGGATGCAAGTAAGGGCTCTCATCTTCCTCTGCTCTGTCTCACCAACAGTGAGAGGCATTTCATGCTCATGAAGAGCATTAAGAGAAAACTGCAGCAATCCCGGGATGTGCTCAAGAAGCTGAGGGAGCTGAGCTTGCTCCGAGGCTGATACAAGTCTCCACGCAGCGTCACTAATGAAGGATTGCTCTGCCCGTAACCGGGGAGAAAGCCAGAATTTCTTTCCTGATACTGAAATAAAGCAGTCCCCTCTCAGACCAGTCAAGGAAAGTAATTGTTCATTCCTCAGGTCGAGCCACACATATGCAATCTCTTTGTTAAGTAGCTTTCTACATTTTTGCTCCTTGGCTCTTGCAGTCGCAGGCTGTGTGATTGCCAGCCCCGCGCGCCGGCCAGGAAACCCCAGCCCAGAAGGGGCTAACGCAGCACACGGCGCTCGCAGCACAGACACAGCTATAAATGGGCCGCTGGTTACAGCCACTGAAGAAGCAGGGGGGGGAAAAGTCCATGCTTCCCAAATACAACTTCTAAGATTCCATACAGGTCCTCTGCTTCTCAAGCACACAGAAACCTTAATTCTAAGAGAAGACCAGTGTGTGGAAAAGGAAGGGAATTCTTTGGTGGCTACTGCTGGCAAAGGCAGAGGTGAGATGGACAAGCTGAACACTTTTTCTTACAAAAAACTTTTAGTCTCAATGTCATCATGCTTTAGGTAAACATGCCCAGGCAGAAAGCCCAGCAGTGAGAAAGAACAGGGTAACTAGTTCAAGTAGAAGGGAATTAAAGTTGTGGCAAGCTAAAACGAAGCCAGATCTCTTTGCGGTATTGAAATAACTTTGCTACTGCCTTGAACACCAGCATTCAGAGTGGAGGGCTCAGAATGTGCTGTGGGGGAGACTGAGTGACAGATGTCTTACGGATACCTGTCCCTCTTCTGCATGGACAGACCTGCAAAGTGGCAGTCTGTTTCTAGGATCTGGAAGTGGTGTTTAGGTATTCAAAAATCTGGTTCCCATCTAGCTTACAGCTTGCAACATCACCATATATCTGTGTAGTTTTGATATAAAGCACCACCATGCCAGCAAAACAACATTTTACACAGGCATAGGGGCTTCACAGACTTAGATTGAGAAGAAATGAAGAGTAAGAAGTACTTCTCCCATATCATTATCAGTGTGTTGAGAGTCCTGGACTGGAAGCAGGCAAACAGCATTGCTCAATTTGTTTCCATCAGACATTGAATATGTTTCCACATTCCTGGACAGCACATGACAGGAGGTATTGGCTCATAAGGAGTTAGTTTGCAATATAACCATGACTGGCTGAAGGACTTGGAAATAAGAAGTGTTTTTCCGCATGGGCCCTATTGAAACGTGAGCCTGAAAATTTGTCCAGCCAACAGCTGGGATTCACACCTTTCTTTCTGTCCCTTTATTTCTTGGTGTTGCCAAGGGCGGGTATTATCTGCCTGTTTGATAGCTTTAAGACTGGAGAAAGCCTTGGCTGCAATGAGGGGATCTGTCTGATAGCAAATCATAGTATCAGGGTTAAGAAACAGGCAACGTCTTTTGCTGGTGCTGTACTCTGCAAGAGTCGTCTCACAGTTGTGTGCTGAGCATCCCAGGCCAGTAGTTTTGGTACCAGGCTGCTAGACATCACATTAAGGACTGGCAGAAGGGGCCAGAGATAACTTATCTGCATGATTCTTCCTCCTAAGGTAATGTCTGACTGGTTCTTGTCTTCTGTGGGTGCAAAAAGTCCTGTTCAGGTTCCCAGCATCTATTACTTTGAGAAGAGCTAAAAATGTCTTTCTTAGGATGAGAAGATGGTTATTTTGTATTTTATATAGAAACCAAAAATATGAACCTGCAAGATCTTTGATGCAGAACACCAGTATTGAGGCTGTTTACCTACTTTGGGGAAGACATATCTAAGTCCCTGTTTCTTCTCAAATAAAGGGTTTTGAAGTCTGCCTCCCTCTACTGAGCGAGACAATAGTTGTTCACTGGCTAGTTACTCTTGTGAATGGATCCACAGACAGACACTCAGCCTGCAGCTTGGCAGTTGGGTTTTAATCTTTACTGTGGTTAATCCTTACACAAAGCAGAACAGCTTTAATGGCAGGTGATGAGCATGAGAGTGAGCAAATCCCAACATTTCTGGCAGCCAAGTGCTTGTTTGGGATTTGCCACACAGATGAGCGATTTGAACTTTTCTCCTCCCATAAGTTTAACAACTATTATGCCCTGCTGGGCTCTTGTGAAATACAGCTGCCTGCCTCTCACCAGAAATTTTGTCATGGCTCTGAGAAGATATCCCATGCAGTGAGTATTTTCCTCTTGCTTTGTCCCAGCGCTGCTGCTCTGGGTGAGTGCCGTTAACACTCAGGACTCGGTAGCAGGGAACATTCCATTCCTGCTGTCCTCGTCAGGACCACAAAACTGGGATGATAATTAAAAAAAAACCTGCTTAAACTCAGAACTGAAGTTCCACTATTTCTTGAATTTTCAGCAAACCAAGAGCCCTGCACTGATTGAATGGGTCATCCTGTTTCCCTTTGTGTTTCTTGAAAGAGCACCACTGACTTGCCCACAGATTTAGCATATATAATTACATATCTGTTGGAGGAGGAAGATGTTGGGTTTCCCATTCCCATGCTCTTGGGTTGTTTGGTGGGACAACCCAGCACACACAAACCAGCTGGCACACCTCTGATATTCTCAGTTCCTCTGCATGAAATTTACCTTGGAAAGGTCAAAAATTATCTTTCTACTTCATATTATTAATTCTTTTGGGTTGACAAAAACCCACTACGATAGGGTTTTTTTTCTCTCTGTTTTTTCCTTCTTTTTGTCAAATAAATGAGGGAATGGGGAGAAATCCCTCAGTCTACTATTTATGACTCCGCATGTAAGGCTGGAGTAAGATTTGGAGGACAAGCAGTGGGAAGGACCATCTCCACTGACACTCATATATGGAAAAGTGGATACATGTGGCAGAAGGCAGGCTTTCTGTTTTGTTCTTTTCCTTCTGACTCTACTCAGTGTGACTATACTCAGTGGCCTATACTAAGCCATGCCTGGGGGAATGGAAAGAAATCTGAAGGATCCTCCATCTGCTTGGGGTTGGGAGGCAGCTTGGGGTTTCTGTGGGTTTGAGCTCTGTGGGCTGACTGGGGCAGCATTCAAAAGGTCTTGGTGGCTTTGTATGATCAGCTTCTTCAGGGTACTAACTTGCATCCACTGGCTAGTCTTTATGAAGCATTTAATTCTGTAGTTTTAGAGCTGTTGAAAAAGCAAAGGGAAGATTTATAACAACATTTGCTAACTCTAGGCCAACTGGTTTGGCACAGGAAAGAACTATGTTTTTCAGAACAGCTTTTCAACATTCCACTCTTAGCTAAAATGTATGAAAATTACAGTTTTTAAATGACCAGATGTTTTTACCGAGAAAGAAATAGATGGCCTAAAAGGGGAAGATGAGGCCTGAACTCAGGCTTCTATGCTACAACTGTCAACTTTTCAGCTAATGGATGACCTACTACCATCTAAAACTACTAAATTTGTGTGATTAATGCTGCTAAATTGCAGCCACAGTATATTTATAATTTTCTCTGTCAGCTTGATACCATTTGTGCAGCATCACTATAAAAGGTGAAGGAGAGAAAAGGCGATTAATCTGGTGTCCTTGTACAGAACAATATGGCATAGCTCTCGTCAGAGCAGAAGCTTTCAAGTGAATTAAACTAATGATTTCATCTGTTTCATTTCCAGCTCTACTTTTTTTTAAATCAAAAGCAGCAGATCCTTTCCATGTCGTCTGCTTCTCTAGACAGAAACTGAGACTAGAAATGTTCTTGCTTTTGGCTTCAAATTGCTCACTACAGCATGACCATCCAGTATTTCATCTTTATGACTTATCAAGAGCATGGGGATCTTATTTTGGCCACCCATAATAGTCTAACTGGACTGGCCAGCGTTAAAAAATCTGTGCTGGGTTGATGCGATTCTTCAAACGCTTTTCTTATTGCTCTGTTGAGCAGTTACCAGTCAAATGAGATTAAGAACAAAGAGAAGGACTCTGGAGAGAGATGTGATGGTGTTGGGTTGCAATCCTCCTCCTCTGCTTTACAGACATTGTTTAAGGTGCCCCAAAGAAATCTCATAATAGAAAATCTCTTTTTGCCTTTTCTCCTTCAAAGCAGACATTTGTTAAGGGGGGAATTAAATGAAGCTGAAGATGGTGGAGGAATTATTGCAACTCTAATTACTGCTGTGCAATGTCATTCTCCCTTAAAAAGCAGCCAGTTCTCTTGCAAGCCCAGCTGGCTGCATCCATGCCCAATTGCCAGAGTTCTTGCATTGCACTATAGGTGAGAGTAGGAGCACCCTGGAGCTCCCTTACCAGCCCCTGAGAGGTCCTGATCCCACTAGGTGCAGTTCAGCCCATGGCAGGAGAAGCCGGGGTCAGTCAGCACCATGGGGATCAAGCTCAGAAAGCCCCTGCTTCTGTTCCTAAAAAAGTACTGTCAGCTGGCTCTGCTCCTCTTCTAAGAGAGTTGACAAAAAAAAAAAACTATTTAAAAATCTGTTTAAAATTACGTATTCTCTGCTTGAGGGTTTGCTAAGCTCATTATAGAAGTGGAATGAAATTCCACAGCACGTTTAACATTTTTCTTGTTCTTATTTTCTGAGCTTTTCCAACCTAATAGAGAATGACTGATCCCACTGGTGATCTGAGAGGGACGCGGTGGAGGAATCACAGCGGGTTGAGCACCATAGCAATACTGTGACTACCAGTTTGGCTACTTCATTGTGCAGGCTGATCCAAGGAGGGATTAAGAGGATTTTGTTTTCCATTTTTTAAGTTGAATGGGCTGGGATGAAAGCTTTTTACTGCATTTCTGAACAAGTCAGGATATTTAGAAAAGCAGTAACAATGGACTGCACAAGACTTGGACTTTGAGCCATATAAAATCATTTACCATAAGAGACTGACTGTATGAAACCACCCAGCTTCCCCATCTTTGATCTTTTAGTGGTCAGTGATGACCTCCTGTCTTTCTCTGTTCCTTACAGCCTTCTACAAGGAGCCACCCGGCCGCCGTCTGGCAAGTAATGGGAAAAAGGCAGCCCTGGAACGTCTGATTGCCAGGATGCATTAAAGTCTGAGGGATGTGTGGTGGTTCAGATCAAATACAAATCAACCATAAGCCATGGCTTAAATTTAAGTTGACCTTCACCTTCTGACAGGTTTGAAAATGATTGATTGTTTTTCATTTGTTCCTCCCCACTCCACCCCACACATTCGCACCCCTGATTCTTAATTAAGGACAGAAGAAAAGGGAACAACTAATTGTTATCACCAGTTTGGATTTCCAGACCAAGAAACATCAGTTCGGGGATATGTTGTCCAAATGTTTTGCTAAACTGACCCACAGCCAGAAATTTTCAACACTGCATTCATTGCTAACCTATATGCATCTTATCATGCACATTTTTCTCTTTTAGCACCTACCACTGGTGCCTGAGGACCATTCAGGTCTTGACAAAAGCTTCTGCCGAAAAAGCAGTATTTGCCTTTTCCACTGGCAAAGGGAGTGCAGGTGAGGAGGGAGTAAGCCTCATGTTTAATGACTGATACCTCGGTGTGGATTGCTGGCTTTTGGTCCCTGCCAGCACAGCCAGCTGCAGGCTTTGTTGACATTTTTGTGAAACCAAGGCCTCAGTACCTCAAATATATTAGCTTTTGTGACCCTTTGAAGGCTACTGCTATTTAGATAACTTCACCTATATACCTGCTCCTTGATATGTACTTGTTCTATGCAATTAAGAGCTTTGCAGTCACATCACTTAAACTGGGCACAGTTTTACAAAAAGTGTTACCAAGGCTATACAAATGGCTAAGCAGGTGCCCAATTCAGTAGATTGCAAAGGAAAAATGAGCCCCTTAATTTGAAGCAAGGAAAACAATGCCAAATCTGTGATTAAACATCTACTGCAACTCCTGACAATTTGCACGGTAGCATGGACACATGTGGAAGAGAAGGTCCATCAACTGGCTCCCAGAAGGGAGGAGAGGGTGGGTTTGTCTTTTCCTCCCTTCCCCTTTCTGTAACCCAGCAGTCATCTCAGATGGCTGATGTTATAAATGACCCAACTTCAAATCTTGCCTGTCTGATTTGGAGGGCTCCAGAGGCTTACCCGGACTTTTAGCTTCTCTTGCAAGGAATACCAGACATCTATACCAAGCAATTATTTTATACAGTTTCCCTTTAGGTCATCTTGCAGCAGGAGGCCCACCCTGGGAATCACTCCAGCCCTAGCACATGGGGACTCTCAACAGGCCAACACACTGAAGCACTGTTTCTGCTTTAGGCACTAGCAGCAACAACCTGGGCCAATAAATCTTCCATCCTTCACAGATGCAAAACAGTCCAGTAAAACCTGAATAAAATCTTATCTTAAAGTAGGTCACCACTAGGCTGATTATCAGATAAATTAAAGTCTATTTTTCTGCTCAGTTGTACTCATTAGAAATCTACCACATTAAAAATAAATAAAAAAAAAGGGAAAGTTTTTTTCAATATGTAGGTGGGAAAGGTGTCAGAAAGACAACAGATACTGCCAGTAATCATATGTAATAGTTTGGAAGCACATTACACCTCTAAATGAAGCATGTCTGTTAGTATTCACACACATAACAGTCTCTGAGTTTTTATTTAAAGATCATAAATAATAATGTAGCCAAAGTAATAAAGCACACGCAAGCTACTAACCTAGAGACAGCATGACTATACCAGTCCAAACTGTCAGGTATAGTTTACAGCTTTGCATAATTTTGGAAACAACAACTGTGAAAACTGGCTATCCACAGGTAGCAGAATTTTCTTCTGCTGGCTGAGATCAAGCACAGAGCTGAATCCCATATGTGCATTTGTGTCTGTGTCCGCACTACAGATGTACATGCATGTATACACATGTACAAATCCTAGGACCACCAAAGGTGGTTTTTGTCACTTTCTGAAGATAATTTAGATTTTTCTCTAACTGATGTAATGAATAACAAGAGAGTTGACAAGAATCATTAGTAAGATAATCCATTACCATTCACTGTTTTGATTAATACTCATACTTTTAGAACACACTTAGTAAATTATGACTGATACACTTAAATTCAGTCTATTGGTCAGTACATACGGAAGGCAACATTTATTGATACTGATATCATAAAAATGGATTGAAAAGGAAGACAGTGTAGTTGGGTTACTCTGTATGAATGAGATTATATTTATAAAAACACAGGCATATATATAGTTAAAAGTATGTATACAAATCTCAAAAAATCCTGTCAAAATCTTAATCTCTTTTACATATTCTTTGGAACAATCCATAGAAACTTCTGCTGTGATCTTGATCTCAGCCAATGTAAGAGATTTGTTGATAACCTAGGGCAGACATTTTTCACAGTTCTTATTTTCAAATTTCTGCACAGTCATGACTCACTCCTGACAATTACTAACTATTTGCTGTAGTTCAAAATTACTTTGTTCAAAAATCAAATTAAGCTTCTGAAGGGACAACAACTGTACCTTGTCATTAGTTCAGATTACAATTTTTGTGTAAGGCATTTCTATGTGAGTGTTTTGGGTGATCCCATTTTTTTAATTGTATGTGTGATAAGTAAAATCAACCAGATCCACAACTGACTGTGGTCCTTCTGAAGACAGAAGAGCTTCCTCCACCAGCCAGTGGAAGGTTCAAAATATTCCTGGACGGACAGTGTAAAGTTAATTATAACCTTAGAGGTAATTCCCTAACATTTTATTGGTTTGCTTCTGCAAAACATGCAATAATTATACCCATTATCGGTATTAATTTTAAGACTTCAGAATATGTTTAAATGCATATATGTGTGTTTGATAGTTTCAGTTTCCCTTGTTTCATACTTGAAGCCCTTGGCTGAGAATTTGACCAGCTACTGTGTTCTTTTTTCTAACAAAAGGACTAAATCCCCTGTCCTCTCAAATCACTGATGGTTCAGCTTCCAGGCCAGGATCTCACAAACAGTGTGCTTGATATTAATAACTTTCCCTTGGGTCTCCCTGTTGATCCATTTCTGTTGTAGACAAGGGGACAGTCATAAACCAGAGGCTTGCCTGGTGCTGTCCAAGGTAACAGCATCCTACCATGCTCGGCTGCAACCGGGGCTGTTCCATGACACACCACAACACAACACAACTGTGTGTCACTGCTGACCCAGCCAGGAAGAGCATTGCTTCACTGGCAAAACCCTTCCATGTTTTGGGCTCTTAAATATCAAGGTCATGACTGGAGCTTCTTCCTCTGTACTGAAGGTAAGACAAGTGCACAAAGTGGCACCTTCTCAACCTCTCCTGAATCTTAACAGGCCCCCTCAAAACAACCCAAACCAAGCCAAGGTTAATATCTGTGTTTGAAGAGCCTGTGCAAATTTTGGCCATTGTGTAATCACAGTAAGTTAAAATACATTCTACACTATTTTAGGTTTCTTTAAACTTCCCAGAAAATACTTCTTTGCTGCCTCAGTAAATCTGGCAGGTTTGAAAGCACACTCGAAATTTCAGGGACACAAAAGCCACATTTTTAACAGAGACTGCATGCAGTCACAGAGATCTACTTGGCAGGGAGGGAGAAAAAGAGATCTGTGTGTATGCTTGCATACACCTTCACTGTTTCAGGCAACGTATAATAATTTCCCTTGTGAATAGCTATAAAGTTATTGTAGCATTAAAGCTGGATAGACCTACAGTAATGGTATTTCCTGACATTTCCAAATGTTAAAAGGTCAACAAAAACAGTACGTATGGAAACAATCTCTTGTCATTACATTCTATAGCATGAATTAAATAAACATTTCCTTTTTCTTTCTCCATTCTCCTGTCATTGAATGTAAAAATCTAAACTATGCCATCAAAACAGCATGAAACCAGTACAAGCTTTAATTAAAGAAGAATTCAATAAAAGCAATCTATTCTGTTTCAGTCAGATCCACTTCTTTTTCACTTACTGAGGAGTTAATGAAATTACAGCAATAACCACTGACATAAACATGAATCTGTCCAGAGAAAGTCTTCCTCAAAAGGAAGTAGCAAGAGCTGCCCATCCCCAACCAGTGCACAGACTGGTGTTCACCAAGGCAGTAACGTTTACTGCCTTTGCCTTACACATTGTGGAAGAACACAGCTCCCAGTGAAGCAGTTAAGTTCAGATATTGCCTTGTATGTGCTGACAAGCCCATTAACAATAACTTTTCAACTGTTCTTGAAATCAGACTGGGTTCCAGTTGCTCCTAACATCAGCCTTAATCTGTACAGGTCATATATTAATAGACAGCTCAGTGTTGGGATGCTCAGTGTAGCTGCCACTGCCTATAGAATCATAGAATCATTAAAGTTGGAAAAGGCCTCCAAGATCATCAAGTCCAAGCTTTGATCAAACACCACCTTTGTCAACTAAACCATAGCACAAAGTATCATGTCGAGTCATTTCTTGGGCAGTTCCATGGATGATGAACTCATCATTTCCCTGGGCAGCCTGTTCCAGTGCTTAACCACCCTTTCAGTGAAGAAATTCTTCCTGATGTCCAATCTGAACCTCCCCTGGTGCTGTTTGAGGCCATTTCCTCTTGCCCTGTCTCTAGTTGCCTGGGAGAAGGTGCTGACCCCCATCTCACTACAACCTCCTTTTGGGTGGTTGTAAAGAGCAATAAGGTCACCCCTGAACCTCTTTTTCTCCAGGCTAAACAACCCCAGCTCCCTCAGTAGCTCCTCATATGACTTACTCTCTAGACCCTTCAACAGCTTTGTTGCCCTTCTCTGCACACACTCCAGCACCTCAATGTCCTTCCTGAGTTAAGGGGCCCAGAACTGAATACAGTCTTTGAGATGCAGCCTCACCAGTGCCAAGTACAGAGGGAGCCTGCACATCTGGCCCAGGAAAGAAATGCAGCTGCTTTTGCAGCCTGGATCTGAGACATCAGCTCTGCACAGTGGTTGCCCTTTCTTAATAGCTTCTTGTATTGCCAGACAGCATGGATAATGTCTTCAGTGTGTTAAGCTCTAAATGCTCTTTCATGTAAAGTCTTGGTGGGCACAGTGATGATCTGCCATAGCATGACTGGGTTAACACAGCAAAACTGTGACCTATCTAACATGATACTGTGGCCTCAATCATCCTGTAGGCTGGGAAAAGAACAACTAACATGACAGATTCCATGAAGAGCTGTCAGTAAAGTTTGAACCAGACTGTTGGCAGCAGTGCTCACCATAAGAGCAGTAGCACTGCTATTAAGTTCCCTTAAGCTGGGTAAAACCAGAATCCTTCTGCATGGTGAGACTGAGGGACTGTGGACAGAAGATAACCACTGCAGCTGCAAGAGGAGCAGAGATGAGAGACTGACCTGGTGTAGCAGCCTGGAGACTCTGCTGTGTTCAGAAGCATACAGATATAATGTGCAGCCTGTGTGAAGAACTATGATAACTAGAAAGGATGAGGTAGAACATACTTTCAGGAAAGGCCTTCAGCTTGGGCCACTGGTGTCACATCATATTTGCTGAAGTTCAGGGTGAAAGTGCCAGACTTCCTCTGGGTCAACCACAGAAGTCACTTAGCTCCTTCATGGACCTATGTAAACAATCCCATGTCCATCACTTCTCTTATTTTTTTGGACTTCCATCAACAATCATTTAATACACTCTTTTGGTTGTCCCTATCCCAGTTTTTCATCTTTCACTCTTGTCTGACCTTGATTCTTGTGAAAATTGTGATAATATTCAGGCAAATACATCAGAAACACTTGCAGGTACTAAGTCTCCTGGATGAGGTCACCAACAGTGTTCTGTGCTGCAACAGTTGGGGAAAGGGCCTTGGGACCAACAATCCCATGTTACAATGGCACCTGACAGTAACAACCACCCAGGGGGATTTCCTGACAAAGATAAATAACAAACTGAACTTCTGGTCAAAGAATCGGTGCTGTAAGAGCCCTAAAATAGTATGTCTGAGGGAGCAAGCAGCTCTGTCAAAGTCAATAAGTGAGAGACACTCAGAGATGTCTTCTGCTGCCAATTTCTGAAAGTTTCCTGTGCTTTCTCTTCATCTAAATATACAAATAAATAAAATAAATTTGTCTGTACCAAGTATGCTCCTCACTCCATCACAAATTCCTTTCTTCCACGGGGAATAACTGGTGAATCCCAAGTCAAAAGGAAGATTTCTAAAGTGCCACCACCTCCTCTGTGCTGTCCATAGTGTGCGCCTCTCAGGCAGTACAACCACACCGATATGTTATATCCCCCCAAAATAACCAGCTGTGTCTGTTGAGGAGTACCACATGTTGTTGCTCAGCTTTGATTCTGTTGGGAGGCCAGTTTACCACAGGTGCTTTTGGTGCAACTCACCAACTACATCTGGAGAACAGCCTTTTCAATACTGACATTCTACTTTGTTCTCGGGTTTTATATGGGTGTGACAATAACTCCTCTTGTGCCTCTCTACTTTCACAATTAGTGCTGCTTCTTTTATCCCACATCTGAAACAGGACCTAAACCCCATATTCTTCCTAAAAAAGAGGCTATTTGCCACACTGGCCTTGACACTTCTTGGCCTTCTAGACATCTGCTAAGTTATCTTCAAATGGTTTTCCATAGACAGAAAACACACAAACACATACAGTGGTGCAGTGTTATCTCTGTCTCCCTCTTTGTCTTAGGGTAAATTTTTCTTCTGGGGCACAAATTACCCTTGCAAACATCTGGAATAAGGCACTCTTACTGTTTAGACCCACTACTTTCAGCTGCACAGTAGCACACACCTAATCTACGTGCAGAGGATGACACTTCTCCACCTTTCACCAGACATGTAGCCTCACTTACAAGATGGAAAAAGCCAAGGGTTTGGTAATGTAACAGTGCAGAGCATAAATAGCTAGTTAGGTCTTCAAACACACCCCATACTCCTCAGTTCAGAGGAAGACGCATGAGGCTCTGAGGACAGATTAGGGTCAACTACAGGAAGTTCCATCCCAAACTTTCTTTCCAGGACCTGGACCCAGAATGAATACAGTAGGAAAAGCCTCCCTAATAAGTCAAACTCTTTCTTCTTTCACTAAATAAACCAAACATTTTTCTAACCTGTATTGTTTCTGGCTCTGCTCACCGCTCAGCCCCTTATTACAGCCTACTCCAAAATTCCTGACTGGGTGTTTGGCAGAGCGAGTATGATCTATAGCGTGACCTTGCAATTCAGTGCACTGCTGTCATTCTGTATAATGCACTGTAAAGCATAGCTTTTATTGGAAATGAAGCTGCATAAATAAACACTCTTACTTTAATGTGATGTAAAACAGTTTGTATTACCAATGTGCAGATCCAGGTTGGGAGAAATTAGTTACCAGAGAGCCAAAAATCAAGAAGAAATGGGCCTATATTTTGATCTTTTAAAAATGTAGCCAGTGTCTAATAATTCTATTGCAGTTTTGCAGTCTTTCATTAGGGGGAAGATTTATTTGCATACTATAGAGACCTGAATGCAATTAAACTCTTCTCTGAGGCTCTTTTCATTCTCTTGAGCTCCAACCACAGTGTCCATAGAGAGACACTGATTGCATGAAGTAAGGAAAAAGCAAAGTACATCCAGTCTTGCAAACCTGACCAAAGATGAGTTGGGCTTTAGTTATCCAAGTGGAACCTCTTTGTCTCTATCATAGTAGCTTTACTTTTCTTACATATGCTGGCTGACAGCTTGTTGAAAAAACATCTTGCTAATGCATGCACTCTAACATGCTTTAATTTTGTGCTTTTTCAGTCCATTATTAATTGAGCCATCACTATTTGTTCAGAAGTCAAGGCTGACTGTATCCAGTGCACTTTAAAACATATGGTCAAAATTCATAGACATCAGCTTTGCATACCATACAGCATGAGAGGTGACAGTACCAATTATGTGTCTGGGAGGAGACACCCCAGCCAGGCTACAGACAGTTAGCTAATATTATTCCAATGTGTCATTTTGAGAGGGGATAAACCTGTCCTGGTCATCAGCTATATAAAGCGCTCTTTGGATTGTTAGGCTAACTCTGGCAGTATCTTGCTCCTTGGGTTGGTTTTTCAGTAATAATACTCACAGTCATTCAGTCAAATACTTGTGCCAGAACTTCCACAGAAAGTGCTGCTTCTCTTTTATGAACACCTTGGTGCTTCACTTAACAGGTTGCAGTGTCACATCTGACACCCCTTGGAGAGGCAGCACCAGGAATTCAACCTGGTCTCTGCAGCAGACCATTCCCAGGGAGGTTGTTTGCTCCAGAAAACATACCCCAAAACAAAATTAAAGGAGAACATAATGAAAAACACAGAGCTGCAGGATAGCAAATACAGCTGCTTTTTCCTTCCTCCATTACTTCAAGGCCATCCCTGCAATATGGATTCCGTTTATGTCTCAGGGACAACACTGAAAAATTACAAGTTCAAGATGTTATTAAAAAAGCCACCCCATGAATTTTTAAATGGNTTTTCTTTTTTTCTATTTTTTTTTAATATAATTTTTAAAAGCAACTTTTAAAAAAGTGACTATTTGGTGCACTGTAACACTGCCAGCAGTTGGGCTGGAAGGAAATGTATGCATACGTGCATAGCCAACAGCAAAGACCTTCTGTGCAACTTTCCTCAACATAGGAGGAAAAATTATCAGGGTCAGTCACTTCATCTGTGCTTAGGTACAGATTGATGGAGCCCCCATCCTCTATTCATAGTTTTCTACTAAATCATACAAACAATTATTTCACAGTGCCATCATGTTTGAAAGTCTGTTACTGTATAACAATAAAGCATAATGATGTCAGACAGACTGATGTTAGTGAACTATTAAAACACCATCTTTTCACTTAGAAATATGTGGATTTCACCTTAAAGTGGGCTTTCAACTTGGCCAGTTATCAAAGTTTCAGATATATAAAACAATTATATGAAACCAGAGTGGAAATACAACCTTAGAATTCTGATACTAGTTCTAAGACACTAACAGGCATTTGAGGCTGCCATACAGCCCAAATAACCACTCCACCCATTGCAGCCAAGGCTGCCTGTGGTGGCAGGAGGGCACCAGTGCTCAACCTCAGTGCTCACCCAGCCTCAGCTGTCACTGTGCCCCACACACATCTGCTGCTCCAGGTCAACCAGATCTCCACCATTCAAACAGGTGTCATTTCCATGGCTGGCAAAATACAATAATTTTACAAAGCCTGAATTTGCTAGTCACAAAGAAACCAGAAAGTTTAGGTTGCTAGTTTGAAGTAAATAGTCTAGACTAGGCATACTCTATATATACATGCCATGACAGGTTTTCTTGGGCATTTGTGGTGAGCTGTCCTGGTAATACTTATTAAAGAAAACACTGGATATTGAAAATCTGTTTATGTCTTCTCACACACTACTTGTATTAGAATATTAAACTCATCCCTTCAGTGTTGCATTATGTATTCTTTGCCAGATTATTTTTGAATTGTTTTTGTGTGTGTGCACAAATCCCAAGCCACATGTGCAAACTAGGATTCCTGTCCCATGCCAATCTGGCCACATGCCTTGTTTACATGCTCATTTAAAAATGTGAGTCTTGTCATTTCACTCTGCTACAGCAATTTAGCTCTACTGTGGAACTGGTGCCAGGGGTTTGAAGGGTTATTTTTCCTCTCTGTGGACAAACTGCTGTACTGTAATGGTTACATTCCTACTTAATGGCATGAAGCCACTCAAAAGAGTTAACCTGCTCTATGCAAATGTTAACAATAATGATTTTCTGGTAATACATTCTACTTAAAATAGAAAATCAACTGCTGCTGTTACAGAAATATGCAGGTACTCTGAACCATGACAAGATGGTAAAAAGCACTCTTCTGCTCACATTTATGTCACAGAAAAAAGCTAGACATGAGCTCTGAAATAACTAGATTGCTCTGGATATGTTTGTAAGTAAAATGAGCTTAATGTTAGGTCCATGTAATTGTCTCTCACAGAATTCCCCATTGTTTTCGCTTTCCATAGTACCACAGAGAGCAACACAGGAATCCAGTACTGTGCACAATGGCTAAAAGAGCATCACCAGCAGACTTGGAGACCCGTAAACAGTTCTGAGGCCAATGCAGAGGTCCAAAGCATACCAAAAGGTAAGAAAAGTGCTGGCAACTTGGTGCCATGTCTGGAAGATTAGCACTTCATCTTGCAGATGCTGAGTTGAGTGGCCAGAGCAGTTGTCTTCAATTATGGTGAGAGCCAAAGGAGGAAGAGAAATACAGAGGGTAACAAGAACTAGTCCTGTTCTGCCAGCTCCTGAAAGACTATATGTTTATTCATTTAGTTAGTTACCAAAACATCAAGCATTTTCAAGAGAAATCTAAACTTTGTATATGTCTGGGTGCAATACAAGTGCACAAACTAATCTGCACCCAAGACGGTAGTTAACTACAGTGGATGGCAATGATACTGATGTTTATTATTTATAATACCCTCTTGAACAAAATCCAGAAATCTGGCATATGTGTTGAGACCTTCTGAAATTCCCAAAAATTATCATCATGAATAACTCAGAGTTTATTATCTACAGAGTACTCAAGAATGTGCTTTGTAACACACACTGTCCTTGTCCTAAATGCTAATACTCCTGTTTGAATTGTCACTTGTCAGGAGAGAGGACATTTAGCAGGGAAGGTTTAAGGACAGTAACAGCATGATTTATTGCAGAAAGATCATAACTCTGCTTAGGAGACATTGGCAACTCTTCAGGAAATATTGATTAAGTGGTGAAAAGCTTAGCTTTCTTCTGTGTGGAACAATTCACTCTAGCTGGGTTCTTCATACTGAAACACATTGTATATAAAGCAAATGACAGGCAGAGAACATTGACTCAGGCACAGAGGGAAGCTTAACTCATGTCCTCACCATCTCCTGATTTCAGCATTGCCTTAAGCCATGCAAAGCATCCCTTTGAGGCATAGGCACTACAGCTACAAATAAAAAATTAAACCATTTGTCGTTCTGGCCCTGCAAGTCTCCACAGCTGATGCCATTCACAGCTCCCCTTTCTGCACCACCTCACTGTTAAGTGTAATTTACTCCCAGGACTGTGCCTCTCCTTGCTGTTAGATCTTCTGTCACAGCGTGTCATCCCTCCCTTCCTCCTGTCCCTTGCCAGGTTTGGGTCTGAACCACCCTTCCAGAGATGCTCTGCCACCACTTTGCTCAGTGCAGCATTGCCAGAAGGCCAGCTGCTGCTCAAGGCATTCCAAGGAGTCAGACCAGAACAAAGCTCTATCAGCCTGTAGGATTTGTCTTACCATGCAAGGGCAAGTTCCACTGCTGGCACACAAACATCTTGTGATTAATGTTTCTCCCTTTACTGTATCAGGTCTGTTTTCAGTTGTAGCTGTTAATAGTTGACACTACCCTTTTACTTATAATCTAAGCCACCTTGAAAACTCTGGGTGGCATTAAATAACAAAGTATGTGCAATAAAATAAATGGATTGTATATATAAGTAGGATAACATTCTTTCAATGGTTAGAATCTCAAATGAAGCATGAATAAGGAGCAGCATAACACCTTTGGAGAGAACAAATCTGAACCAACCATGCTATGGTGGTACTTGGCTTTTCAGATGTAAGAAATTGGGAATTTTATTTGTCATAACCTTCAGTAGGTTTTGAATGCTTTTCTTCTTCCTTGACTAAAAGAATAAATTGAAGAAATTCATTGTGTCATACCCAAATAGAGATACTACCAGTTCAAAATAGAGGGAATACAGTTTAAGGCCTGATTCTCTGAAATCTGAACATTTTAAATATGAGGGGGAAACAAAAAAAAAAAAAAAAAAAAAGACTGGTATTATTAATTTTGCTACCAGTTCCAGCAAAACATGGACATAATAAATTACAGAGAAGAGAGAAGTATGATGCTTATATCTGGATATCCACCAAATGCTGGAAGCAGCAACGCTGCAAACTGTGCCCGTAAGACCCACTCTTCTGGTGCATTGAGGGTCTTTTGTTAAGCCATCTAAGCTACAAAACATGCTGTTCTCAAGTTCACAGCCTTTCGAATCAATGGTTTGTGAAAATAATTCACCAACACACACAATGGTTCAAACACTATGGTATATAACAGAGAGTACTGGCTGTATCAATCACAGCCTTAGTGTTGAGGACATTGTGAGTTTAATACAGCTTGTTTGCCAAGGAGAACAGTACCTGGAAAGAAGCGAGGTTACATAGTTTTTCTTCCAGATCAACGAATGCCTTACTTTTGAAGGTTACTAGTACCACCAAGTTGCTCACATGTGCAAGGCTATAAAAATTCCACCATTGGAGTTCCAGAAGTATTAAAAAAGCAACAGGCAAAATCCTAGCCAAAGATGCATTTTATCTTTGTAGACAGAACTTAGTAAACTAAGTTTCACATTTTCCTCAATCAGTTTCTGCTCCTGATGGTGTACACAGATGATAAACACATCATGGTGTTTAAAAGATGGCTGTCAAAGATTCTTACTCTTCTGCAAACATAAATATAGTCTGTGACACAGCAAATGAACACAACCTCTATGTTTTTGCGGCTAATTTTTCTAAGTCTAACCATGATGAAAACCTCAAACAACTAGTTCATAATTTATACCTGCTTCATGTATAAGCAATTTGCTTGAACTGTTAACTAGACACAGTATTTATTTCTCCCTCTAGCTCCATCCTATCCTATTTACAATCTGATAATCTGGTTTAAAATAGTTAGCTTATAGATTTATAGGAGTCATATGTGGTCAAACAAAGAACACACCCTTTAAAATGTATATTTGAAGTATTGTCCCAAAATAATAAGTTATGTTTATTTACCTAAAATCTGTCTCACATATGCAAAGTATCAAGAGCCATTTGAAACTTAAAGATCCATAATAAAGTTCTGAACAAGAAAAATAAAGCTTATGAACATACGCTTACAACCACTCTGTAATTATCAACAAGGCTTTCTTTATGAAACTCTTGTTTCTCTTCATTGCTGCTTTAGTTAAATCCACACAGGACCACAGAAAGGGAAACATCTCAGTTCCTGTATAAAATACACTCTTTTCCCTCGATGGCAAGAGGCAAATCATGATGCATAAGAATTCTTTAATATATTTGCCTTTAGAGTTTATTGACTTTACTTCCACTGGTATTCTACCATGTAGGAATAACATTTAGTTACCAAAACTGAATCCTTGCTGACTTAAAAATCTATCCATTCAACTACATTTTTGAATGAGTTGTATTAATTTAAGCAGCATGAAGCTAGTAGGACAGAGAGCCCTGGGTGAACTAACTACATTTTAAAGGTTTTCTTTCTTAAAGAAAAGAGGGGGGGAGGGAGGCAATCAAGCCTAAAAACATGTACCATAAATCAGGATTCAGTGACTGAAAGGTGGAGCAAACATCCCTCTGGGATAATAAATCAAGTTAGGACTTGAATTTGTATCATCTTAGAACATCTTTCAAATTTATTTATTAGGTAGCTGAATGATTTTATCTTATCCATGTGTAGTCATCTAGTTCTGCCTGTATCAAGCTGTTCCAGACAGCATCTCTCTGAGCAGTAGCCTGAACTGTGTTGGAAAGAGGCTACCATTGATGAATATGGTTTTGATTTTGGAAAAGTGAGCTGTCTGTCTTTATCATGGATTAAGGTATCATTCGAAGGTACAGAGTACGCTCGGCTCGGAGTGGGCCAAGGTAGTCTCTATCCCCGCCAGCCAGCCTTTCCATCTGGTTCTCATAACACTCCCCAGCTACATTTCATCTTGTAAACTGAAGAGATGATGCTAGATTAAAAGCAGGCCCAGCAGTGATAACTTTCAGAAGTTGGGGCAGGTATTCTAATTATGTAACACATGTAGTCATTTCTGGTACATAAATTGGCTTCTTACTGGTACATATTTTATTGGTACCAGTTTCTCCAAGAAACGGAATGACATCAGCCTGTACCAACCCACAGAGCAAGGAAAACTTCTGTTAATTTTGCCTGCTTAGTCCACTTCTAACTATCTTTTAACTAAATACTGGAAGACTAGTAAATAGCAACCTGCTCAAACCCTTGCAGCCATAAAGCTGTCATTCTCCTGGGCAGGAGATGCTACAAGAGGACTCGTGTTTTCTGAACTCCATCTTGTCGCTCCATTTTCAACACTGAACCCTCCACTTTGCATGAGTTCACCCTGGTGCAGATCCTCGAGCTCACACAAAGCCTCCCAGAGCTCAGTGGGATTCGAGGGCTGTGAGCTTCCTAACAAGCAGATCCTATTACAGCACTGGGGACAATAGTACCAAAAAAGTCTGATTTACAGCTGCCGTAGGTACTGTTTCAAGAGCAGCACACAAATCCATGTAGCAAGTGTTACACTTGCTCAGCAATAGCCTTCTGTGTATTGGTTGAAATTACTTCCATTGTTTTTGAGATAAAAATAATTTATTTAGGCCCATATTCAGGAATGCATTCAAGGATAATTTTAAATAAAATAAGCTAGAAATAAAAATAAAATAAATCATCTAAAGTACGTTGAAATATCTGCCATGGAATTTTTCTGAACCCTTTTTAGTAGGTTCCTGTCACAGTTAGAACAGAATTAATGAATATTCTAATGCAAGGAATCACATAGTTTCTCCAGTAAATAAAAGGTAAATAGCCTCTCTGAGTCGAGTATGACAATTTTAAAACACAAACTCTCCAAAATCAAAACCAAGTTCGGTTGCTGAAAGGGGTGCAAGCCAGAGGTGACTGTGTAAGCCATTTCTCAACTCTAATGAAATAAGTATCAAATTTTTGTGTTCTGCAGATATGTGGTTTATAAAGCAAAACACTGAATTTCCATTGGTGTTGCTGTGACACAAGCCAGCACCTCGTGCTATTGTCATGCCAGGATCTGGCCACAGGAACAGGTATATTTGTACCAAGTGCCAGCCCTGGCATACACCCCTGCAGATCAACCTATTTTAAACCTACTGATCAGCTCCATGACTTTTTTTTCATCCAGCCCATGAACAGCCAGTGAATTAGCAAACTGCTTTGACACACAGCAGACTGGAAAACTCCCCAAGTTACCTCCATCTAGTAGAAAGATTTTAGCAGATTTATTTGATTTCTCACTCTTACTTCAACCATTGTGCCAATAAACAGAATGCCTTCATGCTTGGTATGAATTTCTTGGTATGCATTTCTCTTGGACTGTACTGAAATACTAAACTTTCACCTGTCTGACATGAAAGGAGCATTTAATGGAATTCACTGTTTAGTGGAATATACCCTAATAGATGCCTTTTTTTCCTTATTCCACAGGAGGTGAAGACTTCAAGACTGTTGAAAAAGTTCAGCAGGTAACAGCATTATACACAGGCTGTGTGCATTGTGTCTTTACATTTAAGAATACATTTAGTTACCATTTATTTCCATGGCCTGTTTTCTTTTTCAGCAGCCTGTGTGAATTCTTTCAGGATGACATTAAATCATTCAGCTGCACCCATTGTGTTACATTCAATATAGAATGGACCAAAGAATTGATAGGTCAAATTCTGCTCTGTCTCTTAGGAATTACATGCTTGCTAGCAGTAAATTACGTTGTATTATAATACAAAAATATTTTCATGAGTTATTTGTGGCTAAACACCAAAACAAGGCAGTATGTGGCAACATCTGATACTAAATTGACTTACAACTATTTGCTCCAAGAAATTGATTACTAACCAAAATTATTGCCACTAACTTGTTCTGTAACAAAACTTTGCAGGAAAGAAAATGGAAAGCACTTTATGTGGCCATGGAAAGCCCCATCCTTCGGCTAACATTCAGCTAACATGTTGGGCCATCCTTCTCAGTCTCATTCACTCCACCTATACTGAAGAAAGCAGCCACTTCACTTTGGTGTTCCCCCTCCAGGCTCCACCTCTGCACTGATCTGTTCCCGTGCTCGGTGCCACAAGCCAACTGCACACCCAGTGCTCCTCATACACTCCAAACTGCTCTCATTACTTTTCATTTCACCCATTTTGTTTCCCCAAGCCCTCTGGAGCCATCCTGACCAGAGTTTCTGGATGCTATCACAGTGCAAATAATTTGAGGTGAAAAAGACTGTTCTGAAAGTGAAAGAAAGTGGACTCTTGGAAAGAACGTGAACCTTTCTAGAATAAATACATTTCAAATATTATTCAAATAACTTGCTTTCATCTCTCCTTTTATTTCTTTACAGTTAATTAGAAGGAAAGAAGTCACCAGGACACACATTCCAGGAGTCTCCTTGGTATAAATCAGGCAACACACATACTGCACACCAGTAACAATGAAATGACCTCTTAAAATACTGCATTTCTTGCCAAGCATAACTTCTTTGAAGACTTTAAACTGCGCCACTGGCCAAAATTTGTAAGCTCTGAGTCCTTCTTTTCCTAGTTCAACTTGGGGCACAGTTCAGAGGAAGAAAAAAAGGGCAAAAGCAACTCATTTCAGCTGATGACTTCAGTAGAAAAACAGGTCCAGTAGATAAAAAAAGAGATACTCTTGGCCTCTAGGAACCCAAGATCTCCTCCAGGACCAAAACTATCAGACTCCTGTTACTGAAATTTGGGAATGTCTCTCTCACACTTGCTGTGTTTGGCCCAATCACTTCCAGACAAGATCCAGCCCTGGGGTCCTCACCAAGCCAGAGTATGAACTAGAGGACAGGGAAGCAATGTCAGAACTGGCTCATGATGGATCCCATTTGGGCTGTACTGCAACACATCAACACACAGAAATCAGAATCATGGAACTTAAACAGTTTAATGTAATAATTAATGAAAGGCAAATACCACAGAGTCTTATTCCTTCCACTCTTCAAGTTTACAACTTCGTTACTGTGACTCCTGAACGTTTGATAGATTGGATACTAATGGGCCACAGGAAACCAAAACAGATGACTAACATTAGCCAGTACGTATAAGCACCAGGAAAGCAAAAACAGGCTGCTTTTCACTCCTTTCCTGTTATCCAGCTATTCAGAACAAGCACAAACACTGAGAAAATTATTCATAATTTGCACTTAAATAGAATCTTCTATTAGTGCGTATCACAGCAGTTTATGACTGTTAAGTACTTGGTACTAATGGGATAACTGTCTGACACTCATCTGCAGAGAAAAATGCATGAAAGAACAGGAGACAGTCAAACTGCACAAATGCATTGCACACACCACCGTGGGTGTCACAGAAAATGTGGAAAACATTCAGAAGGGGAAAGTGAAAATAGCTGAAATATAAAATCCTTTTTGTCATAAGACTTCAGAAAATAGTTCTTCCGGAATGTTTTTCCTTCCACTGTTTTCTGTTAGGGAAAAAAAAAAAAAATTAAAAAAATCCCCCCCTTTCCACAATCTCCTTCAAAAGAAAGACGTGTGTCCAATTCCAATGAAACAGTTCAGTATCATGAAACTGATCTCCATTTCTTTCAGGAGAAAAAAAATCTCAACTGTTTTTCTACCTGTCCTGCTCACAGAATTCAAGTTGCTTTGGGCAGTTATTAGCAAAATAACTGCACAAAATGAAACACTTAAAAAACATCAAAATAGGTCAAACAACCCTGTCACTCTCCCACATCCTGCACACTAAATCCTTACAAATGCAAAAGTGTCATTCGATACAAACAACTCTCTTGGTGAGTTTTTCTCTTAGCATCTGTGTCTGCATTTATAAAAAAAAAAACAAAAACCCATAAAATCACCACCGCACCAAACAACTTAAAATAGATTTGCACATAAAGTTCACAACAGATCTGTACTGTTATAAGGATGTGTACCAAGCAAATAGAGTTAAAGCTTAATACTGAACGCCTGTCTTCTAGAGCTTCCAGCTGATACCCTTTCACATCAGTCTCCCATTCCAGTTCACAAAATAAGCTGCTGCCATCTTATGGAAGAGACCTCAAAAAGCACTTGGTCCAAAACTAATTCTGCTCTTCCTCCCTCCCTGCATTTCTTCACACCCTTGGTTTACTCTGTAATAAATACTATTTCTTAAGAATTTCCTTGTCTTGAAAAAGTCTACCTATTGTGGTGAGCTATTCTTTGTGGAAGTACCTCTTTCACCTACGATTTTATAGTAATTTTCAGAGCATCCAGGAAATCAGACAGAGGGAATAGCATTCTGAGAAAGCGAACAAACCAGCCAAGCTGTTAATCCTGACGCTGCCTCAGACAGAGGTTTCTTGTACGATACAAAAAAAGCCAGCTGGAGCCATTCAGCCACTGTAAGATAAAGTCATCATTTTTGCCCAGTTTTAAGGCAGTATTCAGTGTGCTCCATCTCTGGCCTTCTCTATGTGGCAGCTTGAACCAGTTTAACTAAAGGTGTGATTTTTAATATGTTAAAATAGATGAAAATAAATTATCTTAAGCCTGAAGTCAGCACATACACCAAGATTCAATTTTTCCGTCTGTAAGGCAAAAGTAGGTGCATTTGCAGAACATCAGGGAGCTTTGCTGAGAGATTTTGCTTTTGTTCTGTAAGGCAAATTCTTCCACAAGTCTCTTATGTTTGCTAGAAAAGCAATATTTCAGATGAGGACTGCCTGTGAGAGGAAAATGATCAGCAAGGCCATTTGTGTGAACACAGGACTCCAGCAAGTTCACAACTCTTGTCATGACCTAGGACACAATATTCAACTTGAACACCTAAATCATTCGATTTCAAAAATCATAAACATTTTTGGAAGGAGTATGATCAGCACAAGAGAAGCCAAGCATCCTCTGAGTGCCCCCCACAGTGGCTAACACTGACACTCTACCAGGATGCCTGAGCTCCCTGGCCCCTGGGACTTGCACCAAGAGGTAAAATACAATCTCTGGTCAAACACTTACTTCTTTTTATCTGATCTCTTCTTTTTCCTCTTCCCTATGAAGGAGTTTGCAAACCACTAGTAACTAGAGGGAACATTAAAAAATTCCTGCTAGGAAAGAACAGCTACATGTATTAAACCTGCATTTTTAAACTATACTAGTTAGATTAAGGTAACTTGCATTCAAGGATCCTACAACAGTTAACTGACATAATGCCTAGCCATTTGACAGCTACATCTAGTAAATACTGAATTTCACTGAAATTCCACAAAGTAGAGAAGTTATGGTCCTGTATCCATATTCAAGAAAGGAAAGTATAAGATCTGGAGCTATAAAACACTAATCCCAGACAATGCAGTAGAAAGATGATACAGTATGCCATTAATAAAGAATGAAAACATAATTTAATCGCTGTGCTGTTAGGAAGCATGAATGGGAAAGCAGAAACATGCCAGTGACTGAAAGAACTTCTTAAGGCTTTCATAGCCTTCAGAGTTGTGTGTAACTGCACAAAATGGTTTGGGTGAGGGATAAATGGCAACATGAGTCAAGAGCGTAAGTCTTTAAATGAGACTGGCCATAAGATAGAATAGCTAGCAGAATCAAACATTTTTAAACACAGTTCATTGGAAATGGGCCTCATGAGAAAAATCTGCCTTCCTTCTTTGGGGCAAACACAAAGTAAGTGGAGCGAGAAATGGTGCTTTTTAGGAGCTTGACATATTATCATCAGATAGTCTAAAGAAATAGTCTGCACTACATTGTATCCATAAGCCCCACGGTCCATAAATTAAACTGACATTGCTCACCACATAAATTTCAACGAGGAACCTCAGACAGTAGCACAGTTGTGTAAGATGAATCCATTGAAAGCACACATACATCCAGCACATGCTCTCTAGATCATTCTTTCCAAGAGCAAAACTGAACTGAAATCTGCTCTAACCCAGAGGAAGCATTCCCAAAGCCAAGAGCACTAGAACAACCGTGCACAGCCAGCTCTGGGTACACAAACTACCTGCTCCTGGGTCAGGCCATGATCCCGATTTCCTCACGTGCCCAGTGCACCCAAATGAAGCTTATATAGAGCAACAGTGAGCTATTACAGGGAAGCTACAACCACTGAACTGGGGGGAAAGAGCTGGTTGGCTTCAAGGACACTAAGTGGGAACTCAGGTATGTTAGTTCAAACTGCAGGTTTCTGTGTCCTTGGGAGATTTCACGCAAATAATTTGTGTCTAAATACTCAAAGGGAGCTTGCCACCTAAATGCTTCTACAGAAATCAAGACCCACCTTGCAGTGCCTCTGCAAGCCTGTATCTAAGCAGTGCAAAGGGCTAATGATTGGGGAGCACTCACAAGCTATGGCAGCTGACAGCTGCAGGTGCACAAGACAAATATACTACCTTCTTTCTCTCATATCAGCTTGGAAAGTCTCACTTAGCATCATTTCTCAGTTATGCCTGAAAAGATCTTATTATAATGTTCACATTGGCCTGTAAAGAAAAATTCCAGCATTTTCATGGCCCCTTATTAACTGAGAGATATAAAATTTCAATAAGGAGAGAGACTGTGGTTTCAAAGGTCCACTTAGTCTCTAATCAGAGCATAAAATAGACTCTTTTTTTACATATATGTAAGATATGAAAAACAGCTTCATTTAAAATGGTATTTCTATAGTGCCCAGTGTTTTATTTGGCAAATTTGGAGAGCTGGTTTTGGGGATTAAAGTAAATTGCACCATAAGATGAAAACAGGATTAAGAGATTTGACAAGACTTTATAAAAATCTGTTGCATACAGGCAAAGGGGGACTTTTTCAATAGGTCATTTAAAAGATAAAAACTCTGGAGGAAAGAGTTCTGCTCAGTGGCAAACTCCTCTAACCCATGCAAGGATTAGGGTAGGGGTTGCAAGGTAGGCAGGAGTTACAGAGCATGAGAACACACACAAGCTCTCAAATCTTAAAGCTACTTTACACATGATTAGGTACAATTTTTCATACAATGTACACATGCACTTGAGCAATGGTGTAGTCCAGAAGAAGAACATTTATGTCCCTTTGACTTGCAAGCAGTTTGGGGGTAAAGGAAGCAAAAAGGAGCAGATTCTCTCTAACATTCAACATTTTCATTCCAGAATGTGTCCCCATCCCCAGTTTGCTCCTTCACTTCCCCATATTTGTTATGCTGTAAAATATTTAGAGATCAAGGGGGATGAAGAGTGCATTCTGCTATTTGCCAGGACAGACACAGAAGGCTTTTCCTGCTCTACAGACATAGGTTAAGCTGCCGAGCACTTCTTTTTTACAGCCCCTCTGTCACCACTGATAGTTCTGACAGTGTCAGATGGATTTCTGTCTCTTCTGCGGGAGAAGACAGCACTCTGCTTCAACATGGTACACATTATTAGAGCATTAATTGAGAAATAAAACATTCACAAGGTCCACAACCCCTTGCTAGCAGATAGCAGCTGCTTTATTCAATAGATCCCCTATTAGAGATATCAAAGTAATCCTTCTTGCAATGCAGACAGTGAGTGTTTGCAAGTAATTACAAAATATCATGGCATACTTTAGGACCAGCTGCCATTAAACTATGTTGCTGTCTCAGCACCATGTAATTTCTTCCCCTCACATTTTCAGCCATGCCTGTAAGACTAAACACCTCTAAATATTTCCAATCTAATCTCATTTTATTACTAAATTAACATTAGACAGAGAATTTTCCACTAAGTGTAGGGAAACCACACTGATGTTAATCACTTGCATGTGGTCACTAACATTTTAATAAGAGCCACTCAAAGACTTCAACTGCACCACACTGCACTGCCAGGGAAAGCACACTGGAGTCAGTAAGTGCAGGCCTGGGTCAAGACAGAAGCATAAGCATGGAGCAAATGAGAAAACATGAATTTAAATAACTGAACTGAAGCATTATTATGGGATTACACGACTTAGAGAAAAAACACTCAAACACCATGTGCCAGAAAATTTGGGGGCTCTTCAGCATCTATTTTTCCCTTAACATGCTTTCATACACTTCCAAGTCCACTGACTTGATTCCTGCTGTGCCACAGCAGGGCACAGCTGGGGCTGATCATCCCCAAGGATTTTCTGCAGCTCAGGAGAGGCTACTAACAATAATACAGCTTTTTAGGATTTACCTAGAAGAGAAAGTAAAATTTCATGTTTTAGTGAACAAAAAAACCCCTTAGAGCTGTTTTCCTATATAATAAAACAGACCCAGAGCAGCTAAGCTGCTGTCCTCAGAGTCACACCATGAACGAAGTCTATTCCTAGGTTTAACCTTTGGATCTGGTTCACTTTCACAGACTATGATGCATTAAAAGAAGAAGCTCAGGCTCAGAGAGAGCCTCTTGCTACCTCTTGTGTATATATTACCAAAAAAGAAAAAAAAAAAATTGAATAGGCATCACTTGGCAACAAGCAGCTATCCTGTTCAGCAGGAAGTGCAACTTCTTCTTTATCTTACATCATAAATTAAACTCTCTTCAGCTCAGCTCCACTGGGCATGTAGGCATCACCTGGTAACCACAGGTTTCAGTAAAAGCCCTAGCTAAGGGAACACACTCTCGTCACAGCAAAGGAAATAAAGGTTAAACAGAAGGACAAGCTTTCCATTATTAAGGTCCCAAAAACAGTGGAAGAGGTTGTTTGTGGAGGCAATAAAATCCTGATTGTTGGATTTCTTGTAAGAATATTTTAAATACATTAATGTTTTGAGCATACTTGATCCTTTCTTAGGGTAGAGAGAACTACTGCTGTGGTATCTTAGTCCTTTCTTGCTGCAAACAAATCTCCAAACAAAAATGTGTTCAGATTTCAGGCTAGTATGGTAAAATATTCCTATCTATACACTGTCAATTAATTTTGATTTCTCTGGAGGGCACAGCAAATGCCTTTCAATGCTTTTATTGCCTCTGACTACCACAGTGAAATATACAGCAAATAACTGCGCCTGTGCTGAGAAGACTGCTACTCAGATATTGAGTGTAAGAGAAAGGAAGCCTTCAGGTATCATTGCTGTCTATCTGCAACATACAGAGGAAACTTCATTGCACTTCTTTTTCATTGCTGCTGCCTCACACAGCTTGCCTCTCCTCTCTAGAAAAAAGCAAATTACAGGATTAACAGATAGCTTTTTCTTACAGTTTAAAGGGAGAAGGGAAGCATGCAGGATATTCCCAGCTCACTTTGTGGCTCAATCCATAGAAATCTGTTAGCCAGCCCATTATATTTCACCACATTTGCCTGTAAAACAACAGAAGTTTCCTTCATTCCATTTGCCAGCTAGCACACAATCCTAGGAGAAAGAAATAATGTGGCAGGAATATGCTCCTGCTCCCAGAGTAAGATCAGAGTCACAGTCACAGCAGGTCCATTTCCAAATACACTCTGCAGCACCAAACCAGAGAAGACCCAGGAAGCAGCCTTCTTCCTGGAGGGGCACAGTCAGCTACAGAGACCAGCATTGCCTCAGCCAGACTGCTGCTGGTACCTGACCTGTAACACAGGAACTGTGCCACAGTAACAGTCCATTGATGCTTTCCACATCCTTACCCATTTACCATCTTTCCACCTGGACTGCTACACACGTAGAGGGAGGCACAGGCATTCAGACCTGACACAAAAGGGTGCTGCTACATCTTCTGGTTCACACCAAGAAACAGCAAAATGCTGCCATAGCAGTGTTACTGCAGCCGTTTCACAGACCTGAAAAAGGATTTTTGTGTCTTAACACTTTCCCAACTACATTTGCTAATCTGGTGCGTCGTCTCTCCCCCTCTCCTACAAGCCTTAACTCAAACACTGAAAGTTACAGAAAAGCCTATATGAGTAATGGCTGCAGTCCTGAAAACCAACAATTTGTTAATTCAAACATCCTCGACAAAGCTTGAATGCAATCAGTGCTCCAACAGATTGTGCTGGAAGCTGAGAGACCATTATTAACAGTCCACTAAAAAGCTTGAGGTCCTGCACTGAGCAAATTTGGCTCTGCAACTTTCTGGACTCCTCCCTGTGTTCCCTATGACAACATTTAAAGTTTGCTACCCATGAAGACATTTTAGCTCTCAGGTCATACAACCCTCCAAATCCAGCTCAGGATGAAACCAAGATCTCTACCTTTCCTCATACCAGGGATCCTGGCAAGAGAGCAAGGTATGCAGGTCAGACAGCAGCTGAGTACCATCCCATTCAGTTCCTGAGGGGAGCAGCTGGAGGAATAAGACCCCAGTGTGCCCTATGGGACAGACCCTCCCCACATCTCTGAGGCACATGGCACGGACTCCCTAACCATACAGCTTAAAACACCAAAGGAAAGGAAAGGAAAGGAAGCAGCTCACTGACAAACTCCCCACAAGGAGAAGCTATCCGCTGCTGCTACTGAAAGTATGCTTTTCACCTACCCGTTCCTATCTCTCCAAAAGAAAATTATTCCAACTCCTTCTAAAGTCCACGTATCTTCCTATGCTTGCATAGCTCAGTGGCAGGAGCACTTCACCAAGAACGCCGTCAGCAGCACTCCAAAGCACAGCCTTGCAGAGATTAAACTTTTTAGCTTCCAAAAGCAATTCAACCATTTTCAAGCCAGTATTTTCCTGTATTTACTTCACCAAACCAACAAGAATTGGCTTAGATATTAAAACAGTTTCCTTCTGTCAGGGAACTAGACATAAACCAAGTCCAGATTCACTAGGTGAACAGAATTCCACTCCTGTCAAGTATCTCAGTATTTCATATCCTTTGGTTTCAATCAATACACAAGGGAACACAGATCAGAAGGTTCCATCTTTTCCTGGCTAGTGAATGACAGTAAAAATACATATGCCCACTACATACTGAAGTTATCAGCACTTTGTTTGAGGTATGAAACTTAAAATAAAAATGCAAGTTTCACAATGAAATCTCCCCTGTCCAACCACTATCTCACCTCTAATCCACAGCTCCCAGATGCACTGGGAATTCTGCAGTCAGCATCTTGGGTGTCTCTCAATCCATATTCTGAAGCATACCGGTTTTGCTTTAATTGCCTTGAACATGGGTACTGCAGGGCCTTTCTGTATCTTTGGCTAGGGCAGCAGTGCTGTTAACCCACCTCAGAATCACTAGCAGACAGGCTAGCATGTGACCCCAAGCCCTCCTGTCCTGAGAGAGGTATGTGGTGAAGAACAGCTACTTCAAATCAAAAGAATCTGCCCCTGTAAGGTAACAGCATTTCTTCCCCCTGTATTCTGATCCAGCCACACATCAGGTTTGTTGCAGCAGTGCCTGCAGTACCGGTCTGTCCCTGCTCAGCACACACAGCAGTTATCAAAGAGAGTCAGGAATTCAGCTCCCCTGAGAAGGGATATGTATCAGTCTCTGTGGCGCAATCGGATAGCGCGTTCGGCTGTTAACTGAAAGGTTGGTGGTTCGAGCCCACCCGGGGACGGATGAGCTCCCTTTTAAAGGCCACTAGAACCTCATACAGCCCAAGGGGAAGCGCCAAGTCCTGCCCCTGGGAAGGAACAACCACAGGCATCAATAGGTGATGGGGCCACCCCACTTAGCAGAAACAGACCTGGGGGGTTCTGCCAGACATTGAGTGAACACAAGCCAGGAAAGTGCCCTTGTGAGAGGACGCTGCCAACAGGGTAAGGATGGCAATCTTTGCCCTCTCCTCAGCACTGCTGCAGCCACAGCTCAAGTGCTGTGTCCAGTTCTGGGCTCCCCAGTACAAGTGGGGAGGGCCCAAAGAACAGCCAAAAAGATGAGGAAGAGTCTTAGACACTGTGACTGTTCAACCTGGAAAAGGCTCATGGGGCTCATATAAATACCTGAAGGGAGGGTACAAAGTGGGCAGAGCCAGGCTCTTTCCAGTGGTGCTCAGCGGCAGGACCAGAGGCAATGGGCACAAGCTGGAGCAGACAAGGTTCCAGCTGAGGATCAGGAAACACTTTTTCACTGTCAGGGTGACTGAGCACTGGCACTGGTTGCCCAGGGAGGTGTTGGACTCTCTTTCCCCTCCTTGGAGATACTCAGAAGTTGCCTGGACATTGTGCTGAGTAAGGTACCCCTGCCTGAGCAGGGGGGTTGGATCAGATGACCAGCAGAATCCCCATCCAACCTCAACCACGCTGCATTCAGCATTCTGATCAGAAAAACAGAACTCAAATCACATCTAGGCAAATGGGATCACTGATCTCTGGCATCTTGAGTAGCCAATCCATCTAGAACTCTGATTTCATACCAAGCCTGTGACATTATCTGTATATAAGGCTCTTCACAGAGTATTCTGAGTTGAAAGGGACCCACATGGACCATCAAGTCCAACTCTTAGCCCTGCACAGGACAACCCCAAAAGTCACACCTTGTGTCTGAAAGTGTTGTCCAAATACTTCCTGAACTCCATCAGGCTTGGTGCTGTGACCACTTCCCTGGGGAGCCTGTTCCAGTGCCCAACCACCCTGTGGGTGAAGAACCTTATTCTAATATTCAATCTAACCCTCCCCTGACAACTTCAGGCCATTCCCTCGGATTCCCACCATCTTGCTTCCACAAGCATCCTTACTTCTGTCCTGTTGGATGACACCTGTCCCACAGGCTTTGTGTCTTTCTCACACTTACCCTGAATTAAAACAATTATGTTTAAAGCTGAAATCCATGGATTATATATTATCTCTAACCAATATAAAATATTTATACATTATGTATTTTATTAAAGTTTATTAATAAAGTGCTTGATAGTTATATCAAATATGCTTACTATACTGTGCATTATAATAATTCTATTTTATATTTTGTGTATTACCTGTTATCAAAACTGCCTTCACAGTTTAGGGGCTGCTACCGTTCTTCCCTGAACTCCAGTTTACAGCTTTGCTCCTAATCCCAGAGTAGCTAGATCTGGAGATACTCATTACTATGTTAAAGAACAAGTTCAGGCTGTCAAGAACATCTGGATAGCCACATTCCTCAGAAAGTCTAGCCTGACAAGCATTAAGAACTGGGAACCAAACACTCCTGTCAAAAGGATCCAAGCAGACTTATTCCCAGAAGCAAGTAAATCCAGAGCTGATGATACACAGAAAACAATAGAAGAGTTTCCTTCCAATCATGATTTGACACTTCTATTTCAAGTCGTCTTCTGAGCTTTTTGGGGGTTTTTTTGAGCATCTAACATATATAACTAGAGCCCAGGAGTTCTAGAATTTGACTAGAAATTTTGCTATTGTATACAAAATGTGCATAGATGTTACAGAAACTAGGAGCATGAGGGAAAAAAGTTAATTAATCACCATGACCATTTTCACTCCTACAGAAACAACCAGATGTTACTCAGACACAAGGATAAGGATAAAACTTCTTATTCTTGCATTAAAATGAATCACGGAACACGAGCATGCAGTGGTTTGGAAACACACCCTCACAGTTCTTTGCCAATATAACCCTTCATAAATTTTTCATTAAGGTGCCACAGGTACTCACAAACAAAGGATGTGGAAATCTTACAAAACTTGGAAGTTTTAATGAAGAGCTTTTTTCCCCAAAAAAATGAATTCTGTTGGAAAATGACAAGGGAAAACACCTATTTTGCCCTTGGAGGCTAAAGTAGCTCTGAAAACTGTGTCATGATCTGTCTGGCAACATGAAGAAGCCCTGCTCATTCTAATGTTGCTTATTGACACCTCCATGAAGGACAGCAAGAAAAAACCTACTGTGGAAACTTTGGACAATATGGCACATATGGACTGGATGCAGCACTGTGAACATTTGCATCAATCCTCCAGTAGAAGGGTTATTGTAGTTCACTACGTACCAGGTTACTGGCAAAGAAGGGAACTGGATATGAATCATACATATCACTCTGGTACTCAATGGCAGCAAGGCCACCACTATATCCTTAAGTTCTGCCATGGCTGATGAGACAGCCATTGTTTTTGTCTGGGGACTCACTGAACTGACATTTTCGTTTAGTTAGAGTTTGAGCCAGCTGTTGATCTCATTATTGCAGCAGGAGAACAGGAAAAATGATGCTGTAGTTTGGATAAAAGCCGCACTAGCAATAAAAGAAGTTCACATCTTGAAATCTCCACAAGAAGTCCGTCCCACCTCCCTTTTTAAAACAGCAGCAGCAGAAATACAAGACAAAACCCTAACAACAGTTACTAGTATTCTCAAGTGTAAGTTTTAGAAGATTCAAGCTCTGTGCCATATTCTTCCAGGCTAATGCAAAGCCTACAGAAAACATCTGCCAGCCATAAGTACTAAACTGCCTATCAGCACTTTATTGACCAGAGTAAACAAAGTGGAAGCAACTTCAGTTTTAACAGCCTTTCATAATCATGTAAGACTTCTTATTTACCTCATTGTGGCTTAGTGCTTTGCATAATGGAAATGGACACATTCCCATTACTTGATGAAGAAAACAAACAACAGTTATCTCCACTATCCCTCAGCTACCTACTGAGGTAGGCTGAGAGGTCTCTTATGCACACTTCCCTGACTGCAATACTCACTACTCCACAGAGGCCTAAAGCAATTTTAAGCAGAGGTTATGATACAGCTTGTAATACTTTCAGACATGCTTGCATTACAAATACAACAGTGGAAATGCACTCGGAGATAATCAGACCTACAGAAGGAAAAAAAAATTGGAAATCACAGGAAGAGACTTGTTTGAAAGATGTCAGCTCCATTTCCCATCTTCCATCCAAAAAATAAAAATAAGGGGAAGGGTAAAAAAATGCAGCAGAGCAAGAATAACTGCTGATAAATTTGCTTTAACAAATACTTGGAAGCACACAAACCCAGCCCTCCAGTGCACATCATCTTGACAGAGCAATGATGAAAGGAAAAACCATTCCTCAGGGACATAACCAAACATGCTTAAAAGATGAAGACAGAAAAGCTAGTTGCAAGTCAATTAGAAAACATCTGCTTGGAAAAAAAAGTATATCTAACTGCTCTCAATCTCACTAAACACGGTATTTGAGAACATTCCTCTCCCCAGAAATATTTTGCAACGAAATAAGGAGTAAATGACTTAATTCTTTTGCAGAACAATACCCACTATTCAGAGTGCCCTGCTGTTCCCTCTCTGACAAAGGCTGTCAGATCTGGCAAAGACAGAATAAAAGATGAATCCAGGTCCTATGATAAAAGGACCTTTTGTGAGAAACTGAAAGTGAGGTCTCTTCTCGACACAGGGATGCACCCAGACTAGGGGTGAAACAAATACGGAAATAAATTACAGTCATCTGCCAGCACTGTATTATTTGCCAACTATTGCTGACAAAATAAACTTATTCAGAGTTTTAATGCGGCTACAACTTTCGTCCACTGCTAACCTACATAACCCAAAATCCTATGACCTCAAGGCTAACCAATAGGATTTATTCAGTCCATATATTCTGCATGAAACAGTAACACAAACCTAACATTTTAATACAATATTTATGTATATTTCATATTAATTACATTTACATATTTAAATTACCCTACTACATTAACACTACTACATATGGTACTTGGTAAATACAACTCGCATGGTTAAATCTTCAAATTTTGGTACTGTTTTCTATCAAGTATAAAACAGAATAGAAAACAAAGTTTCTGTGTGAAGAATAAAGCCTATTTTAACAGAAGCAGCCAAGATCTGTTGCAACATACAGATCATGGATGCTGACATTTAGACAAAACTTTGCAGTAATAAAAGGTACTGTCATTCACTGTATTTATAAGCAACTACTTAATATTTCATTTACCAACTGCACTATAGTGATTATTTGAAAAAAACAAAAACCCACACACAACACAGTATCCTTGCCTTGTCCTTCAGAAATCAGAAATAATTTGTAGGTAAGAAGTGAACTGTTTAAACATGTGCTAGAATATATACAACTCTGCAATAGAAAGAGGTTAAAAAAGTTGAATACTGTTGAAAAAAATTTATTAAGTCTATACAAGTCTTCTGAAACAAACCATTGGCTTTGATACAGTAAATTCAAGTGAATACTCATTGCAATAGTATTTTTTAATACAGAGATCAAGAAGCCCTATAGCTTCCCACTTAGTGTCTGTGACAGGAAGTTTTATTTCTGAAAAAGTAGCTGCACAAAGCAGACGTGATAGAGATCTCACAGCCACAGTGAGCTACAGTTGAATAAACTTATATTACAAACATTTCAGAAATTAGGAATCCATACTGAAGTGTGGCAAATTGATTCACAATGAAAGAACAAAGACATCACTCAGACCCCTTGCCAATAATGAAGACTTTCTGCAGCGAGTCTAGAACAGAACGCATCATAAAAAACTAGAGTGCAAGAGTACCACAAATTTAGCATATAAATATCACAGGATTAAAACTCCAGTTAAGCCATCAACTGAAGTGATGATTAAAAGGAAAACATGGCGTTCCCCAGTTTTGCAAAGGAAGATTTCAAAGCATTTCTTCAAGAAGGTGCTGATACCAACTATGGCCTGTGCCAATTTGTATGTTAGACACCTCTGCCGAAAGAAAAAAGTTCAGCAGATTTGCCTAAGAACTGTATAATCCTGCTGTTTTTAATTCAATAAAAAAAGCATTTACTAGAAGAAATGAAATGTAACATTTATAGCTCACACTGTTTGCAAGATCTGTGCACACTCTATAGTTCTAAAATTTCAACAGAATTTTAAAATAAGACAAAGAGCAGACAATGCAGTAATGTGTTTGTTAGATGAATTTGTTTAGAATAGTTACACAATTAATGTATATGGTTGTAAAATTTTTAGTGCACTTGTTCTTGCACATTATTTATGCTACTTATAAAAACCTGAAGATTGCAAATTGGGCATGCTTACCATAACATTTTCAAACTGGGAAAGCTGCAGAACATTTTTCCTACAAGTGTTCACTGCCATGATACAAAACAAATATGTGCAAACTGCAAGGTCCCTAAAAATAGCATTTAATGACTTCATGTACAGAAAGATGTCACTATCTGTTTAAATATGCAAAGAATAAGCTTCCCCAAGTTTATAACATAGAACAATATCCACCACATGCTCCTCCTCCTCCATATCCTTCTTCCTTGCTTGATAACTTTACACCTCTGTTTTGGCTTTCACTCTCCCATAGTCCAGGAGTCTGAATGATTTTTTCAACAAGTTCTTCAAAGGCACACTGTACACCATCACATGTTTTTGCACTTGCCTCTGGAAAGGGGACATAAGAAGTCAAGTGTCAGCATAACTTCTACTAACTTGTTTAGTATTGCTCCTTAAGTCTCAAACTACAACCTACACTTAAAACTTTTTACAACATATTCTATAAAAACATAACAGTGCCAAAATTAGTAGTTATGCAGATTTACGTCACCACATTGAGCAGCACCTCAAAAGATTTTTTTACAGAAGAGCTTTCAAGTCATACTTCACCAGAGTATATGGAGACAGTAATAGCTTAGGTTTATTTCTGTGTGAAAAGCACTCCCGTATGAAGAAGGAGTGTTCTCATCTGATAAATCTGGTTGCTGCTCTGTAGGTTAGTCAGCACTGCAGTACCACTATACTGTAAGAAGCAAGGATTCATCCTGTAGCATTGTGGGCTGGTTTCCATGATAAAATTTAGCTGATAAAACGCAATAGGGGATCTCATTTTTTCTGTAGTTAGCAGAATTCTAGGAAATTCACTCAGGAGCCTTGAACAAGCCCAAGAAATCTGCTCAGAGGTTATACTATGAGAGCAACAGACACCATCAGAAACTGTTCCCCACAGGGCTTGCCCTGTTCATCCACACAGCCTTGCAGATACTTAATATATGTAGCATGCACATATATGTATTTAGCTACAGTCTAATTTGCATTTTTCTTTTCATCTTCCATGCAATGAACATCTTATGCCTTAACTTAGAACTTCTATTTCCACATCTGACACTGTAGCTGAAAAAAACCCACAGCAGGGTACTAAAAAAAAAGTGCCATTAGTCAGAGATGAAGAACATAAGTCTAAGTATAGGACACATCAATGAACTGCTCTGCTACTGGAATCATCCTATAAAATAATCCCTGCTAATCCTTAAGAGAAACATGCAATAAACATAGGCATAGAGTTACTTAACCACCCATTTTTGAATTTATCATTACAAGGCCTACAAGACCCATTTCATTTTGCAGGAGGTTGAGACCAACATACTTGCTCAGTAATAATTATGTCATTATTCAATCCCATCCACCATTTGCAAGTTAATGATATACCTACTTATTTTTACCTCCCAGTTCTAATATAGATTTCTGTCAGGTACCAGCTATTTTGCCATACTGAAGGCTGGCTACTAGTACCAGTTTTCCCTCTTTCATTTTGCTTCTGTTATTATTCAGGAAGCTGGGTGGGAAAAGAAACCAGACAAAACCCCAAAACTCAATACTGGTTTCACCAGGCTACAGCAGAGCCTGTATTCTGTATTAATCCTCATGAATTTCAACATGCCCGTTCACAGACAGAATAGGTATCTGAACATACTCAAGGACACCTTTAAAAAACAGGAATACCCAATATCTTTGTACCTACAACAGCTGACAAATATCATTAATTGGACCATATGCAAAGACTACAGTTCTACAGAAGTGGTACTTTTCATTATGTAACAAGAATCAAGTAACATGTCTGCAAATACCTAAAACATACCTATGAACAACATGGAATGTTTTCTTGCAAATTTGAGGCCTTCATTTCTGTCAACTTCACGGTTTTCCTATAAGACAACACAGCATTAATATGCATTATTAACAAAACACACCAAAAGATTACTAACTACAGTTGAATTTGGTTTACCTTATCGATCTTGTTTCCAACTAGCATTTTCACTATGTCATTCCTTGTGCAGTACGTTTCCAACTCATTTAACCAGTTATCCAGCTTCACAAAAGTATCTCTTCTTGTGACATCATAAACTGAAAGATATTAGCCATATTATTTCCACAATATTTTTGCAAGAATTACAGCTTACATTACAAAAGGAACAAAAATTATGGCTCTTTGAATTAGAAAATTGAAGGAATCCCAAGGATTCCAATTTACCTTCTACATCAATAACTGGAAAAAAAGGTTGGACATCCACCAGCTCAAATCACTGATGCAGAGCAACTCTAACATTCACTCAGCTAGTGATCTGAGACTAATTGATCTTGAGACACCCTAGCTTACAGGTTGGAGACTCATTCTCTAAAGAATTCTGCACTTGCAGACCCCAATGCAGGATCCTAACATCACCACAGCTATGCAAAGAGGATGGCATCACCTCCAGGACCAAGTTAATTAGTGACAATTAAGACTTGTTTTAACACCACTGCTAAGCTGCTGATTTAGCTAAAAATGTAAACAGATCAGCAAGTCCTCACAAATACCAATGAACTGCTGAGTTTTCAGTATTTTACTGTTTTAAATTATTTAGTATTTGTGTGGAATATAAGCAGTAAGACATGCTAAGGGCAGACCAAAAAAAGCAGACCTAAATCTAAAATCCACTACCCAATAACTATCTTAATAGCTAGCATTTCAAGCTATGAAGGTATTTTTTTCCTTCATTTTCAGATCCCATATGCAGACAGGCATAAACAGTTTGTTTCAATCAAATCTGTAACCTGGCTTGCATTTTTAGGAAGTGTGATGGGTTGGAATGATGGGATGAAGCCATATAACAAAGAAATAGTCAGGAGGTATTTAATAAAATGGAAGAGCAAATCTCAACAGCAGAATCTTCTGGCTCCCAAACAGTACTTAGTAACTTTCACAGCTTTCAGCAGTAAGTGGTAGTTTCAGTACCAGCAACTAAGTGACTTGACAAGACATGCCTTGACAGGAAGACATTGCAACTCAGACTTGGGAAAAGGTACAGACAAAACAAAACCTACCAGGAAGACACATGACAGAGGTTAATAAAGTCAAACAATTTAACTGGACACAATATTTTATAGCAAGATTCTCTCAAGCCAGAAGCAACTTCAAAGAAATTAAATTTCCCTGCCCTTACTTGAGTCAGCTCCTCACTGCTGGCACTGGAGAATCAGAACTTCAGAGCTCAGTGCCTACATAACAGATTTCCATATACAAAGGAAAAGCAAATGAGACTTCACTGTGAAGCTACAATTATGGGTTTTGCCTGGGTTTCTCACACACAGATTGGTGCTTTCTATATGCCCAGCTAGTCTTTTCTAAGTGATTCTGTGTAACATCCCATCAGCGCGGAGACAAGTAACAAAAAAACCCAGCCAGACTCCACACTGTTTATATTAATTTCATTAGGAAAAAAGAACAGGGAGAAGAAAAGGAGAAAGCTATATACATACACAGAGGAGAATTTTTTTTAACACTGGACTTGGTAAACACAAGCAAAAATAAAGAAGTAATAAATAAAAGACAAATTCCAGACAGCACAGGGACCACAGCTCCAAGTTATCCTTTCAAATAGCAGTAGCTTTTAATCTCATGCACAAATCAAGAGATTCTCAAGTCGGTCAGATGAACTACATGAGAAAGAGGTCAGACATCAAGATCCTTTAATATGAGTTGTTCAGCACAGATACAACAATTTTTAATATCAGTTAGGTATTATGTAAAGGTTATATGAGTTTGTGTAACTTCAACACATGAAAAACACACTCAAACTACCATGCAAAGCTATACTTACCTAGGATAACACCTTGTGCACCTCTGTAGTAACTGGGTGTTAATGTTCTGAACCGCTCCTGACCTGCAGTATCCTGAAAAGCCATTCACAAAGTTCCATTATTCAGAATTTGAGCAGAATCTAGTTTAGCTTTCAGGTATTCTGCTTCTAATGAACATACAAAATAAGATTTACTGTATATTTCTCTACCAGGTTTGCTGAGTTTATTCCATCTCCTCCTATTTTACTACACATCAGCTTTCTTACCTAGTCTGCCCTGGGAAACACCTTTCAATTGTCATATGTAGTAAATAACTGGACTATATGGCAGTAAGACAGCCATTTCTGCAATACCTATCTGTTCAGCAGCTTGTGCTGCAGCAACCAGAAAGAAAGCAGCATAGCTGCAGTACTTACTAAGATGTTGTAACAAGCATCACACCCATGGCAACAAAACCAGTTCCCTCACTTCCATCCCTTGGTCCAATTAAATTTGATTGAGTGCCAGGGTAAATGCTTTAACACACTATGACAGAGCAGAAGCAGAAATAAGTCACAGGTTTTTCTGGGTTTAACTAAAGTTGAGTTTACAGCCTCAAATTTGAAGTGTTAACAGCTCTGCAAAAAACCCCCTAAATATTAGAATGCTGTTTCCTTATCAGAGACTAAGTTACAGTGCACACTCATTGCAGACTTAATACATAGAATATTTAAACAATTTACCCCAGGTCAGAAGTGACACATAAAACACTGTGGATTCCCTGACAAAGAACGTGAATAACCAAACTGGACTTACAACATTCTACAAGCCACTCAGTCAATTCCACACATCTCAAACAGGTTTTGTGTAATGATGAACATTTACAAGCTTTTCTTTTCCAGTTTACCTCAGGATTATTTCTTTATATTTACCAATAAGAAAAAAAAAAACTCGAGTTAGTTCTATGTAATATTTTCCATCCCGTTATCATTCATTATTCTGCTATCAGTCTGGTTTTCCTCCTATATGTCTTTTTTTCTGTCAAGTTAGTTCAGTTATTTTCCTTGTCACACCCATTTATTTTAGTGATTACTATTGTAACTAAGACATAAATCCTGTTTGTTACCTGAGATATGAGCCACCCTCAAAGCAACGGCAATAGTGCAATACAGATTTCATGTTGCACTAGTACTTCCCAAGGAAGCAAAAGTCCAGTATCTTGCTTATATGAGAAACAAGGTTTTATTCTTGCTTGCTACAAGACAACTCAGCTGGGTCTAAATATTCAAAAGAAGCTTCAACTCACATAAGGGTGGAGGCTGGTTTACACGATGGAGAATATTTTTTTAAAGTTTGGAAATGCTTCTCTTTCTTTGCTTGCCATAAATTTAGAAATTCTAATTTTAACTAAAGTAGAATGTGAATACTCTAAAGCTATGAGTACAAACACTGCCTCTCTTTCAGATGATTGCCTGCAAATAACTCTAACCTTGAGCCTATAAATGTCTTTGTGTGAGAGCCAGGAAGTTTAGGCTAAACATGGTTTTACAGAGGTAACATTTGAGCACACAACAGTAATTCTTAACCTATTAATACAATCTAATGTTATAGGCAAAATATAATACTAAGTGCACCCTTTTAAAATCAGTCAAATACAGGCAATAGCGATATAGACAGGGATGTCTGAGATTAGTGAGGGCTAACTCTCTAGAACAATTAATTACTCATTAATAACACCTAGGAACAACCACATTCAATTTTTTAAAGTCTGACTGATTTAATACCATTTAATTCCTCCTCTTCTCTACTCCTATCCCAACCAGACCTGAAATCAGTGCTGCAGAAGTTCAAGGCAACAGAATCATCCCATTAGCCAGTTGTTCAACAGTTCATTCCACCTTTTGAATGGTGCAGTATTAACCTCCCACTTCTCCAAATCACCTTCATATTGATAGAAGAGGATTCTATACAAACTGTACATTATACAAAAAAATCACTATTCCTAAAGCAAAGCAATACATTAAGAACTTGTAAGAGACTTACCCATATTGCCAGTTTAGCTTTGTTCCCATCAACTGAAATTGTTTTCACCTTGAAGTCCACACCTAGAGGAAGAAAAATATTTTAGTTCTTCAAACATACTACAGCTATTTTTAAACGAGAAAGTAAAGAGAAAAGAAAAAAAAATCAAACTCAGAAAACAAGCTGTGTTTTGACATAGGAAGGAAGAGTAAGTTTCATTAGCTATTAATCAACCTTGCTCAAAATGCAACATTTACTCCTGACAGGCTTTTGCAAAAGCCTAAAAGCCTTTAAGCCATTGACTCAAAATATTTTATGGAAGTAGGGCAAATACTACAATTCCTGTATTAAAGTACACATCCAGGAGAAATTTTCAAGTTTGTAATTCAAATGGGTTAACTTTCTATTCATTACTCTCAAATGTGTTCTCTTTGGGTACAACCAAGGCCTTAAAAATAACCAAACCTTTAAAAATAATGAAGGAAGCTGCATTCAGGTAGCTATTTGCTCTGTTTCCCTATCTCATACTCTGACCACATCCCATCAAGCTTGGTAAGCTAATACAGGCAGAGGCTCATCCACTACATGGCTGCTATCCTATGAGAAATAACATTATATTACACTAATTTAACAAGTGCCAGACTTTGCAGTTGGAATGGGGCAACCCCAGTTGTGTGTACAGACTGGGAAACAAGAGAATGGAGAGCAGTGCCACAGAAAGGGCCCTGGGGGTCCTACTGGATGGCAAGTTGAATCTGAGTCAGCAGTGCCCTGGCAGCCAGGAGGGCCAAGCATGTCCTGGGGGGCATCTGGAAAAGCAACATCAGCCGGGCAAGGGAGGGGATTGTCCCGCTCTGCTCTGCACTGGGGCAGCCCCACCTTGAATATTGTGTGCAGTTTGGGGCACCACAATATAAGAAAGATATTAACCTACTGGAGAGTGTCCAAAGGAGGGCAACAAGATGGTGATAGGTCTGGAGGGGAAGCCTCATAAGGAGCAGCTGAGGTCACTTGGTCTGTTCGTCCTGAAGAAGACTGAGGGGAGAGTCCTCAGGAGGAGAAGTGGAGGGGCAAGTTCTGATCTCCTCACTTTCACAATCAGTGACAGGACTCACAGTAACGGCCTGAAGCTGACTCAGGGAAGGTTTAGGTTGGCTATCAGGAAGAAGTGTTTCACCCAGAGGGTGGTTGGGCACTGGAACAGGATCCCTGGGGAAGTGGTCACAGCACCAAGCCTGACAGTGTTCAAGAAGTGTTTGGACAATGCTCTCAGACACATGGTGTGATGGTTGAGGTGTCCAGCACAGGGCCAGAATTGGACTCGATGACCCTGATGGGTGCCTTGCAAGTCAGCATATTCTACAATTTCATGATTCCATGAAACATGTCAAATAAGCTTTGGATTATTTCAACATGCAGTACATCTCTAACGGGGATTCCAGCAACATCATGAACTCACCAAGACCATTGCTCAGTGGCCAAGAAAAAAACAAACTGGCAAGCCAGTAATGGTTCTGCTGTTCAGTTACCTAACCTCGACATCTAAAAATTCTTCTGCCTTCATGTGTCCTCCCCCCTGCAGAACTAGCAGCCTATTACTTGTTCAAGGACAAGCTGCACAAAACTGAAGTCAGGGAGAACAAGATGTTAGTGACTGTGCAAATTTAAAGGATATAGCAACACACCTCAGCCTGAGAGGCTGAGTACAGTTATGATCCATTGCCCTGTAATTTAATCCTTAGGTTACTAATAGCAAGTAACTAATTGGAAGTATGTTTCAACTATTTTGGAGCAACTTTCACTCTCCACCAGGCAGCAGCCCTGAAATGAAGTAGCAGTGTGGAAAGTTGACACCTTGATAAGAACAACTTTCAAATGCAACAGCAACTTTTTTGCACTTCGAATTAAAAAGGCAGCCATCGCACTCAATACAAGAAAAAGAACTTATCTTACACAAAATGAGTAGGGCCTCATAATAAGTGTGCTGCATTTACATTCCTAAAGTTATGCAGATTACAAACAAGTGTGAACAGGTGCCAAAATATGTTCAACTTAANTTTAAAAGAGCTTTCTTTAAAAAAAAAAAAAAAGACAAATACAACTTTTATTCCACTGTTTCACAGCTTCAGCTGGCTAGTGTTTCCTAAGTGTTAAGTGATTTTTCAGACAACATTCTGCCTCAGAAGAAGTCTGTACTCTTCATTTCAACCAAAATTTCCCCAAAGTACATTCACTTTCGTGGTAATGGAACAGAACTTTGGGGTTTTTTTGGGGACTAAGACTCCTAGTCCCTGACTTAGCAGTAATGTTCAGTGCCATGCACAGGGATGATACATTATTCTACAGTTATCTTCACAGAAAAGAACAGTTGCTATTAACTTTATTTTAAACACAAGTTCTTGGAACTTTACCTAGTTCATAGCAGACTGCTACGCTAGCAATTTAACACAAATTGATCCTAAAGAACATCCTGTCCTGTCCACTTTTCAGCACTCAGCAGTAACTTTTAGACTAACAGAATCTCTCTCTTCTACTGTAATTCCGCAATTCTTCCCCTAAACTGCAAAAATCACCATTGTTCAGTCAGCATGTCCAACAGTTCACCGTGACTCTTTTGTCCATTAGTCTGGCATCAAAACCTGTAACTGCAGGTATTGCAAGTCTATCAGATACTTAACAAAGCAAAGTATGTCACAGTAGTTTCAAGAAACAAAACTTTTTTCCTTGGAATAAACTTATTAGGAGTATTCCGAAGCCACACTACTCTTCTCTCATTCAGTAAGCAGATTCGGTATAATTTTCAGTGTCTTTTGCATGCACAGCCCAGCCTTGCTGCTGGCTTAAAATTTACTTTTAGTTTTGCATGAGTGGTACAAGTAAGAAAAGAAACTAAAATAGCTAATAAATCCCATGTTAAACTGACGATTGAAAAGTGAAAGTGTGAAAATGAACTAACAGCACACCAAAATACATCCTTTAAAGTGATCAAGGTATGTGAAATATAATTCTAGCAAATCATAGAGTTCAACACATAAAAAAGCCAATGAACAAAAAGAAAACTTTTAAATAGCTAGGTCTTTGATTGCTATTCTGCCATAAAAGTGGACAAGTAGAAAAAAAAATAAGTCTCAAGAAAATCTTGTTGAATTGAACAAACAGGATACTTGTGTTCTCTGAATACATCAGTGAAATACAGACGTGTTTGTGGCAGGTGTCAGTTTTGAGCTTGCAAGAGTGATGTTTCTACCCTTGACAGCAGAAAGCTGACACTGCTTTCCACCCTGCCTTGGAAGGCATCCAGAAACCAGATAGCAGTACTAGACTGTATTCCTGTGCATTAACACCTACTGCCTCAGCACTGCACACCAGCATACTGTGGACTTACAGTCTGCAAGGAATAGTTCTGTCACTGAAACTCTCACACACAGGCCATGCTGGATTTACAGGAAGTGCAAAATGAAGTAGAGTGCAGTATTTGTGCTCTAGGTAAGTGACCAGTTGGACAGCTTAGAGTTGGAGGACTCCAAATGCAAGGAAAGCTAAGAAGTTAAGAGACATCAGATTTGTGCAATACATCACCTCATTTGTGAAACAGGGAGTGCACTGAACACTTACCTAGAATCTCTCATACAAAGAGAAAGCAAGTAAAGACAAGCATGAGCAGTAAGAACAGCAGAAAATACTGGGGTATATATAGTCTGCTAAGATCCATGTGATGAAGCCCAGTGAACAAGCCAGCCTTAACAAATGCAAGGATAGGTGAGGTGCTACAGTGAATAAAACACTATTAATCCAACTGAAGCTATTTGCCCAAAGCAGCTTATTCTTCCCAGAATATCACAAGATTTTTACAAAGTTCTGAAGAGAAGCCCACAGAGAATAACTATTTTGGGTTTCATTTAAATTGCACCCAGAGGTCTGTGCAACCTACAAAGATAAGGTACATGTCAACAGGTCATTCCAGGGGACCAACTGTTCTGCAGTCAAGACTTTCCCTCAGTATCATGGTTTTGTGTGCAGTTCTTGCTACATGTTAGGAAAAAAAAAAAAAAAAGCAAACCAAACATGCTATCACTTTGCTTTCTAATACAAATTAAAAAAATACAGTCCCTTTAACCAGTTCAGCAGTCAGTATATAGATGACAATACAGAAGACATTCTCTGTAGTACATTCATTTTGGAAAAGCATCACATCCTTCAGTTTCAACAAGAAAGGTGTAAAACCCTCTTTTGACCCTAAACTCAAAACAAATAGCATTTAATGAGCACAAAAAAACCTCCAAGGCAAGACTCACAAAGTGTTCTGACATTTCACCATCTTCCAAGTACCTGAATTTGGCATCTAGGATCTGTCTTCCTGCAGCACAGAGCAGTTACCTCTAAGAGCTCACTCCAGCTGCTGCATCTATATGAACAACAAATCCTACTCTGAATTTAAAGCTGCCATATTGCTTCTTAGAAATACACTCACCAGAAAAGTGGCAATGCCACTGCAGGAAACAAAAAAACAAATAAGAATAACGCAGATTCTGTCCTTTTCGAATTAAGTGGAAAAAAAAAACTAATCTGCTATCCCCCATGAGTGCTCCACACACCATGCTGTGGGACTTTCACAGCTGGGGTCACAGTAGCTCCACTAGACAATACTATAAACATCAGAGTGACAGGGTGATTGAGGCCAGCATTTGCTCAGTCTCTGGAAACTGACTTTTCCTGCCAAATGATCACATTCATTCCCCATAAATGTATTTCTTTCAGAAATCAAATTCTACCTGAAGTAATGCTCACATTGAGTACTCTTCCTCCTTTTGCACATCAGAAACACAGCAGGATAGGGCTTGCCAGTAGATCCTACTGCAGGGTAGGATCTGCCCGCAGCAAACCTTGAATTGTTGTTATTTAACAACCAATGATTAGCTACCACACTTGCTGTTGTGCATTTTGGCAAATGCAAAGAGGAAGAATTACTTCAGGAAGTAATCCCTTAGTTTCTCAAATAGCACACTGATGTCAGTTTTTGACACTGGTAAAGAATATTGTGTGTGAACAGCAGAGAGAGAAAAAACAGTTTAAAAAAAAAAATCCCAACAGTAAAGATACCCACATTGAGACTGAACTAGTCTATTGGTATCCAAAACATCATGAAAGCTGAAGTAGCTATTCTGCACTTACTTCCCACATGGTTGACTTATCAAGAAAGTAACAGGATCCAAAGTATGTACAGTGCCAAAACTATTAGATTAGAACACAAGATTGCCACCTCCACCACCTGATCTATTACATTCCTGTTTCGTATCCTCCCTCATAAACTGAGGTGGGGCTACTTGCACAATTTCATTTTTTTATAAGGAATGGAATGAACAAAAATAGGCCACATTCCTTCCCTTGGCTGCATCAGTGCTTTATATGAAATGGTACTCTTGTATCTTATTAACATTAATGAAAAATTGATCAATTTATTTAATCCTTAATCAATTAGAGCTGTCTTTGTTTACCAACAGCTGAACTCAGAGAAAATTTTATTTAAGTTCTTGAACAGAACTCTTCCAACAGAGAAAGCAAAAAATGCAACTGAAATGCATCGTGTGAAAAAGTATCTCCCATTTTTCACTCTTTTTAATATATAATTTTTGAACTATTAAAAACAGTACTTGAAATATTATATAAGATTTAATTGCATAATATATATTTTACATAACACTACTATATTTGAAATATGTATTTAGAGTATCTAATATTCAAAATATTATTTAAATATTTCCATGATTTCAGTTATTACTTTGGTGCAGAGTTGTAACACATTGTTAAAAGTTTCATTCTGCTCCTTTGACAACCAGCCTGCATAGGGCATCCTGCATTCTGGGCCATTCTCCTCCAGCACAACTGACCTACCCTGGTAGGTATTATACCAGCACAGCAATGACACATCACTGCTTTTTTTCCCAGCAGCTCTAGATGCTTGGCTCTCTTCCACTTTTCTCAGGAGTCTAGCTGGCAAGGAGCTGATTACCAAGTAGAAGAGAAAAAGCCACATTGTAATTTCCTCCCTACAGAGGAAAATCAGAAGCCACACCACCTAGTACCATCAGAAGTTGCAAGAGTTAACATCCCTTACTAAAGAGTCTTAAGACAGCTACCAAGTATCATGTTACCTAGAACACAAGGTCTGGACAGCAATATTACCATTCAAACAACTTGACAGCCATCTTGCACAGATAAATCAGTAGGAGACATAACAGTAGCTCTTAACTTTCCATTTTAGCCCAAAATGCTGCAAACAGTGAACTGCAGGTAGTTCCACAGGAGCTTTTCCCTGACCATACCTATGACTTCCATTTGTGTGGTGATGGGTTTCACTCATATCTGCTCTTTTAGCCAAGAACAAATTTTTGCATAAAGAAAACACCTACAGGCCAGTACAGTCAATTCCCCACACCAATAAGCACTGCACACTAAAACTGTGTCCACATCATCCTTGCATTATGGAAAGGCAGACACATCTGAACTTCAGTACACACAAGGCAAGTCTGAACAAACTGCAGTTTTCCACTGAAAATGGTATAGATTTTTCTCAGGTAGTGTCACTACATACTTACCAATTGTTGCTGCAAGCTCTGGGTCGAATGTGTCATCTGTGAACCGCAGCAGCAGGCTGATAGGGAGAAAAGAAAAACAAGAGATACTATTACTGCAGCATACCCACAGCTTGCGGGAAGCCTACAAACTAGAAGGCTGAGAGGAATGGAGAGATCACACAGCTAAATAAAAACATATCTCTTTTTTTTTTGTGGGAGAGAAACTACAGGAAAAAGAAGGGAACATGGAAAGAATACTGCAGACATGCTCTGCTACCTGAGCCCAACACTTCTCACAGTATATATTACCAAGCATGTATCTTTGAAAACAAAGCAGCACACAAGTTGTCAAAGCAGTTGCCTGAACAGTCACATGATCGGCTTCTCAAAGCATTTTACTTCTACCTTATTCTGTTTCTCTTTTCCCAGAATTCAGCACAAAAGTAGTACTTTTTATTTTGTTTCAATATTGCCTCATAGTATTTCTGTAAGCTTGAGAACAAAAATTTCAAGTCAGCTTTTTATCCCAGAAATAACTCCTTGAACTGGGCACACAGGGGAATACTAAGGACAACAACCACCAGAAATAAAGACACACAAGTCAAAGAGTAAAAATTAGCTCACCACTGTTTTACAATTTTACACCTTTTTGTATATAAGGACTTCAACACGCACATTTCCCTCTATCCTGATGAGTATGTTTGCTACCAACAGAAAAACAGTTGCAACTAAGATTTAATGACACATCACACTGTAGCAGTGCAGGGTCCTTTAAAAAAGTGCCATAATGCCACTCTATTTGTGCCAAATGTAAATATTTTTGCAAGAGATAAGGATTCTCAACATAGTTTCTAAAATCACCAGACTTATGCATCTGTGGCAAGTGCTTATTACCATGTGGCAGGCAGCTGTTTGCTATGACCCAACAGCTTCTACTCATTTCCAGGCTGGAGAAACAAAACAAAACCTTATTTACTTTTTTGTCTTTCCCCCCACCCCCCCGGTTCTTTTCTCCTCTCTCCTCTTTTTGCATGTGAATTTAGCAGTCAAGTGCTTTTTAGTTTTTGGACACAGTCCTGCATTGACAAAAAAAGCAACTACTGAAATTCCTTTACCTCAATGACACTGGGAAGCAACTCCAAAGTTAACCACAGACCAACCTTTTTACCCTTACTCCAGAACCCCAAAACCATATGGTAACTTTATTTACCAAAGAATAATAAAAATAAATCATAGCACATAGGTTTTTACCAGTACCCTCAGACAGCTGCATCAGGATACTATTTAAAAGAAGCTGGATTTAGTTACAACCAGAACTAGTTTCATTCAAAACAGTCAGAACATGGAACCCTTATACTGCTACTAGAATAAAAACATCATTTTACCAGTCTTGCATGCCAAGCCCAGCCAACTTCTACCTTCCCCACTTCTTTCATATGCAGCTATCATCTTGTACAAAGTTCAGCACACTCACCAGGAGCAGGTCTAAGACAGAATTAGTTCAGGAGTCAGGACTCTTACTACACTGTGCTAATACCAGTTTAACATCTGCTCTTCCCTAATCAGGTAGTATGTAAAGGACACAAATTCAGGAATAGTTCAGTATTATTGTATGTGAACAATCACAGTGTTAGTGTTTAATAGCAATTTTATTTCTTCTACATAATGCCTCTTTAAACAAGTTCTCTGACATGAGGAAACAAGTATATAAATAGGTATACAAAACCACTGTGTGCTTTATCTGCCTCGGGAAAAATTCTTCCATATGGCCACTCATATATTTGATGATCTCAACTAAAAGAAATTTACTCAGATCACGTCTGTCACCAGAGGCCTACTGTACTAATTATCAGCTCGGTAGGGAACTCAAACGAGCAACTGACAGATTTTTAACAATTATGGTGGCTTTTTTTCTAATCAGCAACTTATACGTACTTTGAGGTCACGGTAGAACACACAAATTATTGCCATAAAACCCAAATCTAAAATTCCTGGTGTGGCACATTCCGCGATGCCCTCCTGCATTTACAGCCCCCACAGCCCATACGGTGGCAGAGCCACCCCGCAGCCTCCCCGCGCTGCCCTGCACGCCGGGCGTCCTGTGACTCTGCACGTAAACATCACGGACCGGAGAAAGGGCTGCGGAGGGGACAAGGGCACCCCTGTCCCCAGACAGGGCCGGCAAAGCCCCCGCCCCGGCCCCGTGTCCAGCGGACGGGCCCGGCCGGGCAGGGACAGGGGCAGGGGCGAGGGCGCTGCCCCCGCGGGCCCCGCTCNAAAGGGGCCGGGCAGGGAAAGGGGCCGGGCAGCGTGTGGGATACGGCGCTAGGCTGCGCAGGGACCGGGCGCAGTCGCTGCCCCTGCAAGGGCTGGACGTGGCAGTGCCGTGGTGACACGGCGGTGCTCGGGCATAGGTTGGGCTCGGTGAGCCCAGAGGCCTTTCCAAGGTGATTGACCCCGCAGGCTGTGCCCGAGCGGAGCCGGCAGCCGCTTCCCGAGGGAAACAGCCGGTCAGGAGCCCGCCACCAAATAATGGGCCCTTTTGGGCACGGACCGGCAGTGTGGGCCGGATGGGACGCGACACGGGATGCTTTTCTGCCAGCAGAATCCATTAAAGGCCCGAAATGTCCTTCTGGAACTGATTGCTGTGAGGAAGTCCAGCGGGTTCAGCTGATGCACTGTCATGGTTTGAAACCCACCTCGGGCCATGCGTAAGCAAGTGCAACTCTTCTGAAACTACTGGAGTGCGTGACAGATGCGGGTCTGAGACAGCCCTTGGCCTGTGCTGCAGTCCTGGGCCCGGCATGTACAGCCCATCACACACAGGAAGGAGCTCGGGCCCTGCCACAGCCACACCAGGGATTACACTCTGTCAGCAGCTTGCACCAAGACTTGTGGTGGTCTCAGAATGCTGGCTGCAGAGGGCACGGCTCCTCCAGCACAGTCCTCATTGTGCCAAGCCCTTCCCTTCAGCCCAGCCCCAGGGTCAGCACACCAACAGTTGTCTTAGCAAACCTCTTGGGTGCCCGGCTCATTCCCCTTGCAGGATCTGCTCTCATAACACTTGCCTCAGAAAAATAACTCCCAGGATGAGTACAATAACAGTAATTATCCTATTAATTTATGTAGACGTATTCTATAATTAAACATGTGCAAATGGCTGGCTGTGTTTACGACAGGACTGTGCCTGTTTATTAGTCATAATCTGAGATTTGTTGAAGGTGTTAGTTTTTGTAGTTTGGATTGTGCTTTGCAGTCAACACAATAAAGCAGTATGTCTATACTCTGTAGCTTTTGTTGAAGCGTACAGGAGCTGTGGGATCTTAGCATGCAGTGGGATGAGGATTTTAATTGGGAAGGTATATCCAAACAGCAAAGGATTCTGAAGGATTCTAAGGCTACTGAATCCCATGAAGTCAGAGTATTTGTATTCTAGGATTTGACTTTTTCCATGGAAGCCATAGAATCAAACTATTAAATATGGATATTAGTCCTGATTCAGATCATAATTCCACACCTTACCAGAATGAGGGGTTGGCCAAGATGGCATTCAGATCTTTGACCTTAATGATGAGCAGATGCAAGAAAGGAGGCAAAATCTGCCCTAAATGAGTAATTCCCATAGCTCACGCTATGAATTCATGGATGCCTGTCTTTTGTCTTGCTTGCTTTTCAGTACTCATGAGGAGTCCTGCTTAATCATGACAACTAACCCAATCCCTTGAAAAAGGCTGGAGAGTTTTCTCTTTTTATCCTTTACTATCCCATTTGATCCTGATCTCAGATGTGGTAGAGTCAAGCCATAGCAGCTTGGTTAGCCCTCCCTGATAATTAGTCTTCCTAGAAGAAGTCTGGGGATTTTTATTTTTTTTTAATGTTATGCTGTTTCTTCTTGATTTCTTCTCAGTGATCTCTGCATTTCTGACAGAACGGCACCAAGCAGATCGGCCTGACTGCGTATAATATTTGTAAATAACTGTACATATGTACTTTCCTTATTCTGCATACACAGCTAAGGGAAGCGGTCTGATGGTGGAAAACTAGCATAACTGGTTCCAAGACAGGTCACTGCTATGTATGGAGAAGTATATGTACAGAGAGAGAGATTAAATTTGCACCTCAGAGTTTCCCCTCCTGTCTGTACAGCCTTGCATGAAGGCTCCATCATTCCTGGTCTGATACAGGGCTCAGAAACGTAGAAAAATGTCAGGTCTATCTCAGCTCAGTGTCCCTGAGCTTTTCATTAGTTCAGGGATGTGACAAAGCAGCAAATACATCTTGACAATGATAGCTCCTATATTCTCATAATTAAAATTCCCTGTCCACTGTGTTACAGATTTGGCTACATCCAATGTATGACCATGTAAACAAGCCATTGGGACTGAGTAACTGTGATTACCTTTCTCAAAAGACAGGAAATTATTTACATCACTCCCTTAGGGCTGGGATCTATAATGAAAGGGCCATTGCCCTCAAGGGGCTTTAGACCAGTTGCTTAGTGCAGTGCCCTTTGACAGCCACTGAGAGCAAGACCAGAAGGACCTCCATCCAGTTTGTTCCTGCTGAACTGGCTGCAGTGTATCCTTGGCAACAGAGATGAGTGTGTCAGTAATAATAAGTCAGTAACAGGAGAGTCAACCTGGAATAAACAATAAAGAGCTCCCTCAGTCTCATTCTGTGACTGAGACACCTGAGAGTCTTACACCATCTGCCTTAGGCTAAATGTGGGGATAATGGTATTTGCAAAAGAAGACTGCACAAACAGCAAGGAGTGATAGGCCAAGGGAGCTAGGGGGTTTGTGTTTTCCCTGTCAGCACTGCCTAGTTTAGCATAAGCTGTGAAAATCCTGATGGAAGACTGTCTTCTTAACCACATGGCTATCCTCCTCTCTCTCTATGCCATCACAAGTGAAAACAGACCTTGAGATGTATAGGTTCTGTTTAGGCTGTTTAGGTACACAAAAGTCTCAGGAGTGTGCACCTGTCTAGTTGTGAAAGTCCTTAATTCATTTCACTTTCAAAGATTTTCTCGATTATGCCAACCATGCACCATGTCCAGCAGAAGCTGAGAAGCTCAGCCATTTCAGAGAGAAGTTGACAGCAATCTACAGGTCTCCTGTTGCAAAAACTAATCCTGCTGTCCCATTTCCAGATGGGGAGGATGACCCATATGTTGTTGAGGCAGTGAGTCATGAGTTACAGTTCACAGTAAAACAAGCATGATTTCTAAACTCACCAGTCCCTCCCAGCAGAAATGACACACATACACACGCTCATTCTTTTTTGCTGCTTCATGCAATAATTTGCAACGTTTGTAAAAATGACACCACATGTGTCAGATTAAGGGAGGTTCCTTTTCTGTGTGACATCGTTAAACAATCAGCACATCCATAAGATTTCACATTCATCAAATAAAAGTGAGGAGTGAAAGTGCTGCAGCAGTCCCAGAACTCTGGGCAGAATTTCTCTGGAGACCACACTGCAATGTAGATGACCCTGCTGTGGCTAGCCACTCCTTTTCTAAAGAATCCAGCCTGTTTTCATGAAGAAACTACGTAATAATCTTTTTCTCCCCTCTTCCAACAGCAGCCAGAGCTGGGCACTCTCATCTGTTGACCCTCTCAGTGTCTGCTTGGCTTCTGCGAACAGTAAGAGGGATTTAAGAGTCTAAGCACATTATCTCTAGGCAATTAAAATACACTCCTTATAGTCAACACAGTTAAAAAAAGTGGATTATACACAGCACTGGGGCTGTAATCAGCTATTTGGGGAAGAACAACAAGAAAAATATTGTTTCAGCCACTCAAAAAGCCATGGTTGTATATGAGAGTGATATAACCGTACTTTTCAGAGAAAATCAACATATATTTGAAGCTCATTAACTGAGTCTTGCATAATGATCATGAGTAGATTCATTATTTTGTGCTAGGTTAATGTGATTGGTGAAGATAATACAAAAAACTTAGTTGCATGCTTTGAAATTTTATTTTGCTAGATAAGAGGCACATCTTCCTTCTCTGCTGGAAGATGGTGAAAAAGGCTAGCCTCCTCCTACTTACATTGAATTCTGTTCAGATAAATTGATTAATCATTTAATCCCAACTAATGCAAGCAGCAAGCTTAAACATAACATCTTGTTTTTCTGCATTGTGTCATGAACCTTTAAACAAAGGACAGCTTTTAAGACTGGATGACCTAAATACTGTTTTTAAAATGTCTCTAAAGCAACCATTGAAATCTATAAACAATAATGATACAGAAGTAGATTACTGTTTAGGATTGTTGGATTCCTTACAGAACATCAATTAAATTTTAAATAATAAGTAAACAGCTTTGATACTTGAAGTAAATCAATAATCTTTTGCACATCAACAATGAAAAGGGTGAGCCAACAGATTTCAAGGGGCGCAGTAAGAACAACTGGATGTTAGAGTTTTCCTACAGTTGCACTTAACAGGTACTTCATGAACATACTAAACAGTGAGCGCTGTGAATTTCTCTTTTTTCATAGCAAGTGTAATTATATACAATGCAGCACAATATATAATATATTCACCACTGAGATCACAGAATCACTTAAGTTGGAAAAGACCTCTGAGATCATCAAGTCTAACCTTTGACTGATCACCACCTTGTCAGCTAGACCATGACACTAAGTCCAGTTGTTTCTTGAACACCTCCAGGGATAGTGACTCCACCACCTCCCTGGGCAATCCATTCCAATGTTTAACAACCCCTTCTGTTAAGTAATTCCCCTTGATGTCAAACATAAACCTCCCCTGATGCAGCCTGAGGTTGTGTCCTCTCATCCTGTTGCTGTTGCCTGGGAGAAGAGACCAACCTTCACCTGGCTACAACCTCCCCTTTTGGGTGGCTGTAGAGAGCAATAAGGTCTCCCCTGAGCCTCCTCTTCTCCAGGCTAAACAACCCCAGCTCCCTCAGCTGCTCCTCATAGGACTTACCCTCTAGACCCTTCATCAGCGTTGTTGCCTTCTCTGGATCTGCTCCAGCCCCTCAATGTCCCTTCTGCACTGAGGGACACAGAACTGGACACAGTACTCAAGTGGTGGCCCCAGTAGTGCTGAGTACAGGAGGGCAATCACTGCCCTGGTCATGTTGGCCACGCTATTCTTTGTACAAGCCAGGATGCCACTGACCTTCTTGGCCTCCTGAACACTCTGCAGGCTCTTGTTCAGCTGCTTTCAATCAGCATCCCCTGGTCCTTTTCCATTGAGCTGCTTTCCAGCCACTCTTCTCCCAGCCTGTAGTGCTGCCTGGAGTTGTTGTGACCCAAGGACAGGACCCAGCAGTTGGCTTTGTTGAACCTCATACCATTAGTCTTGGGCCACTCATTCAGCCTGTCTAGATCTCTTGGCAGAGCCTTCCTACTCTTCAGAAGCTCAACACTCCCACTCAACTTGGTGTTGTCCACAAACAACTTGATCCCTTCATCCAGATTATCAGTAAAGATATTAAATACTGTGCCCTGGGAAACACCACTTGTGACTGGTCACCCAAATATCAGAAGACAGGGGAAAAAAAAAATCACAAAAATCACAAAATATTTGGCAGATCAAGTTCATATGAAGTGTTTCATCTCAGTCTTAATGAAATAAAAAGTAGTAATACAGATTTACTATTTGCACATTTGTTCCCCAGCTTTTCAAAGGCCACTTTAGGATTTGCTTTGAACTTCCTATATGGGAGAGTTAAAGATGCATTTTGTGAATACAGTACACCTGCTAAATGAGACACAGTAGGAATGCATCTGTGTGCAGTACCTTTCTACTTTAGCAAGATTTGTATTTCTCACAAGTAAGACAACTCAGATTCCTTCTCAGAAAGCAGCTGTTCTGAAAGAACTCCTCATTTTCAAAGAGAGTGTACTTTATCATTTCAGGGAGGGGAAATCTGGAAAGGATTTACTTTGCATTTAATAAAGACCGTATTAATTTCTACTTCTGCTGTTGCTTTCAGTATGTAATATAGTTAATGTTAAGGGGGAAGGGAAAGAATAACCCCTTCCCTGCTGTGAGATTGTCTCATCCATAATCCCTTCTGAAGGGATAACATACCTCATCTAGCATTAGACAGCATGTGCCTGTGGGATTAGCTGTTAGAAGGGGATGGAGTGGATTGAGTAACCACTGTCATCACTATCCTGCTCTTTGCACAACATTGTGTGAAGCAATCCTGATAAATCAGAGAATCTGGTGGGCACGGGACAGAGACAACATCAAGGCAGAGATCGCCAAGTAACCCAAACAACAATTTGTATTAAATCTGTAACAATCATTGGAAGAAATGGATGCAGAAATGTAATTTCAAATGGAGGCAAACCAAGGCCTCCTATGGCAACCAGTTTTATCAGGTCAGAGCAAAGCCCATCTGTCACCAGGGACTGTAACTTTGCCTAGGCAACAGCACACAGACAGGACAAACATGAAATGGCACTTGCCCAGAATGTTACTTCAGCAGTTTGTGACCCAGGGCCTTTTGAGCCTGTTGAGATGGGGTCTTCATACATGATAGCTGTATTTCTCCTAAATAATAGCAGTATTTCTCTTCACAGAAGAGAATTTTTTACCTACATATTTTTAACCCAAAATAACACATAGCGCACCTTCTGTGGCAGTTGTACAGATTAACTATATATACATGCTGATTTTTATAATTCCTGCCTATTGTCTTCACTTGCTTTCCCTTCTCAGATTAGGCACAAGTGTGAGCAACTGTCTATTTGCTTGGTCTATGTCACACGTAATTTTGTAGATCTCCAGTATACCCTCCCATAGTTCTAATTTTTTTCAGCCAGAGCAATCTGTTTAATCATTCTTCATATGGAAGCCATTAAATTTTTAATTATAATATTTTCACTTTTCTGCACAGTTGCTTTCCTGCTGTATCATTTTTCAGATGAGGAGACTAAACTAGAGAAAGTACAGAAAAAATGGGTGTCGTTAAGTTTGAGAATGAGATGGTTTCTGGTTTATTCTGTGACAGATTTTAATATTTTCTAACAGTCTATTTGTTTTACTAGTTACCAGTTAGCCCTGAACTAATGTTTTCATAGACCTGCACATTATGTTTTCTAAATCCTTCCTTTATTTATTTATGCCTGTCTGTTTACTCCTACAGTTTAAACAGTATTTGTTTGAAATCCTGCCCTCTCATTCATTCTGGAGTGGTAACAGCCAGGTCAGTGCTTTTCATTATAAATGTACTTTTAAAACAGTTTTAAAACAGAATCACAGAAGGACAGAGTTTTGTGCATTTTAATTTGTGCTCATTGCCACTTGTCCTGTCACTGGACACTGCTGAGGAGAGGCTGGCTCTATCTTTTTTACTCCACTCCAAGTATTGATCCACATTGATAAGATCTACCCTGAGCTGTCTCTTCTCCAGGCTAAACACTCCCAGGTCTCTCAGTTTCTGTTCATATGACAATTTCTCCCAGGATGAGAAAAATTGTCTTTTATTTATTTATAATGAATTTACTTTTCACATACATATGCTGAATTTTGTCTAGCCATTGTGCCTTCTAGTGTCCCAGTAGTACAAGATCCTTCCAAATCTTCTTCATTCCTCATCTTCACTCTTCTGAACAATTCTGCAGGAGTAGAATTCAACTACATCACCTTCTGTTATCCTTCTCATTCAGACAGGTACATGGTGCATCCCAGACCTCAGCTCTATCTTCCTTCTCAGATACCACTTGCGAATCCCCACCCCCTTAATTCCTATCCTTTGCTTTCTATCTTTTAACCCGTTACTTGTCCACATGAATATCTGTCTTTTTCCATGGCAGTTTAGTTTCTTTATGATCTTTGATGAAGGCGCTTGTTAACAGCTATTGAATGCAAAGTAGAATGCATCAGCTAGGTGTGGCATTGGCTTCTCAAAGAATGCTGATGTGTTTGTGCAGAATAAATTAACTTTACAGAAGCCATTAATTATTGCAGCATGAATGTCACAAAGAGAAGCAGTGGAAATGAGACTCCAACTTTCTGAAGAATCAATGGGATTGAAAGGGACCTAATCTAACTTCCCTGCTCATATAGAGCAGGTTGCCCAGGGCAATATCCAGGTAGCTTTTGAATATCTCCAGTGATGGACACTCCACAACCTCTCTGGACAACGTATTTCAGTGTTTGAGTACCCTCACTGTAAAACCAAAAGTGTTTCCTTGTGTTTGAATGGAATCTCATTTGGTTTAGTTTGTGCCTATTGCCTCTTGTCCATGGAGAGCCCCATGGAAAGGAGCCTGACTGCTTCTCCTCCATTCCCTCCCATGAGATGTTTATACGTGTTGGTAAGATCCTCCTGAACCTTTTCTTCGCCAGACTTAAAGAGCCTCAGGTCTCCTAATTTCTCCTCATATGAAGGAACCTGCAGTCCCTTCATCATATTCATGGCCCTTCACTGAACTGGTTTCATTGAGTCAGAATCATTCTGATAAACTGGACCCAACATTCCACTGAGGCTTCTGCCTGAGTAGAGGAGAAGGATCACCTGCCTAGACCTGGTGGCAATGCTTTTCCTAATATAACCCATGAAGCTATTGTCTGTCATTGCCACAAGGGATGCCATCAGGGATTTTAAAATCTCCTATATCTTGCTGTTTACCATGTTTTGAATCATTCCAAAGCTGCTACTGACAGGTGGCTTACAGTTAACCTGAACTTCAAGTGTGGTGTCTTTCATAGTCTGCACTTTGCCTACATTCTATCCTCTAGTCGTCTTTAAAGCACTCTTCATCTTTTTATTTTTTTAGGTGCAGGATTTTCCTTTTTTTTGTCATTCCTGCAAGACAGCTGAATATAATAATTACTGTAAAACTTTTTCATAGTTGCATTTTGACTGAGGGTCCCTTCCAACACAGGACATTCTATGACTGTATGATTTTGTTCCCATCATCCAGGACAATATCAGGAGTTGTTCTCCCACTTGTGCTAAACTACCTGTTTAGAGGTCTGGTGGTGCATTTCCCTTCATCCTCCTTGGGGCCACTCTGCAGTTTCAGGAATTCTTGTCAGGCCTTGGCCTTTGTGGTAATGAGTTGGGTGGTGAAATGTCCATTGACTGAACCAGGAACTCTTACAAGGCTAAGATGGGGGCAGCACTGATCGTACCACATGCTCCTGTTGCCTGACAAAGGTGGGGAATGACAGATAATTTGTCACTCCCTGACAGCCTTGGAACATTCCATACCTGGTTTGTAGCCTGAGCAGAATGGTACCATTGTTTGTGGGCTTTTGAAAATTACAGTAATTACTGATCTGTATTGGGGCCAGGATGGAAGTTTTTTAATGACAAAAGCAAGTCATCTTGTGACCATATAAACACTGGTTCTAGGGGACACCCCTTGAGCTCTCTTGCACCTCAGTGGGCTGTGAGCAAGATCTTCTTTAAGTGGGACACCTCTCAGAGCTCACCAGCTCTCAAGTTTACAATACTTGAAGGACTGCCACCAAAAGCCAGTGACAGGTCCTGGGCTGATACCCCCACCACTCCTCAAGGCTCAGCTCTTACCCATAGAGAAACACAAAGGCAGTTGATATATCTCAAAGGGAATTTTGAACAGGTATATCTTTATATATTTAGGTATATATCTTTGTGCCTGGGTGCATGTGTATCTGTGAATTGATTTAAATACCCTATAGCAAGTATAGTATGAATGTTGCCATCTCATATGTATAATTAAATCACTATTGTGATTGTATAAAATCCTATTGATTTACTTCATAAATTTGAAATTAATCTGTGATTGAATTCTGCTAAAGATATAAACCACTGACCTAATCTGAGACTAAGATTCTACCTAGCTGCACTTAGGCTCCAACAGGAGTTTAGGAAGCAAGGGGTCCACTCTGAACCTCATGACTCAATGGGAGGGTCTCCCCCATTTTCATCCATACCCTCTTGCATCTCTGGTCTCCATGTAAACCACTCTAAATGGATTCTAATCCAATTTTCCTTAGTATGCCTCAGCCATGTAGTAAGCAATAGAGTGAACCTTGCCACTGACCTTTGTTAAGTTGCACTTTCACAAATTCATATTAAACCTGCTTTTGCTAATAGCTTTGATGGTGATTCTTTAAGTGATCTAAACCAGTCATTCCCAACAAGTGGAGAAGTTAGTTTGCTAAATCCAAACCTTCATTCCTAGGACCATGTCCAGACCTGATATTTTAGAGCTAATTGTGGTTTTCATTATTATTTGAGTTCCTTGTCCTCTCTGCTTCTCTGAGACTCACCATGGCTGAGATGCTAGGCACTTCATTGTTCCTGTGATCACTTTGGTCAGGCAATCCATTGTGCATTCCTAATCCTACATGAGCATTGTTTACATGTTAAGTAATGAGTTTCTAATCAGGAAAAGACTTTATACTAATAGTAATAATAACCATGTGGCTCAAACCTTGCTCTAACACACAGAACAGCTGATAAGATAGGACCTTAAAAGCCTATGACAGGAGCCACATAGCAATTCCTTTATGGTAACATGAATGTGGCAAAGGGAAGCAGTGGGAATGGGCATTTGGCACAGGATGAGCTATCTGTCTCTGCCAATATCTCCAGCACATGGTTTGGGCTTCACTGTGAATGCATGGGCATTAAAAAGAAATACAGCACAAAGAATGTGACATTCTCCTCTCCTTCATGCACACAGTGTATTTCATCCACCAACATACTTGGCAAAGTACCCTTGTTTCTTTGTCCAACAGAGGGCTCATGCCAAGGTTAGTGCAATTTGACTTGGTTTTAAGCACGTTACTCACTAGGTGGCCATGGCAGCATGATAACAAACATTGTGCATCATTAGATCTTCTCTTATAAAAACTGCAGCACATCAGGGTTTGGGAAGGATTGGCAGCAGTGTGGTTGAGTAGCTCTTTTGCACTTTCATCATGTTTGTGTTGCACTTACAATGTGCTAATATTATAAAACATTCTGTTGAGGTATGCTGATAATCTAATGCAACTCCCTTTTAAGAAGAGGTGTAGGTAGTCAGTTCTTGCTATCAAGTCTATAATAGAAAATACAGTGATTATATATTTGTATAATCCCTTTTTTCTGAGTGTTATCTGTAGGCTTTGTAGGAGGCTCTTTAACATCCATTGAAATGCAGCTCTTTGGCGTAGAAGACAAAAATTGTGGGATCAGTTGAAGATCATTTTAGAAGAGAAAGCAAGGCAAAATACAATCTCCAGCTGAAACTGAAGCCAAAATGTAGATGGACATATCCAAAGTGTAGTGATGCTAATAGTATCCTTATACTGTTACAAAAATTGCCATGGGAATCTACAACACATATTCATAATCTTTTTCCTTACTTCTCATCTGATACAAAACAGTGCCAGTAAATGAGCAAATCTCCTTAATACCAAGCTGAAGTACTGATTTCCTATTCTTTCTATATTTCCACTGCCCAAATACCTGGAGACTTTCATTAGAACAGAGCCCAGCTGTATTCATTTCTGCAAAATCACAGGCTTCTGAAATTGTTGAAAGAGAAAACTAGCCCTACTTATTTAGGCAAGAATTTTCCTATAACATATTGAGTTTTTCTTGGTGATATCTGTCTTCAAATAGTGATCAGGCTTTATGTCCTGGATATCAACATTAAGTATAATCTGCTGTCATCTCCTTGTAACAACATGTAAGCTAAAACACTTGCAAACAAACCAAAATATTTTCTTCTGGATCAGGAGTTTGAATTAGATGACTGAATTTTCCTGGCATGAAAGGATTATTCCTTGTCTTTCACCTAATCCTGCTCTGTTATACAATATATATAGTTACACATAGTTTTTGTTTCCCCTGGGTTTGAAAAGATTACTTTTCCACTGGGTTTCCTGCACCACTGTAATACTTCCCCTTGATTCTCTGGTTTCGTCTGCTCAACTCTGTTTATGGAGCGTCCGGTGACCTGAATGAAGTTACAGTTTTCAGATCTGTCATTTAGTCTTTGGATTTACTACTAGAGGCCCCAAGGTCTTGTATTCAACCTTTAAGATCTTTTGTTCCATCATCTGCCATCCATTGTGGCAAAGTAGTTTTTCCCACAAGCGTTTCAATTATTGAATTGATACTTAGTATTTGCTCAGGACTTTAAAGCCTTTGGTTTCCATTTGTCACTTGAGCTTTCCACCTCAGGTCCTAGACATACAGTGAACTTTGGAAGCATTTTTGCAGATCTCATATATATTTGATCCTTTGATCTTAACTATCCTTTGCATTCATAGTTGTTTTAACAAGATAATACAGGTTTAAATCACCTCAATTACCATTTGAGCTGGTGAGGCACAGTATGTTCACCCCTGTGAGCAGCAGGAGATTCTGAAGTCCTGTAACATGAGTCATTTCCTGTTTTCTGTGACTTTTGAGTAATCTGTGCAACTTCCTCAAACAAAATATTTTTTTCAAGATGCAATACCTGTGTCCATGCCTTAATTAGTACTTGACAATGCACAAATACGTATTGCTGCTATTGCATATCAGTAAACGTGTTATTTGGCTTTTCCATGGGCAGTTGGGGTTCTGAACTTCTGTGAACTTTTGAGTTTGTTTTGCTGTTGGTTTTTCCATGAGTTTCATGTCCACGGTGTTATTAGTTATTAGTAGACAACACAGTGGTGCTTTTTCATATTTGTTGCTGAATGTAAACAGTTCTGGTAACTTTATACTTTAGCCTTTTCTCAGCTTCTGTTAAGATCAGTAAAATTAGTCTCCTCTTCACTAAAATGTCAGCACGATGAAGTTCATGTAGAGTTTTTTACTTGCAGATAATTTCTGAGCTTTACAGTCTATTTCAATATATTTACATGCAAGTGTAGTTGGTGAAATTATAGAAATTCTTCACATGGTATTAACTAATTAGTAGATTTTTTTTTTTTTTCTCATAGGGGGAAAAAGACCTTTCATGTTAAATTGCCTTCCAGGAATCTGGCAACTTTTTATAGAGCTATTTAACCACGAGATTTTGTTATTTTGAGTCTATATATGTCATATCTGAATGTACACACTGAGGACAAGAGGATGTGAATTGTTAGCAGTGCAGTACCAGACCTCTTGTTTTCATTCACTACCCACTTACACAGGGTTTGGTCCAGCTCCTGCGGAACTACTAATAAATCTCACACTGATTTCTGTATAAGCAGAACTGAGTCATAATGGTTTGCTCTCATAAATCATGCCCTCTGCTTCCCTCACACTCTGAAGTGTGTTCTGTTGGTTTTGTCTTTCCTTTTTTTTTTTTTTTAATTTGATCTCAGCTGTGATTTCTCAGTGCATCACCTTATGTTGCTTAGTTTTTTAAGACTCACTGAACAAGCACTTGCAAGCATATATTTTCAGTAAGTTTTTGTTAATTTAGTCTGATTCAGTGTGTTGTGTTGAATGGAGAATGTTCAGTGTTATACATAGGGAAGTATTTGTATGCAATGTTTTACTATTCAGGATGTGTTCATGGACTTGTATAGGCAGAAATGGCTCAAGACTAATTTATTAATGATAATCAACAGTTAGCATCTTGAGCTATTTGAGATACTCCAGTATTTACCTGTACTCTTCTGGGAAGGATGATGGAGTCTATCAGAAAATGTCAACTTCTTAGTACAAAGAAACATGAATGTGGTAAAAAATTAGTCTAGAGCTGTTCTCCAGGAAGTCTTGGCAGAGCCTACCTAGATGAAGGAGTCTTGGAAATGGGGAGAGCTGTGACCTGAGGTCAGGATATAAGGGTGACCATGGAGGTCAGTTGTGGAGGGGAGATAGAACAGAGGAGGCTAGTCAGGAAATCAGAGCACACTTTTTAACCACATGAAAAGGTCTGAACAGATCAGAAACTTCTGACTTGAAATCTAAACAACAATCTAATTTCTAGCCAAATAAAGAAGCACAGGGTCTATAGTAGTACCTTTTGTATACATGTGCAAGTCAACAGCTCTTAAAACTTCTTAGAGCTTATTATTTTACCCTTTCTGTTTAAAATAATCTCTCACTGAGTATGGCTACAGGATGTTTCATGATATACAACTTTCCATACAAAGAAGAGGTGTACCACTCTGGCTGAATACACACAGGCAAGGCCCTCTTATGTAGTGCCTAGATCACACAATGGTGATTTGATGCCCAGGATGCAATTTTGAGGCAGTTGGTTGGATGACCTATAAAAATGTCATTATGTATTTATGTTATTGTCACCTTCCTTTCTTCATCTGTAAATTCACTACAAGAAAATAAGTTCCTTTACAGAACATTTCTAATGATGGAAAGCATCATGAAAGAGCTAGACATTGCTATAGACCCATACTGTGAGGCAGAAATAGTGTGAAACTTTAGCTCTGTATGCTGCATTGTGTCTTACAAAGACTACAAAAGCACAGAAAGCTGATATTAGAAAACTTCCTTTTGACTTTTAGACACCATAAGCTTTCTGCTTGCAGGGCACATTGGCAGATGGCTACCAGCCGACATGTGAAAGGCAATTCCTGTAATACAGACATAAGCAATACTGGCTACAGCTCCATAGTTTCCTTTTACTCTAAAGTTGCATTGTCTGCAAAGATCATATTCCAGTCAAATTCAATCAGGTCCTACCTCCATCTTAGTCTGAGCTGAAGGCACAGTCCTGCTGTGCTGCCCGTAACATCTGAGGAACAGCAAAAAGAGATTGCACATGGTCTCCATGCTTTGGGGCAGACAGTGCAGGGCCATGCTCTGCCAGATGCTGTTGTTACAAAGGAGAATAGGGCAGCCCAGACCTGCCAGCCATTCCCTCACAGATTCCATGGAGTGGCAATGGTTTAGCTGCACAAGCCAGTGTAACCCTGAGACTGTACCAGCAACATAGAAAAGTTCATTTTTTCTCCCATAGCTTCCATGGAAAGGCCCTTGCACCAGGGTGAGCAATCAGGCTGAATGCAGGTTTCAGGGTTTGCCCTTTCAAGAAACAAAATCAGAGTTTTTCTTCGTCTCATAAATGTGTGCTAAATTAAGATATGTGGCTATTATTAAAAATATTCTAATAATTCAACTTGTATGAACAAAATAAACCTCATCCTGCTTTGTAATTCAGATATTCATATGTATCATGAAAGGAGCTGGCATGCTCTGTCTGGATATAACAGGGAACTACAGGCTTTGAAGGGTTATAGACTCAAGCAAAAACTAAAGCTTGGTTTAATTATTAATTTGTACAGGAGATCGACCAAGTCTGGGGCAAAAGTTGAGATTATAACCATCTATATTTTAGGAAGCATGTAATGTTATTATTCTCCCACTTCTGAAAATGAAGGCCTCCGTCCTAATCCATTAATACTCAGCAGTGCTTTTTCAGGAAAGAAATATACTTGCCAATAAAACACAGGAGTTGCGTGATTGAGGGGCTAATATGAGGAAAAGTGTTTGCATGGCTTCTACAATCTCATTTCGACTGAAGCTATGGGGGTGTCTTTATTAGCTGCCCAAGCAGTGTCATATCCTCCACAGCACAGGCACCCGGGGTGCACACAGAGTACAGAAGCCTCTCAGAGACCATCCTGCTGCCAAAACCTTATCTTTATTCCCACTCACAGCTGCGTGGTCCCATTGCTGCCTGACTGTGAGCAGTGGGAAAGCTCCAATTCCTGATTGAAAGCAAACTGTGCAGAAGGAAGGTTTCTGTCAGATCAGCAAGTTGCTCTCACTTCCCTGTGACTGCACTATATGGGCAGAGCTGGCACAGGTGAAAGGGCAGTAACACGTAACCAATGGATTTGACATGGTCCCCCCCACAGTCTTAGATCCACTTGAGTCACTCCTGCAGTTCTCACTCAGTATGAATGCAGACAATTTCAGGTTATGCAGATAATAGGAAATTGCTAAGCTTTATGCCAGTAAGAAAATACTTTCACTTCCACTGCAAGCTACTATTCGAGTAGCTTGCACTTCTCCATCTTAATTATGTAAATGAAGCAGGAAAAAAAGGTACTTTTTATCTCTACCGATTTTCTTCCATTTTTAGTTTAGCTTTATTTCTGGGAAAATTTGTGCAAATACTTATATCACTAAGTAAGTACCACGAAGATCTATCTTGATTCATAAACAGAACCTCTAAGCCAGAATTTGTCCATAACATAAGGGATAGCCATCTATTTGGAGTATGGCTCTTTTGGATTCTGCAGACAACTGATAAAAACAACTTCTTTTTAATGGGAGATAATAATTCAACCACACAAAGGTAATTTCAGTCTAGGAATTCCACCCACCAACATTATAGAAACAGGATACAAAACTGCAAACATTACATCATCAAAATTATATTGTCTTATAATGCCCTTGTGTACTTGAAACAGGAACTAGCAGCTTTGGGTAGTGGTTGACATCTTCTCCAGACATCACATACACTACTGGGCTCATTATGGTGTCCCAGGATTCATAACAATCAGATCATATATCCACAGGTGACACAATCTTCCATTGTTTTTAAATTACTTCTGGGGAATATGCAACTCCAAGCTTGTTGTCTAGTTTAATTTTTCTTGAGTGGTGGTGTGGAGATTGATACAATCCATGTCAAAACAGGATTGTTTCAAGGAAAGAAAGAAAAGTTTTTATAAAAATTGTTCAGCAACTGATGAAATCTGATGACTTGCTAAGAACACAGATACTTCTCTCCACTGTGAACTAGATCATTAACTATTGTTTTACCTACAGACGTCAGAAGAAGAATTTCACATTGAATATTTGAATATTTCAAGTTTAGGAGGCATCCAGAATTCAGAAACTTTGAATGAATAATCCTGTATAGGATCACAGATTATTTCTGCTACAGCAGGACTCCAAGAGTATTAAAAGTATAGAAATTGCTTAAACTTTTGAACTCTTCAAGGAAAAAATTGATGAAAAACTGAGGAATAGATAAAAAGTAAAATAAGCATTGTAATCTTCTGGTAGTATCATGTTTTATTGATTGTTTTTACAGCTTTTGAACTTCGCACTTTTCTTCTAAGGCTGGTTCAACATGCATATGGATCATGCTACAGATGAGATGTCTGAGATGAGACATGGTCTGTATATAAATATTTAAGTAATCAAGGGCTGGATGGACCTCTTTCCATAGTTCCGTAGTTTTATTACAGACTAAATGCAACACAAAATATTTCAGTAAAAATACATGGGGTTTTTCCTGCCAATTCTGTAAAGTCTGTGAGAGTTCTTTTTATCAGAAATGTTATAATGTGGCATTTTCTAACCTATTTTCTAAAAGTTTGACTTTCTAGTCCTAACTCATGAACCTTTCACTGCATAAACAGTATCATGCTTTTTTTGGTTTTGTTTTTTTGGTGGTGCCTTAAACATTTGCACATCTGAAATCCAGCTGCCTGGCACATCACCTCCTGTCACAGCAAGCAGTGTGTATACGTGTGTTGGTGAAGAAATCTGACCAGTACTGTCTTTGTATTCAGCACTCAGTCTAGTGAAAGACAGAACATGATAGGTTCATAAATTGTTTCCTACGACCTAAAGTGATCTGTCTAAAGTCTGCTCTTTGGGACTATGTTATAATTGCTGTCTAGAAGCTTCTTTCCTGGTTGCTTCCTCTCAGCCCTGGCACAAACCCCGTCTCCTGACAAGTGTCCTCCCAGCAGAGAAACACTAAAGAGTGTTCCACCTTTTGCCCTCGACTTCATGCTGAGCACAGGAGGTTGGAGGAGACTGCTGAGGGGCAATAAAAGCCCTTCCTTCTCCCTGATTGTGTCCTGTGCTTGCAGTGCTCCTGCTGGCTGGCATCCAGGAAAAATCAGCGTCTCTGCCGTGCATCACAACACACTGATGCAAATACTGAAACGCAGCTGTGTAAGTCTAATCCTGTGTAATTTAGTTCATCTCCTTTAGTCTGCAAATCAAGCTAGATCCCTGCAGACATGGCATACTCACAGTGTAAGTACGGATAACCTCTGAACTCATTTGCCTCATTACCTGTGCCTGGTTTCACACTGGCGAAAGCTGAGAGTCAATTTACTCAAGTTAAACAGTTACTAAACAACAGCTGAAGAGGCTACTGGGGCAGCCACAGGGCCTGTCTGCTCCTGTGTGGAGGTCACAGTGAACTGCACTGCACTGGGGCTTGCCAGGCAACCTGTAATACCTGACTCCAGATGGCTAATTGTCCCCTCCTGCAATCTCAGCCTGTATTTCCATAGATCAAAATTTTTCTCTGTATTAAGCATTCAACCCTATGGGCAAAAATTCCAAATGGTCTTTTTGCATGTGCTGGGCCCTTTGCCTTATGGAAATTCATGATGCATTATGAAATTGCTAGCGGAAACCATCCAGAATCAACAGGAATGACAGGTGAAACCATTTCCCTTGTTTTACGGGTCTCTTATGATCTCTGCTTACTTTGATAATTACATTGCTATTGATCTCTCGCTGGCTAGCATGGAGAAAATACTATTGGAGCTGTCAGTTTCTAGTGATGTATTTGACAGTCTGCCAAAAGTTTTGCAAATAGAGCAAACCTACCAGTTTCTGGGTTCGTAGTGTTGTTCTCAGTGGTACTAGCCCATACCACATCAGTGGCAGAAACATTAGGAAAATAGGAATGATAATGCAAGGAAAGACCACTGGACACTAGTATAATAGTATAAAAATAGTATTATTTATAATAGTATAAAAATAATTTTTAGGTCACTTGCTTTTTTTTCAATCCTGCTTTCAAGATCTTCATCTGGTAGCAGAGGGCTCTGGTGTTGCTTCCTGCAGAGCTCACTGATGACAGGGAGGTGGGTGCTGAGCTCACCTGTGCAGCCCTCACTGGGTGGGCTCCCTCACTGGTCAGATAATTCAGGTTACCAGATGAAACTTTGCCAGGTTTTTCTTCCTATAGTACAGAGCTGAGCAACTTGAGGTGTGTGCACTGATTTTCACCCCAGGTTTTCTCTCCTTCCATCCTTCTGGAAACTCAAAAAGTCAAATGACAATGCATAAGCCCTTTTGTAGGACTGGAAATCCAGAGGTCTGTTCCTATGAGTCTCTGTTCTCTACACTCCGTAATCTGGCTGGGAAGGAGCTGCTCACAGCACTTACTCTGTGCAGGCTGTAAAGCAAGTGCCATGAATGCACGAAGGTGCTGTCAGAGTGTGTTTTCAGTCAAGTCTTTTTGTCTCCTCATGATTCCCAGGACCTAACTCATTATCTCCCATTTCTTTCCTATATTCACTTGGGCCCCAGAGAAGGTCTTTGTTGGGTCAGCTGTGATATCAGGATACGGCTTTTTACACTTGATTCCCTGTCCTTCTCTGTTGAGAAGCAGGATGCTAGTTCAAATATTAAACAAACAAGCTGGAAATATGTCTTATTACCACAACCCTCAATATATTTCCAGTAGACAGTAATATCAGTGAAGTGCACTGTAGAGAAGAGGAATATATGTGCCACTTTGTGTCATCCCTGGCAAACTGAGAGAGACACCCAGCTGGGTGATTGAGGACTTCTGCCTTATTTGAGTAGCAGTCTTAAACAGCTCCTTCCACCACAGCCTCTCTTGATCAACCTCCCCAGCTACCTTTTGATGGTAAGAGTTTGTTATGGCTGACAGCTGACAGAAATAAATAAGGAGAGGTCTGTGGAAAGGAAAAACCAGACAACATTTCCACAAAACTCCCTTGTACACTTTCAGCATTGACAAGGCTCAAACCTGCTCAAAACAACATCCAGCTAACATAAAATACAAAAACTTTAAAAAAATAGTTTTAGCTATAAACAGCAGTCATATAATATTTACCATTATATATAATCATCATACCTCTTAGGATTTTAGAAATGTGAAAGTCCAGCAGCATCATAGAAATCCTTTTACCACAGTAACAGGAAAATTGATATTAAATGAGTGCTCCACAAGGCTCTACATACCAGCTGCTCCAGTGTGTGATACAAGAACAGTACTTACCAGAGGAGTCTTCCCCATCAGGGTGGACAGCTGAGCTTAGGGCTGACTTGTCTTTCTGCTGTAGACTTTGTATCAAAGATGTTCTGCTAATGAATGAGGTCCTGCTGTTAACAGTCAGTCTCAGTGCCTTTGATAGCTTGCTGATGTCAGCTTTAAAACGTGATATGAGGGTGATCCTCCAAATTCTTCAGCCTGTTCCAATATAAACAGGTGGATTCAAAGCAGCCAGAGGTCTGAGTTTATCTTTGACTTCCTGATAAGCATGAGAGAGGCTTCACGTGGCATGGATTTCTGTACCATGTCTGACATTTCTTGGCTTTCCCTTTCATGACTTCAGTGGTTCTTCTGAAAGGCATCCTGAATATCCACTTTTTCCAGAAAGCACAATGTGCCAGGCCCCTGCATTGCTGTTGATAGAGAGAAGTGGCATATCAGTCCTTAAGAGGGCTTACTGAAAGGTTGGAGTGTGCTCTCATACAGCCCTACAAGCTACCACTGCAAACAGACTGATCCTAACCATGCACCAGCATTTAAGTAGGGAGCTGTCATCTGGTCAGTCTCACCTCGATAATCCTTGTGGGTCCCTTCCAGTTCAGAATATTCTGTGTGACTGTGATCATACCTCAGGGCACTGTTGGGCACAGAGGGTGAACACATGGGCAGCCTTTGCTCAGTACTGGCAGGGTGAAGCAGCAGCTGGAAATGCATCTCCCGAGCCAGGAAAGTTGTAGTGGCCTTAATGTGCTTTGAAAGAGCCTTGTGGGTCCCCTACTGCCTTAAATACCTACTGCCTTGCCAGCTAATGGCACGGTGGTGCTGTGGGCTCATTTCAACACAGCAAAGCTAAGCTGACAAAGCCCTCTGCCTCGCCTGTGGGGGAGCTGAGGAGGTTGGGGTTTGAGGTATGCCCCACAGGGGTCATAAAATAACGCCTCTGTGGAAAGGTGTGATGGATTTACCGATGATCAACCTGTTTTGATGTAGTAACCATTTGCATGATTTTTGGTGTTGTAGCAGACACTAATCAAGCCCTAACTCTCACAATTTGTTGCAGACTTTGTAATCAGCTGGTCAAAGTACCCAGCTCTGTAATATTGGTTTTCCTCAGGCAGCATGTGGAATTACAACAAAGAGAGTGTAGCTGATAAAATCTAAGGAATGATGAACTTGCAACATCCTATGTAAATATTTGTAGATAGAAGTATATTGATCTGCAGCGGGAAAACTTTGCTTTGTATTGCTTATTTATTTAATTATTTTTAATATGAATAAAAGCAATATTGACACAAAGAGGAAAATCACACTGATTTATTTGGAAAAGTGATGAAATTTAAATTTTGCTTTCCTGGTTGTTTTAAAAAAAAGAGAAATTATTCCAGCATTTTTATCCTTTAGTAGTTCTTGATATTGAACCAGAGAAGACCAAGAGCAAAAGATCAAGCTATTGAATTAATTCTGTACAAACGGACTTTTTTTACCATTGAATATAGTTAGTTTGCTTTTCATAGAAGCTACTTATTTATATCTCTTTCTGGGTTTTTGCCTCACTATTTCAACTCCCCTATAAATCAACTTTATTTGCCCAGTATCACTGATATTCTGCTAGTTTTGCAGTTGGCCACAGTGTCTTTTCAGGAAGAGCAGGACACTCCACAATTCTATTTTGGATGTACAAGTATGCAGAAGAGGTCTAAACCCAATAAAACCATTTTGTATTTTAGTGTCTGGCCATGGCTCCTATAGCTATCATAAGTATTTGATCGTGCAAAAACCAGCTGCTTGCAATAACCTTTAACTAAATTAGAAGGGGAAAACATGGATGCAGGCTGACTCTTAAAAATGAAGATGTGAAAACTGTCCTGCAATTGTACACAGTGCTAGGTTATTTGTTGTTCTCCAAGTGGAACTCATATGTAAGATGCAATAAATGATGCAAACCATCACGTGCACCAGCCATTTCCAAGAGGCGGCTGTGACCCAAAGTGGGGCTGGGGCAGCCTTTGAGTGGGGTCACAAACCTGACAGAAAGGCAGTTGTTCATGCTGGTATTTTGTGATTCTGAACCCGGCAGTGCAGAGGGAAAAGCTGAGAACTGCAGCTGGGGTCCCACAATAGCCAGTTACCCGCATCAAACACACTTGCTTCAACTAGAATAGAAATTTCGTAGCTGTCTCAGGAAACAAAGGGCCCTCATTTGATTCTATTGTTGTCCACTTTGTTTCTCGATGCTTTTGTGTTTCTATAGTAAATGGAAAGAAGAAAACTGGGGCACCAAGATGTGGAAGGAAGCTGCTGTATAAAGGAAAATGTCTCCTCACTAAAATATTCACACAAAGAAAGGGGAGGGAGGCATTTGAAAGCACCCAGGATACGCTGTATGTAGAATAATGGGACATAAATGGAAGAAAGAAAAGCCAAAGCTATTAAATTATGTTTTGTCTGTCCTTGATGTTAAAAATTGTTATTATTCAGCAGAGCCCAGTCCATGTTTGTTTTGTTTTAATGTCTGGAATACTTTGCATTTCACCCTAATAATCCACTCTGTTCTAAATGTTTATACAGCATGATTTACTACAATGTGGATGTGTAATTATAGCGATGATTAGACAAAACATCTTTGACAAGAAAGGAAAACAGTAGTTAATAATGTTTTCCATCTGTTTGGTAAAACCTCACTTAAGAAGAAAGAGCCCCTTAGCATATAGCAGGGACCGAGGCAACACCTTTGCGAGTACATGACAGCACTATAAATGCCTAATGAATTCATTCTCATCATTGCTCACACATTTTTGAAAGCACTACCATCTGTTTTATACATAAATATTACAGTAATTAATGTCAGCACATGTTTATATTATATCATTTCCAGAGTCTTATTTTAGAGTTAAGACCTTTTTCTTTTCAGGGAGAATAACAGCGTATTTTAAGCTATTGGCAGGAAATGCAATGTTATTAGGATAAAATGAGTGAATTTCAGTAATGGCTCGCTTCTTTATTGGAAAACTTTATAACATTTAATGCTTCTGTTCTTCATTAAAGGCTAAATACTGGGTCAGTGCCTACTCATGGAAAGCCCAAAAGAAACTTAAGCACTGCTGAATGAGGTAAAACTATAGGGAAAAATACCATGAAACCTCTGAGCTCCTGAAATTGGTATTTTAAGTCCCTGTGGCAGCCTCCCGATGACTGGGCATTGAGGGTTCATTAATATCTGGCACTGGGCACTCTGGTTCCAGATTAGCAAATGATCCAGGTTTAAATTAAATGGATGGGTTAGTTCTGGTAGAATTACATCCCTCCAGGGCCCTGTTGTTTCTTGTTTATAAGGTTCTGGTGTTGTTTTTGTCACTAGCAGTGCATTTGCCTCATGAGCATTGCAAGAAAGCAAAGTATTTTAATTAAAATATTTCTGATTCCCCATCCAAAATGCTAGGAAAGGTGTCCACAACAGTGCAAGTCAAAAGTATTAATCTGATTCTCATTTAAGACTTCTGCTTACATGGTGCGCCAGTCACAGGTTTGGTGAAAACCCCACTGAGGTCAGTTTGAAGACTTCTGTTGAGTTCTTTGGGCTTTAAGTGAGGATTTATCTTTACTTGTGCTCCAGGAGAAATATGTTCCAGATGCAAAAAAAATGTGGATGACAGTCCTGAAACGTAACTGTTTTCACTGTGTTCATTGTATCAATAACTTTCTCTCTGTGAAACTGAGTCACAGCCGAACTTTTCGTGTTCTGTTGCCAATACCCCATGCACCTGTAGAGGAACCTGCTATTTGAAAATCTTTGCCCAGGGACTGACAGTGGGGAAATTTGTTTCTGATATGATTTCAGTTACACCTCTTGTTCTCTTTCTAGATTCAATGTTGCCAGTTTCGCGTTTCATTTGAGTATCAATATTGCACTTCAGCATGGTTTACTATCTTACCTTTATTTGACTTTTATCTTTTTTTATTCTTTTACTTAATTTTTTTTAACAACAGCTGCAGCAGATGCTGCAGTTGTCGAATCTAGTTGAGATTTAAGCATCTCTGGAGAGACTTAAATCTTCTAACACTACTCAGTACAATCTGAGCTGCCAATAGATTTTCCTGGATGTCTTCCATCATGGATTCCACTTAAGCAAGGTTCTAAGTATCCATCTAAGTTTCCAACCAAGTGATTGCTGCTAAGGATCGCTACTTCTTGCAAAGAAAGCTACTCCATATTTATTTCTGTTAGAAATAAAGAAATAACTGGAAAGGACAAAAGAATTGGAGATGAAAAGGGGAATGAGAAATAAATATCCACCTGCAGAATGAAACTGTTTTTCTCTGAATATCAGTTACCTGATAGCTAAAACTCCTATTTCTGCTTCTTGCTTCCAGTCATAGAATCATAGGTTATGCTGAGTGGGAAGGGACCCATCAGGATCGTTGAGTCCAACTCCCGGCCCTGAGCAGGACACCCCAACAATCACACCATGTGCCTGAGAGTGTTGTCCAAACACTTCTTGAACAGGCTTGGTGCTGTGACCACTTCCCAGGGTCTTGGTCACTGGTCATGAGAGTGAAGAGATCAGTACTTGTCCCTTCAATTCCCCTCATGAGGATGTTGAATACCACAATGAGGTCTCCCCTCAGTCTCCTCCAGGCTGAACAGAACAAGTGCCCTCAGCTGCTCCTTATGAGGCTTCCCCTCCAGACCCTTCACCATCTTCATTGCCCTGCTTTGGACACTTTCCAATAGGTTAATATCTTTCTTACATTGTGGTGCCCCAAACTGCACACAATATTCCAGGTGAGGCTACCCCAGAGCAGAGCAGGACAATCCCCTCCTTTGCCTGGCTGATGTTACTTTTCCTGATGCCCCCCAGGACAGGGTTGGCCCTCCTGGCTGCCAGGGCACTGCTGACTCAGATTCAACTTGCCATCCACCAGGACCCTCAGGGCTCTTTCTGTGGCACAACCAGCATTGCCTGTCCCAGGTGTAGAATCCAGCACGTACCCTTGTTAAACTTCATGTGGTTGGTGATGGCTCATCTCTGTCATTTGTTGATATCTCTCTGCAGGGCCTCTCTGCCCTCAAGGGGGGCGACAGCTCCTCCCACTTTAGTGTTGTTGACAAACTTTTTTAGTATTCCTTCCAGTCCTGCATCCAGGTCATTAATGAAGATGTTGAAGAGAACTGGGCTGAGGATGAAGCCCTGGAGAACCCCACTAGTGACAGGACACCCTCCTGATGTTGCCCCATTCACTGTAACTCTTTGTGCCTGACCTGTGAGCCAATTGCTCACCCATCACATAACACAGATACCCAGCTGTGAGCTGGACATTTTGTCCAGAAGGATCTTGTGAGAGATGGTATCAAAAACTTTGCTGAAGTCCAAAGGGATGACATCAACTGGCTTTCCTAGATCTGCTAAGTGGGGTTACCCTGTTGTAGAAGGGAATCGGGTTTGACAAGGAGGACTTCCGTGTCATGAAGGCTTGCTGGCTGTGACCAGTGACTGCACTGTCCTCCAGGTGTTTTTCAAGACTTCCAGAATAACCTTTTACTGGGCACTGAAATGAGACTGACAGGCCTGTAGTGTCCGGGATCCTCCTTCTTGCCCTTCCTGAAAATCTTAAACCCTGAAATCCACTGTTGCTGGATGCTTGAAGGGGCTTCCTGTGACATTATGTTTTTCTGGAAGACACAATGTCTGAAGGTTTGGTAAGATATGGTTTCATGCACAGAACTCCATGTACACAATGGGAAAATACCCACAAGAATCCCATCTTTTCTCCATGAAAAATCCAAACAGTTACAATGACAAAAAAAAAAAAAACAAAACCAAAACCAAAACCAACCAAACAAAAAGCAAAACAAAAACAAACCAACCAAACAAAAAAGACAAAGAAAACAGGCAGCAATCTGCCAAAGGCCACTGAACTAGAGCACTGCGTTCATCCCTCTCACATCCAGCTTCCTGTCCCACTCTTTCTCTTCATTTCCATAGTGGTGATGGTGACTTTAAAAGAATAAACTGCAGAAAAACCGGAAGGCTAGTCTGTTAGGAAGGGCCTTGCTGCAGAGGTACAAAGAAGAAACACAAATTAAATTGAAGATAGATTTATAGCCAAGGCAATGTGATGTGGATGCCAGTGACACCAAGGAACTGGATTCTGTGCAAAGTGACCAAACTACAAAATTCATACTCATACCTACAGCTGATCTATTTTATCCTCTGAGGGAAGGAGAAATATCAAAGTTTCAGAAAATATGCTTGTATCACAAGTGTGAGTCTCCTGCAAAGTTCTGCTTGAGATTTAAACCGCTGCTAGCCATGAGAGGCATTCACCTCTGGAGTTCTGGAACAAGCTTTTAAATACACGTACATTCATTTACTCCTTCTCCATGGCTTTCTTTGATTCCTTCTTTCAGAGGATGCTGAAGAATGAAATACTACATGTTATATAGTAGCCCCAAGAGAACAGAAAAACAAACAAACAAAAAACCCCCACAAACACACACCCCCCTCTAAAAACCCCAAAACAAAACAAACCCCCACCCCCAACCTAAACAAAATAAACAACAAATCAAAATAAAACCAACGGGGGTGGGAAAAAACACCACAACCAAACAACAAAAAAACCCCAAACAACCAAAGCCTTCTTTAGAGCAGGCACAGAGCAGGCATGTCCTAGAGACTGGAATGAGTGTTCCTGGAGCCTGTGTTCTCAGAAAGATGAATAGTAAATCATTTAAGCCATCAAGGGAAGAGCTGAGCCAACTAAGTCAGTCTGGATGGTAATACTCATATTAGCAAGCGGCCAAGAAACTATAGAAGATTGTGATTAAGCCCTTGATGAGTAATTTTGCATCCCTCATTGTAAAAACAGACTTTTGAAATGGTGCTTTTCAAAACTTGTTTTTCTGGTAAATTATTTTTAGATTCCAGCCTGTAAATTTTCATACATTTTCAGGCTGTTGCTTCTCTGTCAGTGAAGATACCTCATCAGCACAACACACATTCTTAGTTCTCAGAATTGGAGTGTCCAAAAGATTTAGATTGCCAATATTAGCAGTTGATGTATTTTTTTCCTCTTATACATTTTCCAGTTTTTCATAAGAGCAGTTGGCATTCTTCTACTCAGATCTATTTCTTCTGATACGAGGATAAGATTTAAGATAAAAGGGATTAGTATATTTTAATTTTCTGCAAATCACTTCTTTAAAAAGACTTGAATCTGACACGACTTTAAACTGCATGGAGACGTTCAAGTAATTTGTAGGAATTATAATCAGCGGTACACATGAGCTTCAGGAAGAAAACGTGCATTATAAGTACACAGTCTTGGTTCAGGGGTGCTCTGAACATCCAGAAATAGCAGAGAGAGCTTTGTACTCTGTGAGTTATGCAAACACCATGTACCTGCTCTGACCTCAGACATGGTATACAATACCCTATTTAAAAAGTGACTAATATTATTTAAAATAAAAATATGGCTTTTGAGCAGATTAAGAGTATTAATAGTATCATTTTTAAACTAACTGGTTGCTTTATTTTCCATTATTTTTACAGGCCTCCTGCCAATAAATCACTAGAAATAAAAAAGAGGCACACTAGAAACTACTATGCATCTATTTTGCCACTGTGTAGCAAATAGGTATAATCCATCATCTCCAATACCCCTTTCAATAGTATCCTTCATATTTTAAATAATTTAATAGTCCAGTGACAGTCTAATTCATTCCTTTGATAGCCAAGATGTTTTCAAAGGTAAGTTTTTTCCTCCAAGTAGCACTTTCTGGATTCTCTACTAAAATAGCCTTTAGATGCAAAATGCCTTCCCACTTTTTTTTTTGGCCAACTTGAGGAATGTTGGAAAGATCTGGAAAAGACATTTTCATTTTTCAGTTCTGTCCCAAAAATCTTCACAATCTTCCTGTAATTTCCTTTTCCAATCCATCTGACACTAGATCCTCATCAAATGCCTGAAAATATTTAGGTAAAATGTTTTGTCAATGGCAACCTCAAGACAGAAGATTGTGGGTTGAATCTTCTCTTCCCTCCTGGCAGGTTCCATTAATGGAAAAAGAGTATTTTTACTAGCAGTGGGCCATGTATGACTTATCTGCTGGAGCTGGGTGCCATCGTCCTTAGTGGGAAGAGCATGGAATAATCTCAACATATGACTGCATGTTTGAGCAGCGTCAGTACTTCTGCATTGCAAAGTCTTCCCTGCTAGTTTGTACTAATAACACAGACCCCACTGCTCAGTACTAGGACAAACAAAGAGGGAATAGCAAAAATAATTTAGCAGAGTATAATTTAATCACTCAGCAACACAGTTCATGTCACCACTTTAACTCTGTCACAGATTATGCCCGTAAATTGACCTACTTGAAGCCATCTGAACAGGTCTGTGCCAAGAAGAAAAGCTGACCCTGAAATCTGTTGTTTGTAACCTCTTTTCATAGTGTAGGATGGTTTAATCAAGTGTGTTTGTAATTGTGCCAACAGTACAATTGCTTTGAAATGTTATATGTGCCTAACACTCAAGGTTCAACACTGATACCCAGGGGACATATAATGCTAAATACTTGTCATTCTCTAAAGGAAAAGCAGACAAATTCAGGACAGTATGTGCTTCCCATCTGTGCCTTGGAGTGAAGCTGCTTTTCTCTATCAGTCGTCAGCTTTCCTACGTGCAATAAACCAATATATTTTGCTGTTCTTCACTTAGGCATGGTGATGATTGCAGCGAACAAGAATTCAGTAAGAAAGGGAGATAGTCACATTTGCTGCTGTGGCATTCTGTGTAGCTCACCTTTATCTTCATTGTTCTGCTGTCTAATGGGGTTTTCATGTGGCAGCTCTCTCTAAATACTGTACTGGAAAAATCCTATGTATCCTATTTGTCAAGACCATTTCCTTTCTGCATCTGTACAGCATCGGTGACCCAACTGCAGCAATTGATGTTGACAGGGCAGCACAGTGTATAGTATTTATATAATATTCATTCAGTCCAAGAATCCAGATGCTTCTCACAAAGAGGCAACAAAAGAAAAGTGGTGGGAATTGGTTTTGAAGTTTTATAAGTGGTCTGACAAAAACCTTACTGAATAAATAACCCCTTTCAAGAAGGATGAGCTTGCAGTGCTTCTAGTATCAGAAAGCAAACCATTCAAAAGGGCAAGAAGTTCAGCAGCAGCAGGAAAAAAAACATTTGAAAAGAAAAACAGGAATGGAAAATATTGCTGGTTGCCATGTGGAATAGTGTTACTATGAAGACTGACACTTTTTCACCTTTCACTTGTAAGCTAGCAGTTTTAGCTTCAATCCTGGATTTTCCATTTTGAATTCCATGCTTTCTGTAAAGAAAAGAAATAAATCAACCAAACAAACAAATGAAAACCAACCAAAAAATCCCCAAACAAACTCCTTCCCTCAGCATAAATCTTTATGCTAGAGGAACTCAGGGTTCTCATAATTCCTCCACAGCTAAAATAATATTCTTGCTAATATTTATGTACTAGCATCCATTCCCTCATGTCATTCAATAACCAGCCTCTTACCTATTAAATTATACTACCTTTAAAAAAAAAATCACTATAAATATGTGTTTTATATTAACCCAGCACTTTACACGCTGCCTGAGCAAGAGCTTCACAACATGAAGATCCGCTCAGGGTTTTATACCATCCTTGGCAAGCAGAAAAATTGCTGACTTTCTAACCAGGCGGAACGAGGAGTTCCCCAAAAGCCACCCTCAGTATCGCAGGTGCCTTTAACACGCTCCTTGAACCTGCACCGCAGCCCTCAGTGCCGCAGGATCACATTTAGGCTGGGGGAGACTTGTTAAGATCACCAAGTCCAACGTAAACAACACTATCAGCGCTGATTGTTACCCTCAGCTTGGCGACGACCATCCCCCTGTGCGGGGCTGAGTCGGAGGGATGGGAGGGATGGGAGGGATGGGAAGGATGG